>CM051256.1:92495835-93068335 GCA_027921565.1 Artemia sinica | reverse complement strand
TATTGCATGAAAGTATGTGTCAATTGGTGGTGGGTCACAAGCAAATACTGCCAGTAATGCTACTACAACTATTGCTACACATAATTACTGGACCTTTAAACAATGCTGAAAAATTGATGTCTTAAAACTCCAGCCCTGACGGCTGTGGGGGGAAGGGGTGTCATACCAAAAGACATTATTTCCTGACCCTTCAACTACGTTCAACAAAATGGCTATATCAAAATATTGATCGGAAGTGTTTGGGGAAATGATGGACGTAGGGGGGATATTCACCCGTCGATCACTTTTGACTATTAATAAGGGGATTAGCCAACCCAATTCCCAATTGAATGAGCCCTTTTTGAAGTTTCTGTGACGACACTTTCTATAAGAACCTTATATGCCCCAAGGGAATAACTTACAGCCCTTGCCCTGGGGGCTGTGGGGGTTTGTCATCCTCAAAGACATAAATTTCAGACCTTTCAACTATGTTGAACAAAATAGCTATCACAAAATTTCGATTGGATGCGTTCGGGGAAATGGTGGGCTTCAGAGGGGGGTTAGTTGCCCTCTAATCACTTTCGACTATTAAAAATGACACTAGCCCTTTCAATTTCCAATCGAATGGGCCCTTTTTGAAGTTTCTACGACAACAATTTCTATAAAAAACTTATATGCCTCTAGGGCCTAACTTACAATCCTTGCCCTGAGGGTTGTGGGGAGTGACCTAATTTTCAAAACTTTCAATTACAAAGAACAAATGGTTACCTCAAACTCTGGATTGGATGTGTTTGGGGAAATGGTGAGTGTGAGAGGGGGGTTAACTGCCCTCCAATCACTTTCGATTATTAAAAAGGGTATTATACCTTTCAATTCCCCATCGAATGAGCCCTTTTTGAAGTTTCTACGACAACGTTTTTCTGCAATAACCTTATATGCCCACAGGGCATAACTTACAACCCTTGCCCTGAGGACTTAGGGGGGAGTAACATCCTCAAAGACATAATTTCAGGACCTTTCAACTACGTTGAACAAAATTCCTATCTCAAAATTTTGATTGGGTGTGTTTGGGTAAATAGTGGGCCTGAGAAGGGGGTGAGTTGCCCTTCAATCAGTTTCGACTATTAAAAAGAGCACTAGACCTTTCCCTTTCCAATCGAAGGAGCTCTTTTTCTACGACAATGCTTTCTATAAACACCTTATATGACCCTAAGGGATAACTTACAACCCTTGCCCTGAGAGCTGTGAGGGGGTTGTCATCCTCAAAGACCCAATATCCAGAACTTTCAAATATGTTGAACAAAGTGGCTATCTCAAAATTTTGATTGGATATGTTTGGGGAAATGGTGGACGTTAGAGGGGGATTAGTAGCCCTCCAATCACTTTTTACTATTAAAAAGCGCACTAGCCCTTCAATTTCCAATCGAATCAGCCCTTTTTGAAGTTTATACGACAACACTTTCTATAAAAACCTTATTTGCCCCCAGGGCATAATTTAAAAACCTTGCCCTGAGGGCTGTAGAGGTGTGTTATTCTGAAAGACATAATTTCCAGACCTTTCAACTACGTTGAACAAAATGGCTATATCAAAATTTTGACTGGATGCGTTTGGGGAAATGGTGAGTGTGGGAGGGGTGTTAGTTTCCATCCAATCACTTTCGACTGTTAAAAAGGGCACAAGCCCTTCCGATTTCGAATCGAATGAACACTTTTCAAAGTTTCTACGACAACTCCTTCGATACTAAGTGCCCTAGTCTAAAAGATAAAACAAAAAAAAATAATACATTGTACCAATATCGTTCTTTACTTAGGCAGCGCTATTGCGCTGCCTCTGATATATCTTTTATTTCTGAGGAATCGACTAATATCTCCGCACTTCCAATTGCTTATTTATACCTTATGCTCCGTCAATACGGTCTGACTTCAACACTGATAGTTTGTAACATGATTTTGAACACTCTCCCATAGTCTGCACGGAGCTGCCACTCGTTTGGTATCTTCAAAAATATATTGGAGAATTTATTGCTAATAATTAATTATTTCCCGGTTTTCCGTGGAGTTGATGTCTCCAGATTGGGTCTGTTGTTTATTTGTGCAGATGGAATCATGTACTACTCCTCTGCCTGGCTTGGGTTTTATTATAATGTTTTTATTATTATTATCTATTTATTTATTTCTTTTGTTGGTGTAGTTTAGGTTGGTGACGAGAGTGCATTGTTTTAAGAATTTTCAATGGATGTATTTGTTTGATTTTTTGTTTTGTTCCTCCCCTCCCTTTTTTTCTCGCCATAGAGTCTTACGGGTGAGACTAAGTTGAAGTGTTTGTTGTTTTTGTTGTTGTCAAACATTTCGTGGTAACGAACTGTAAGTAAGAAGCGACTCGGCTCAATAGTAACCGAAATTCTAAAAACGGATTTTTGAAACCAATAGATACATCAAAAGAATCGGAATCTTATGCTGGTTTCAAATATATAAGTTTCATCAAATTTCAGTCCTACCCATCAAAAGCTACGAGCCTGAGAAAATTTGCTTTATTTTCGAAAAAAGGGGAAACACCCCCTAAAACTCACAGAATCTTAATGAAAATCACACCATCAGATTCAGCATATCAGAAAACTCTACTGTAGAGGTTTCAAGCTCCTCTCTGAAAAAATGCGGAATTTTGTATTTTTTGCCAGAAGAAAGATCATGGATGCGTATTTATCTGGTTTTTTTTTTCAGGGGTGATCGCATCGACTTAGTTGTGCTAAAATATCGCGAGAGGGCACATTTTAATAGAAATTGAACGTTCTAGTGCCATTTTAAGTGACCAAAAAAAATTAGACGCTCAATTTTTCCCAAAGTCACCCGATCAAAATTTGGAGATAGCCATTTTGTCCAGCATGGTCGAAAATCTAATAACTTTGTCTTAAAATTAATTGAGGATGACTTAATCCCTCAGAGTCCCTGGAGGAAGGGCTGCAAGTTATGAACTTTGCCCATTGTTTACGCATAGTATTGTTTATTGGGAAGTAAACAGACGTTTTCAGGGGGAGGGATTTTGTCTGGTGGACGGGAGGTGGGTCGGATGTTGCGTGGGAGGATTTTCCCATGGAGGTAATTTTCATGGGGGATAGACATTTTCTATGAAGGGGGAGCCAGATTTCCCAGCATTACTTAAAAAACGATCGGAAATTAAATTAAAAAAAACAGGTTTTTTCTTCTGAAAGTAAGAAGCAACAGTAAACTTAAACGAACAGAAATTATTACGTGTATGAGGGGGTTCGCCCCCTAGATAATACCAAGCTCTTTACGCTGAGTTTTTTTTTACTACTGTCAAAAGAGCTATTTATTCTAATTAAGCGGCCTTTGTGATTCAGGGTCATTCTTAAAGAGTTGGAACAGAACTCTAACCTTAGCGTAATGAGCGAGGTATTGACAAGGGGGTGGACCCCCTCATATACGTAATAATTTCTGTTAGTTTTAAGTTTTAATGTTACTCCTTCCTTTCAGCTGAAAAAAACTTTATTTATTTAATTTGTATGTAAAACGCTCTGGAACTTATTACCCACTTATATATTTTTCTTTTCAATAAATTCAAATTCAATTTAAAATTTTTATCAGGTGTATTTTGTAGGAGGAAAGCTAAACGAGCTTTAGAGGGGAGCTGGTTACCCTGAAATTATTTTTTACTCTTAAAAACTTCAATTTCCAGTCAAATGAGCCCCCTCCAAAGTTTCTACGACAACTATTTCTATACGAAGTGGCATATAGAAAAGGAAAAAAGTAAATAAATAAAACATTGAAGTCTTATTGGTCTCTACTTAGGGAGCACTATTTCACTGTCTAGGATTCACATTTTGAAAGTCCTTCTATTTTCCTGGGGGCATTGCCTATTGGCCTGACTGTTCACATTCATCAGGGATACCCTAGTGAAAAGATTTGTTCGAGAAACTTAAACTGAAAATCAGCGAAATGTTGACTCTATAATGAGTCAGTCAAATAAAAAGTTTCCAAAAATGCTTTTCAATGAAAAATGAAGCCCTATATCAGAGGCAACGCACTAGTATTGCATATAGAAATTTGTCATAGGGTTTCAATAAATTATTGTTTTTTACCAGAATACTTCATATGGAAAGGGTATTTGTATAAACTTCAGAAAGGTCTTATTCGATTGGAAATCGAAAGTCCTATTGCTCTCTTTTAGAGTCAAAAGTAATTGAAGGGTTAACAGCCCCTTCCCCCTCACCTTTTCCCCCCACATGTATTCGATCAGAATTTTTCAACAGCCATTTTGTTCCAAATTGTCCAAAAGTCAACTAACTATACCTCCAGGGTTGATAAAACCCCTCCAATGACCCCGTGGCAAGGGCTGAAAGTTATTCAAGTTGCTCATTGTTAACATATAAGGTTTTTTATGGAAGTGATGCTCTTATAAACTTTGGAGGGGTTTCATTTGACTAGGAATTAAAATTTCTAGTGTCCTTTTTAAGATTATGAGCTGATCGGAGGACAACCAGCCCCCCCCCCCCCTATACCTATTACCCCAAACGGATCTTATTAAAGTTTTGAGATAGCCATTTTGCTAAAAATAGTCCATAGGTCAAACAATTTTGCCCTTGGGGTTGACAACCCCACAACCCCGGGTCAAGGGCTGTAAATTATGCAAGTTGCCCTTTACTGGCGTAGGGTTTTTATTTAAAAAGAGGGCATGTCCTGGGGCTAAAAAAAAGGCTTAGGGGGTTAAGAAGAAACTTTAAGGAAATATTGAAAGGTAAGCCGAACATAATCAAAATACATTATGGGCTGACTGGTTTGGAAAAGGGAATATCCGCAATATCTTAGGAGCGGCAGAGGGCATTAAGTTGAAACTTTCAAGGTATGTTGAAGAGAGCTTGGAGGGCAACCAGTCCCTCCCCCTACTTTAAGTTTTTAGTTGTCCCCTTTACTGAGGACAGACCAAAATTTTCAAATGGTCATTTTGATAAAACTAGTCAAAAGGTCTAATAGCTATTATGCCTCGAGGGATACCCTGCCCCCTAGAGACCCGGGGCAAGGACTGTAAATCACGTAATTTGCCCCTTGTTCACATGCAGTATTTGACATAACGAAAAGGGAAAAGTTTTTATTCTTGGGGCATCCAAATAGGCTATGTTAAGGAGGAATTTTGATGAATGCTGAGTCTTATGTTAAACTAAATCAAAAGGTAGCATATGTATCCAGTTTATAAAAAAGGAGGATCTTCAATATTTTAAAACGAGAGAGGGTGCTAGGTTGAAAAGTTCAGGACATGTTAAGAGGAATGGTGAAAAGTGATTCGAGGGCTGCCAGTTCCCTTCCCATGCCTTTTTAGTAAACTTCATACCGAAAGCATTCGATTGAAATTTAGAAACAGCTACCATGTTTAAAATAGTTTAAAGGTCAAATAACTATGCCTATGGAGATAACATAACTCCCCCACAGCTTTTGTCAAAAGCAGTTTTGTCCAAAACGATCAAAAATTCTAATAATTACGCCTCTGTTGATGCAATGCCCCCCAGCCTCCAAGGCAAGAATTGGAAATCATGTAAATTGCCTTTCTTTTTGTATACAGGATTTATCATAGGCAGCGCAATGCCGCTGCCTAAGTAAAGAACGATGTTGATACAATGTATTTTTGGCTGGTTTTAGACCAGGGACTTCGTATCGAAGGAGTTATCGTAGAAACTTCGAAAAATGCTCACTCGATTGGAAATTGGAAGGGCTTGTGCCCTTTTAAATAGCCGGAAGGCAACTAACGCCCCTTCCAAGCCCATAATTTCCCCAGACACATCCAATTAAAATTTTGAGATAACCATTTTGTTTAACATAGTTGAAAGATGTGAAAATTATGTCTTTGAGAAGGACAATCCCCTCACAGCCCTCAGGGCAAGGGTTGTAAGTTATGCCCTGGGGCATATAAGGTTTTTACAGAAAGCTTTGTCGTAGAAACTTTAGAAAGGGCTCATTTGATTGGAAATTGAAAGGTCTAGTGTCCTTTTTAATATTAGAAAGTGATTGGAGGGCAACTAACCCCCCTCTCAAGCCCACCATTTCCCAAAACAAGTGCAATTAAAATTTTGAGATATCCATTTTGTTCAACATAGTTGACAGTTCTAGAAATTAGGTCTTTGAGGATGATAGCCCCCTCGAAGCCCTCAAGGCAAGGGTTGTAAGTTATGCACTGGGGGCATATAAGGTTTTTGTAGAAAGCGTTGTCGTAGAAACTTCAGAAAGGGCTCATTTGATTGGAAATTGAAAGGTCTAGTGTCCTTTTTAATATTAGAAAGTGATTGGGGGGCAAATAACCCCCCTCTCATGCCCAACATTTCCACAAACACGTCCAATCAAAATTTTGAGATAGCTTTTTTTTCAACGTAGTTGAGAGTTCTGGAAATCAGGTATTTGAGGATGATAACCCCCTCAGAGCCCTAAGGGCAAGGGTTGCATGTTATGCTCTGGGCATATACGTCACTGTGCAAGCTCTTCGAGTTACTGTTTATACAGGAACTCGAAAAAGTATGCTACACTCCTCCGCATCAGTTCGGCTTCAAGCGAGGAACTAGATGTGCTGATGCCTTAACAGTCGTTGCTAATGTCTTGATAGATGCCGAATCTTCTGGAGAGAGCCTTTCTTTGGCAGGACACGACATTAGACGTGCATTCGACTCTCTAATCCATACTGCAATGCTTTTGAAGGCCGGTAAACGTGATTTGAATCTAGCTGTCATTCGTTCTCTCAGGAATCTGTATTCTAGATTACGGATCCGACTGAAGCTACCTCCTGACAAGGATTTGACCCCCATTCCGCGCACCCGACTAGTTCCAGTCAAGAAAGGAGCGCGTCAAGGAGCAGTCACCTCTCCTGAACTCTTCAATAACTATGTCCTTGATGCACAAGATCAATGTTGATCTTCGCTGATTCTGTCATCTGCTAACTTGTCTTTGGTATGTTACGCGGACGACATCCTGAATCTTAGCCGAACCCTTCAGCGTGCGATTGATATCTTCGAAACCCTTGAAGCCGAATATCTTAAAGTTGGACTTCAGTTCAACTCTTCAAAATCAGAAATCGTCCTATTCAATCGGAAAACTGATTTTTGTGTTCCTACCATTGCCCTTGGTTCTAGCTCTGTCCAGCCAGTGGATCACCTCATTTATCTAGGTTTACCCATAGGTTCGTCTATCCGTCACACCTGAAAACTTCTCCTCCAACAGCTTAAACGACGAATTTCAGCGTCTTACGCTGTAGTTGTATCGTGCAAACTCCGATTCAAACGGCTGCTTCTAGCAAGCTTGTATAACGCCATCGCTCTTCCTCACATTTTATATGCCACGCCCATCTGGAAACTTCTCACTAAAACTGACCAGAATATAATCAGAGCGATGTATTTTCGT
Source organism: Artemia sinica (assembly GCA_027921565.1). Classification (NCBI taxonomy): domain Eukaryota; kingdom Metazoa; phylum Arthropoda; class Branchiopoda; order Anostraca; family Artemiidae; genus Artemia; species Artemia sinica. The sequence goes on along the minus strand of CM051256.1, from coordinate 93,060,961 downwards.
TTTGCGAAGTATTTGCTTCGTCTACCTCTGTGGTATAGGAATTCGCATGTAATTGAAAATTTTAAAGTCGCAGACCCTGACGTCGCCGTCGCTAGACGAATAGCGAAGCATAATAGAAAAATACACCGAAATCTACATGAATGGTCCCATCTGCTCATTCAGTGAATCAGTGATTCGTTTTCTTTGTTGGTTCAGTTTGTTATAGTTTGTGTCTTCTTTTTTTGCTTTTTTCTTTTAAGTGCTCCGTCTTGTTGTATGTTGACTTGACGGGTTTTTCAATAAATATATAAATAAATAAAATAAATATACGGTTTTTATAGAAGGCGTTGTCGTAGAAACTTCAAAAAGGGCATTTGATTGGAAATTGGAATGGCTAGTGCCCTTTTAAATAGTCGAAAGTGATTGGAAGGCAACTAACCCCCCTCTCACGCCCACCATTTCCCAAAACACATGCAATCAGAATTTTGAGACATCTATTTTGTTCAACATAGTTGAAAGTATTGGAAATTAGGTCTTTGAGGATGATGACCCCCCTCAGTAGTGGCGTCATTTCATTCTGAAATAGGGGAGGGGGCTATGCAACCTCTGTGGTCCCCCCAAAGTGGCTGGCTCAAAGTTTTTTAAGAGAAACGTTCCTTCACAATGGTTAGCACAGGCCTCTCCAAAAATCAACTAATCATAGGCAGCGCAATCCCGCTGCCTAAGTAAAGAACGACGTTGGCACAATGTATTATTTTTTTTTTTTGGCTTGCATACCAGGGCACTTCGTATCGAAGGAGTTGTCGTAGAAACTTCAAAAAGGGCTCATTCGATTGGAAATTGGAATGGCTAGTGCCCTTTTAAATAGTCGAAAGTGATTGGAAGGCAACTAACACCCCTTCCATGCCCACCATTTCACAAAACACATCCAATCAAAATTTTGAGATAGCCATTTGTTCAGCGTAGTTGATTTACAGATAGAAATTATGTTTTTGAGGAGGACACTCCCCCGCAACCCTCAGGGCTTGGATTTTAAGTTATGCCCTAGGGGCATATAAGAACAATGTTGGCACAATGTATTATTTATTAATTTTTTCCTTTAGACCAGGGCACTTCGTATCGAAGAAGTTGTCTTAGAAACTTCGAAAAGGGCTCATTCAATTGCAAATTGGAGTGGCTAGTGCCCTTTTAAATAGTCGAAAGTGATTGGAAGGCAACTAACACCCATTCCACGCCTACCATTTCCCGAAACACATCCAATCAAAATTTTGAGATAGCCATTTGTTCAGCGTAGTTGATTTACAGATAGAAATTATGTTTTTGAGGAGGACATGCCTCTAGTATCTACCCTGACGTTGCAATTGATATGCATGTGTGCAAGATTATTCAACCTGCCCTTTCCTCTCTGATTTTGGAGGTATGTTTTTAGCTGCTTTAGCGTGCTAAATATATGCTCTGCAGATGTCATGGTAACAGGGAGAACTCAATCAAGAGTAAATGCACAGTTGGAAAAAAGCGGCTGTCGCGCACGCCAAGAGATACAGAAACTCTATGTGATGACGAGACTCGCCTATAGACCTCCATTTGGCTTGCCAGGCAGTTGGCTAATCAAGAAGGCTAGTCTCAGACAAACAGAACTGCTCGAGGTGTCGGGGAAAGACAAAGTCTTTTTAAAAAAGAGAAGTGTCCGAAGCGCAGAATCATCGACGTTGGCATCTGGATATTAAGGCAGATGTCCCAACACTTTCAGCCGTCTGGACTGCTTTTCCATAAAAAGAAGGGAAATCCACTTCCACTAGCTCTCTTAATACATACTTGCACAGATCGATCTTTTCACAGTAGGCAAGTAGATATAAATTTTCTATCTGCAGAGTAACAGAGGCTGAAAGAAGAATCGAAATCACTTCTTTAACAAGAATCAGAGGGAGAATGAAGCGGAACTAGGTAAAAGCTGCTATTAAGGAGTTGGCTTTTACCATTAGACCTGGCGAAATAGTTGGCGAAATGGACCTGGCATTAGTTGGCTTTCGCATTTTTTATTCATAATGACCACAGACCTTCCTCCTATGTCTCCTTCCCTTTCTGCTAATTTTATTGTTTTTTTTTTTAACACAGTTGAGATGCCTTTTTCCTCAAACTCGAACCGAAAAAGCGACTAAATCATATTCTTAAGCTTTAATGAAATATAACTGTATTTCATAACCTTAATTTCCAGAACGGGGTTTCCACTCTTGTAACCTTCACGGCTGCATAATTGTCAACCATGTTTCATATTTTATTTGAGTTTTACGCTAATTCAAAAAGGAGATAGGAGAACTGACCTCAGAGTCACTGTTCTCCTTTCTTTACAGGACTTAAGAGCAAAGGCTTTGTTCAAAAAATTCGACATTGAACCAAGGCCTCAGAAAACAAGGGATAAAAAACACGACTATGGTTGTCCAACAATCCGCTCTTGCATACTTTGGTTCATCAAATAATCCTATTCTCTTATTCAACAAGGATTTTATGGCACATATTGTTGGTTAAACCGAGAAATATTCATGTGAGCTGTATTTTTTTTCTTAGTTTGAATTAGGCCTATGAGATAAGAAAGTTGGTAATTATAAAGTAACCAATGTAACTCATATATAACTCATAGTTCTTATATCCATCTGCATTTTACCTCATCTTTACCAAGAAAAAAAACCCTCTTAGTGTTTCGAATTTGAGACAAAAAAGACCAGCTAGACCATCAATATATTCAATTTCTAAAAGTACTAAGTAAATAAAAACTCTGTCAAAAAACTACTACGAAGAGGAACGTATAAACTCTGATAGAGTTACGGACTTACGGCGGCCAGTTTGTAACTACAAAAAGTTTTAAGATTTTCGTAACTTCTCTGAGGTAATAAAGAAAAATAGTGTATTACTTCGGTTAGGATGGATTTACAAGTGACCTATTCAATTGGAATTTGAAGTGAAATAAGGTATTTAAACCGTTGTTGAAGTTTTCATTTTGGCCAACAATACTGAAAAAATTGCAGGTCTACACCTTATAGAAAAGTAATCAGGACTATAAGCGTTTATGCAATGTTGTTATAATATGTTTCATTGTCAATGATCATTCTTTCTCGGGCATTTAAAACTTGAAAAAAGGAAAATGTTGCATACAGCTGAGATAAAAAAAAGAACATTTATTAATAAACCCTTTGACTCAAACGGTTTTGCCAGGAATGAGATTAGCCAAGTATCTACCCTTGCCTCAACAACGTGGAACAAAAGAAGTTAACACATCATCTTCATCAACCACGCGCAATGTTTTCGAAAAAAAGATCAAGAGGTTGGAGGCAATTTCGTTTCGCCACTAAGATACCTGTCAATATATATTGCACTTCCAACATTTAGCCCTTTCAACATTTAGATTAGCTAGAAAAGAACACAAGGTTTTAGTAAGGAGGAAGAAAGCATTATAGGAAATTAAAGAGCAAGAGATGCTTATAGATCGGCCAGTATGAGGGAATTCTGGAAGTATTTACGTGGGCCACGTGACCAATCAAAAATGATCCCAGAAGTTAACTCTTGGCCGACTTATTTTGAAGACCTGGAGAATCATAGAAACTCAGCTGGCCAGGCACCCATCTACCCGCAAGTGTATACTGAGCCTATAGATGCAGTGGTCAGTGAATTCCCCCTCCCAGAGCATTCTTACCAGCTAATTCAGGAAATATCAGAGAATGAGCCAAAACAATCCATCAAGAGCCACCGCGGAGGATCTTCGCCGGGTATTGATGGAATTCCGTCAACAATGTATAAGAAATTAATCGGTCCCCTGTTGCCAGTTCTATTAACTTTGTACAATGCGGTCCTGGTTTCATGTAGTTGGCCAGCAGCATGGAATATGTCGGTTATAATGCCGTTATTTAAATAGGGTGACCGGATGAAGCATGGTAACTATCGCCCTATTAGTCTAGTACCAACAATTAGTAAATTTTTGGAAAAGGTTCTAGATGGTAGATTAGGGCTGTGGCTAGAAAAGGAAAATATAGTCAGTGAGACCCAAGGAGGATGCCGAAAGGAATATTCAACTACAGATCGTGTATTTATACTCCAGGCTCTTATTGGAAAATATTGCAGGGGAAATGGTAGGCTTTTTGTCGCGTTTTTGGACTTTGAAAAGGCATTTGATAGTGTTGATAGACCTATTTTATTCCGTTACCTTGTTAAGATAGGCCTACCCAGGCCTTTTATTATGTTATTAATTAACATGTATGAGATAACTTTATCTATGGTTTTTATTGTTAAAAAAGGTGTATCTAGGCCATTCAGAGCCTTCAGAAGAGTTCGCCAAGGATGCACGTTGTCGCCAAAACTTTTTACTCTGTATATCAATGATTTTGCAGAGTTCCTTGAAATGAGATGGGCCCCAGTTGTATCACTAGTGAATAACCTATTTTCTTTTTTTCTGTTCGTTGACGACACAGCTTTAGTGGCCAAATCAGCCGAGGAACCCCAAACTCTTCTGAATTTAACTGAATCTTACCTAGAATCTAAGAAGTCCAAGCTGAACGCATCTAAGACAGAGATTGTCATCTTCCAAAGTAGGAAGCCCAATGGACCTCAGGATTATTCCTTTACTTATAACGACGAGGCAATAAAAGTGACCCCAAAGTATAAATATCTGGGATTCGTGGTCGCAGCAAATGGGAATTGGACCGAGCACATTAAATTGATGATTTCACGTGGTAAGGCAGCTGCTTGTGCTCTACTTCGACAAAACCATATCATGGGAATCAAAAATATGAAGATGCACAAGTACCTTTTTATGACTAAATTTCTACCTGTTGCCCATTATGGATGCGAGTTGTGGGGGACTACAGTAGTAATCAAGGTACTACTTTGCTTGCGCCCCCGTACCAAACAGGTTTTTCTGGTAGGTAAACATGTCATTACACTCTTTGCCAAGAGGAACGTGTATAACTTGATTGGTGATTAGGATTTGAATATAAGGAATAGTTTTCTTTACAATTCATATTAGTAAGAGAATTGGATTCAAAGAGAATAGTTTTTTATTTGAAAGGATATTAGTGGAGAGAAAAAAAAATGAGTGGTGCATTTACACTATTGGAGATTAATGATGGAACCGACAGCAGCAGCAGCAACGATTTACGAGTACCCAATGTAGCTGTGGAAATAACTGCTGGCTGTAGACTATGTCTTGAATGGGACACTATGTATGCTAGATACGTGATATCATTAAGCAAATTTAAGCAGGAGGAACAGCTGTGTTTTGCTGGAAAAGTAAATATTCTCCATATAAATAAACTTCGGTCAGCATTAGATGTTCTATCGAAATATATTGATGAGAACAAAATGCATCAGTGAATATTATTATTGTAATTATGTTCAATAAAACTGTTTCTAAATCAATGGTATTTTTTCTTTTTTTTTCTATAGTAGACTAGCGTATATTTTGAGTACAAAAAGAGATTCTGATTAGTCTGAAGTTGGTTGTGAGAGAGTTAGGACTCTAAAAAATGGATAGATTCGAGAAAGATCGAATCATGAGGAATCTAATTCTTATGGAAAAACGTTTGATTCTAGATGATGATTTTCTAGAGTTGTCTATTCAAAGGAAGATATTTTCTCGGGGGATGCTTGTCGATATAATGAAAACTGATTCTCCATCATTAGACTATTGTATGAAGCTTCTACATCGTGGTCCAAATGCATTTACACAATTTATTGATATATTGATCACGACACAGCAAAATGATATTGTGGATATGCTTTTAAACATTAGTTTTTAAAAATTTAGGACTTTTTTTTTTCATAAGAAAGATGGTGCTCAAGGATGATTTACTCCTCTCTCTCTCTCTATCTCAGGCAATTTTTTGATGTTGCTAGCTCAGTTTCATTGTGGCAGTGAGAGCGTCAACACATGACAAAATGTTCCATACATGTCCACTATGTATGTACTCACTGGGCAGTTGGTCATCATGTGAGAATTGCACAATGATTGAGGAGTATGATGAAAAGTGTAGATTATGCAACCCGTGTAAATTGCATAGAGGATATGCTGTACAAATTAAAGGTTGTAATTCCTGTCTTGAAGAGGTGTGTGACTCTCATCCTAGAGGCCACCTATGCTCCAATTGTCATTATGAAAAATGTAAGCAATGGGAGAGTACATATCCCGGTATGATTGGAAAGAATCCTAACCGGGATTTTAGTTTATTGCTACGAGATTGGTATCGTCGTGGTTTTAGATTGTTCTGGGAGGAGGAACCAGGTCAACGATTCAACTGTTGGAACAACAAGAGAATATGGTTTCTACGTCATTGTTGTGAAGACACTGGGTGTTATGATTATAAGCCCACTGATTTTTATTTGGCAGTGACAGAATGTGATTCGACACTTGAGGACACTGTTTGTGAAATTGCTTCAAATACACAAATTGAAACATGTGAATTCTATAGAATGAATGCGAATAGTATCATTGACTATACAAAGAGATATGACAAGAGTGAAGTCACACTCTACTGTAGAAAATGTGACCCTGACATTGCAGTACATCAGAATCAGTACACTGTGAATTCAAATAATCTACCTGCACTAGTTGTCGTTGACAAATACCTAGTAGTGGATGAAATCTAAAGAGTAGAAAAGTCGTTTTATCATGTATATAATTTTTTTTTTTATTAATAAACAATTTCACATACATCTTTGGAACATTTTATTCTTAGGGCACTAAAATCAATATTAAATACACTTGTAAGTATATTCTCCACTAGAAAGTCGTTCAATTGAGGTAAGTCAACGTAGATGTTGAGAAACTGCTTGTAGGTGTAGCCACGACATCTGAACATGAAAAAGAGTAGTGCATGAAAGCCACATGTCTTAGTCGCTAAATCCTGTACTCTTCGTTGATTTTGAATAATGGTTTTCCCACTGCTTTCAATAAAGTTGCTGATGTATGGAACATAGAATTTATACGATAGGCCAAGAGGATCAAAAAATTCAATATTCTTCGCTGTTTGAAAGATGCATAGCCAATGACCGGTCTTCAAAGTCGATGGACTGCTATTAACAATGATTAGGGTATTGTTAACACTTGGAATTTTTTCAATGAAGTCCGAGGGTATGCAATAGGACTTGTATTGGGACATGTATGGATCCATACTAAATACATTGATTATTTGATTTGTGTTCATGGTGCAAGGTCTAGTAGAACACTGCCGTCGGGTGTGATTTCCCAATAGGTTTCAAATTGGCTCAGTGATATTAGCGTGATACTCTCAGTCAGAGCATCGGCAAATGTACACTCTAAACGTACATTCCCAGTTCGTACTATGCTCATATCCTGTGTGCCTGACAAGTCCAAAACAATAACCCCATGATTTTTTGAAAACATTGATTCAGTTATTCCATTTTCAAATAGTTGAGAGTCATGATCTAGGGATTGCATGGTCAACTCGTACAGAGTTCTATAGGATTTTTTGTCAAATGATAGAGTGTACAGTGGAATACCATTCACTTTGCACACAAGGCTAGATAGACCGAAAAAATTAAAATCATGGGGGGATTCAGTCCAGGATCCAACGGCACTGCCACTCTTCACAAAGGTCAAAGCCAATTTTGATGGGATTTCTCCATTGATAAATGATGAATCGCTATAGCTACGAGAACCGGTGGCAATGTGACGTTGATTGGTGATTGTATGAGGGACAAGAAGTTTAATGTTGTTACCATTGGCTCTTAGCTTTTCCACTGCCAATGCAACAGAGCTCATAACTTGTTGTTTTCGGACGTGGAGAATTGCCGATGTGATAATAACATTTGCATCGGGTGCTGCAGGAAGTGTTTTTCTCAGAATGAAATTCGATGGGGCCATCTGTAACTTTATGTCAATCTTGACATTGGGGGGTAGCCATTGGGATATATTGAATATCTCATGATTTAATTTTCCAACTAGATGATACTCCTGGGTCACTGCTGTAGTCAACTCACCGTCAGTATCAACACCTGTTCGATATTCATAGCCCAATGATTGTCCTCTCATCTCCTTGTACGCCTTTGGCGTCATCATCATAAATTGTATGTAGCTTGCATAGTTGGATAAATTATTGCTAGTGCTCACCAATGTCCCATTAATAAATACATTAATTTGTTTGAATAGGTTGTGTAGAATACAGTTTTCATAGGAGAGACCATCGCCGGCATTTGGAGTTGTATTATCTGACTTTTTCTTCACCACAATATTTAAATCAATAAATGTTGATGACAAATCAATGAAATAGTCTTCATTGGAAAATATTTGAAAGTGTATATTTTCCGAGAGGGGTTGTTGAGGGTGAAATTGTTCATAGTAGCCATACTTGACACTGACATCAACATTTTCAGCATTGAATAGATTCAATGAGGAAGTGATTGATGGATATGATTCCTTGTGAGGGAGATAAGTCATCTTAAGAGAAGAAATCCTTCTTTGATCTAACAATCTTTTTCTTCTTCTTCTTCTGCTGCTTATTGGTCTTTGTTGTTTTATTTCTCAAAGTCCTTGTTGATGTCCTTTGCTTCCTGCCTGGGTGGAGACTGATGAGTGAATGACGCGAACGCATCCTTTTCAATCCCTCCCCATTTTGTCGAGATTTTAATTGTTCGCCAACGGCTCTTGCTGAAGATCTAATATTTTCTTTAACACTCTCCTTGAAATTCTTGCCCGACCCCCAGTCCTGTAGTGTGGAGGCAGCAAAATTTGATGCAGCAGGTACAAGATATTTTCTGGCAAGGGGTAGTGCAGAACGAAATAGCTTAGCAAACCAGCTACCAAGACCATAGCCAGACATTGTAGTACGCCCCTTGTAGTAGTCCAATCCATTGCCTATTTGACGTGGACTCAAAGCACCAACATAACAGTCAATATCGGGACAGACAAATGGAATTCTTCTATTGTTCATTTTTTAGGTGATTGTACCGTCTTTGTCGTTGACAATAGGTCGAAAATGACATGTAATCACTGCTAGGCCCTTTGAAATTGCTATTGGATCACCTAATTCGGTTCTTAGTGTTAACTGACAGAGTTCCAAATAGGAAGTGTTTACGGGAATATACTGAAGATGCTTTATATTGTAGTGGTGAACATGTTCTTGATTGGTTTTTCGTTCAAGAACTCGTAGGAGGGGAACATTTGAATTACCAACCCGAGATGTTTCCACAAATGAAGCGTAGAGAAATATACAAGTGTCCGTGGAGAAGCTGGGTGCATAGTCTGCATAGATAACATGGTCACTACCACTGAAATTTTCTGTCTTAATAATACGTTTTTTAAAACCAAGAACCTCACGTAAATTCTCATTGAGGAAAATTCTTTCATTCTCAAATGGATTGGTAATATAAATTCTCCTTTGTTCCGTCGAGTAATTGAAAGTGAAACCACCTTTTTTTCGACTTGCAATTTTTTTGTTGATAACTCGACACAGTTCATGCATGTTATTGTATTCCCTGTAGGGGATGTTAGCAATAGGGTACTGATTAGAGTCAAAAGTTGCCATTGCACCTTCATCACCGAATTCAAACGGTCTAATTTTTATTTCATATTTACGATCCTTTCTCAGGATGTCATAGGTATTTTTGAGGATACAGTCGACAAGGGCCACTTCATATGCACCGTCAAATTTGATGGCGGGTGAGAGTTTTGTCCAAAAATCACTTGTTGTATTCAAGTCATTGTAGAGAGGATCGGAAACGTTGGACATGAAAGTTACATAGAAATCATTGGGCATTGTCAATATCTTCAACACCAATCCAAGAATCAAAATCGGAGTTGTATCCTAGCCAGCGAACAAGTAACTGTTTCTTACCCCCGCGAGTACGTGTCTTTAATATCTTTTCAATTTGATAGATTTCACTAGCATTTTTAACTTTTTGCAATTCATAGTCATAAAAGCCGCCGAGAATCTCTTCATCTTTGGTATCACGCAGGCGATAAGTTATGGGTTTAGTGTCTAGGATTTTTGCCACTTTAAAAAGTTCAGTGGACCACAAGTAATTCCCCTTTTCAAAAACATTAGTTGTTCTATTAATTCGAACAGTATCACCAACCTTGAATTTATTTTTCTTCTTCTTGACTTTTGATTCATTGGAATATTGTTTAAGAAAGGTGTCAATTGTATTATGATCCGAATGATGAACTTCCGTTGGTGTAGAGTTGGACAATGAGCGATGAGGTCGTTGATTATAAATCAACATGATTTTATCTAGATCATGAATAAAAGCCGGCGTATTTTTCAATGTACAATATCTTGAAATTAAAAGTCGAATAGTTCTTATCAATCGTTCGGCCAATGCAGCCTTTATAGGACTGTGACTATGATAGAGCAGTGTACTATATTTCTCTAGTACTTTTGCAACATGAGGATTAACAAATTCACTACCGCGATCCGTTTGAATTTTTTTATATGAATCCTTTTCGAGAATACTTTCAATGGCCTGAGCAACTTCAACACCTCTCTTTGATCGCAATGGAATTGCATATGCATAGCGACTAAAAACACTGATTGCAAGTAGAATGTACTTGTACGGTGTATTGTGACGTCTTTGAAGCTCATCTAGAGTCAGGAGATCTGCTTGCATTATATCCAATGGGTAAAAGGATTTAGTTTTTCGATATTGATTGGCACGAAGTCTATGATTTCTATGCAGAGTGTAACTTGGTTCATTTTGTAGATAGTCTTGTACACTTTTAGTGCGAACACCCGTGACTTTGGAAAGAGTTGTGGGGGAACTTAAACTCCCCGCCTCGCCAATATTTTCATAAACACCTTTCAGAACTTCAGCCATTTCGAACGTAAACACGTTGTGTAACGTCCGCTACCCTTTTGTATACTGGCTGCTGCTGCTGCTGCTGCTGGTGGCGGAGACGTTGACTTGATACGTCTTCGCTTTTGTCTAGCTATCAGTGGTGTGCTAGTATTTTCCAAAATTGATTTAAAATCTTCTTCTGCTTCAAGTTCATCTTTTAATGTTGATGATGATGATGCACGTTCATTTAATTTTTTTAGAATTTGTCTATTGCCAATAAGACTTTTGGGGAAGTTTAATGTATTTAGAAAGTTGTATAGACGAGTGTCAAATGATAATAGTCCTTTACGATTTGTAACCATGTCATACATTAAATCAAGTAGATTATAGCTCTTGCCCTGAATTATAATCCTTTCCCCATTGCTCTCAACTTGAATTTGATCACTTTCCAAGAGATAGATTAGGAGTCGTTTACTTTGTTCACGATATGAGTGGGGCATTAGATTTCCAATTTTCAATACAATTGAATCCAATTCCTCCTTCTTTAATTGTGTTCCAGCAGCAGCAGGAGACTCTTGAGGAGATGATTCTTTTTTGGGATCAGCAGCAGCAGTGGGCTTTGATCGATAGTGTTTGTCCACTCGGCGAAGTGCATCTTGAAGTAAAATCAGTTTTTTATCATCATCAATAGTTTCATTGTCGAGGAATTTACTCAGATTGTCCTCAAAGTGTTCGACGGGTGAGAGAGCGAGTTCTATTGGAGTCAATTTATAGGGTTTTGCCATTCTCTAGAGAAAACTGTTTACAAGTCCTGCAATTATTGGCAGTAAAAGTGTGAAAAAGCTACCGCCCGCCTGAAGAAGTCGTTTCCTTTTAAAATTCTTTCCTTTCTTTTTAGAGGCCAATGTACGTACAATGGAACGATGTTGCTTTGCCTGTTGCTTAACTACTTCTGGTAGTTGAACATTACCCTCGGTCAAATTTAAACAAAGTTCAGATATTAGATTAATGAAATCATTGTCAATACCATGTTTGAGTATTGCTTTTCTAAGCTGAGGTTTTGAAGTGCTTAGAACTGAAAACAAGTGTCTATTTTCATGTAGTTTCTTCAGTGTCATGATAGCGACTAATAGGTCTTTTTAGTGTTCACCGGGAGATATACTGTAATTTCATTGTCGAAAATATCTGTGACTACACGCAGATCCTCGGGTGTATTTTGATTAAGATCCAGCAGGATATAACCGTGGGGTTTATTAGTTGCCTGATTGTATGCCGAGAGCAGAAATTTAGGGGCACCTGGATAGATTTGTTTATTGAGGGTTATTAGCGAGCTAGAATCACGAACAATTCTGTAGATGATATAGTAGGTACAGTTCAAAGCAAGTGTTCGCATACATTTGCTCTGATGAAAGAGATTGTGTAGAACCAGAGTAACGGAAATCTGTTCATGATGAGAGCGAACAGTGAACAATTGCAACATTTGCTGGGACCATTGTTCAATGGATTCAGCCAGATCGTCAATGATCAGCCAAGAGTTTGGTTCAATAATGTTGAAAACATCAAGTCCCTGTATGAACTGTATCTGCATCGATCCCATGGCAGCAATTGCTTTTATTTTATTGTACGACTCCTGCCAAATACTATAGCAATAGTAGATTTTTTTCGGCTTTTCCGCAAACATTTTATCACAATTTTTAATTATTTTAGTTAAGAGTGTTGTTTTGCCCGACATTGAGGGCCCACACAGAAACGATCTGAATGGTGTTTTAAATTGATACATGTTCCTTTCAACAGTTCACCTGGACAACTAACTGTAGACCCTAATTGTCTAATGACTAAATAATTTTTTTTTTCCCTACTACTCTGTTCTTCCAGAAGACAAAGACAAAAGACAAAGAATCATATTTTTTTCTTTTATTATATGCAGATAAAAAAGTAACAATACATTGAAAAAATACACTTTTTTTAAATTTATTCATAATAAAAAAATACAACAACAACAACAACATTTACATAGGTACACACAGATAAAAAACACTTTTTTTTTTACAGAGAAAAAAAAACATTAAATTAGAGAGAGAGCACTTGAAAAAATAATTTTTTTTTTTTTAATTTATTTATAATAATAAAATACAACAACAACATTTACATGGAATGCACACAGAGAGAAAAAACATTTTTTTTTTTTACAGAGAAAAAAAATGTTAAATTAGAGATGACACTTGAAAAAAAAAAAAAAAAAATCTGCTCTAAGTCCAAAAAAAGAGATAACTTTGGTGACGATGCGCCTCCCGCGCTGGCGGCGGCCGGCCCCCCCCCCCGGGCCGCAAGGCCCCCCCCCGGGTCGCGAGGCCCCCCCCCCCCAAAGGTTTTTAGGAAATTAGTTACAGGACTTTATTTAAACCGAGACTTTATGAGCTCTGTTGCATTGGCAGTGGAAAAGCTAAGAGCCAATGGTAACAACATTAAACTTCTTGTCCCTCATACAATCACCAATCAACGTCACATTGCCACCGGTTCTCGTAGCTATAGCGATTCATCATTTATCAATGGAGAAATCCCATCAAAATTGGCTTTGACCTTTGTGAAGAGTGGCAGTGCCGTTGGATCCTGGACTGAATCCCCCCATGATTTTAATTTTTTCGGTCTATCTAGCCTTGTGTGCAAAGTGAATGGTATTCCACTGTACACTCTATCATTTGACAAAAAATCCTATAGAACTCTGTACGAGTTGACCATGCAATCCCTAGATCATGACTCTCAACTATTTGAAAATGGAATAACTGAATCAATGTTTTCAAAAAATCATGGGGTTATTGTTTTGGACTTGTCAGGCACACAGGATATGAGCATAGTACGAACTGGGAATGTACGTTTAGAGTGTACATTTGCCGATGCTCTGACTGAGAGTATCACGCTAATATCACTGAGCCAATTTGAAACCTATTGGGAAATCACACCCGACGGCAGTGTTCTACTAGACCTTGCACCATGAACACAAATCAAATAATCAATGTATTTAGTATGGATCCATACATGTCCCAATACAAGTCCTATTGCATACCCTCGGACTTCATTGAAAAAATTCCAAGTGTTAACAATACCCTAATCATTGTTAATAGCAGTCCATCGACTTTGAAGACCGGTCATTGGCTATGCATCTTTCAAACAGCGAAGAATATTGAATTTTTTGATCCTCTTGGCCTATCGTATAAATTCTATGTTCCATACATCAGCAACTTTATTGAAAGCAGTGGGAAAACCATTATTCAAAATCAACGAAGAGTACAGGATTTAGCGACTAAGACATGTGGCTTTCATGCACTACTCTTTTTCATGTTCAGATGTCGTGGCTACACCTACAAGCAGTTTCTCAACATCTACGTTGACTTACCTCAATTGAACGACTTTCTAGTGGAGAATATACTTACAAGTGTATTTAATATTGATTTTAGTGCCCTAAGAATAAAATGTTCCAAAGATGTATGTGAAATTGTTTATTAATAAAAAAAAAAATTATATACATGATAAAACGACTTTTCTACTCTTTAGATTTCATCCACTACTAGGTATTTGTCAACGACAACTAGTGCAGGTAGATTATTTGAATTCACAGTGTACTGATTCTGATGTACTGCAATGTCAGGGTCACATTTTCTACAGTAGAGTGTGACTTCACTCTTGTCATATCTCTTTGTATAGTCAATGATACTATTCGCATTCATTCTATAGAATTCACATGTTTCAATTTGTGTATTTGAAGCAATTTCACAAACAGTGTCCTCAAGTGTCGAATCACATTCTGTCACTGCCAAATAAAAATCAGTGGGCTTATAATCATAACACCCAGTGTCTTCACAACAATGACGTAGAAACCATATTCTCTTGTTGTTCCAACAGTTGAATCGTTGACCTGGTTCCTCCTCCCAGAACAATCTAAAACCACGACGATACCAATCTCGTAGCAATAAACTAAAATCCCGGTTAGGATTCTTTCCAATCATACCGGGATATGTACTCTCCCATTGCTTACATTTTTCATAATGACAATTGGAGCATAGGTGGCCTCTAGGATGAGAGTCACACACCTCTTCAAGACAGGAATTACAACCTTTAATTTGTACAGCATATCCTCTATGCAATTTACACGGGTTGCATAATCTACACTTTTCATCATACTCCTCAATCATTGTGCAATTCTCACATGATGACCAACTGCCCAGTGAGTACATACATAGTGGGCATGTATGGAACATTTTGTCATGTGTTGACGCTCTCACTGCCACAATGAAACTGAGCTAGCAACATCAAAAAAT
The DNA here is from genome assembly GCA_027921565.1 of Artemia sinica. Lineage (NCBI taxonomy): Eukaryota > Metazoa > Arthropoda > Branchiopoda > Anostraca > Artemiidae > Artemia > Artemia sinica. Next base: position 93,045,887 of record CM051256.1, on the reverse strand, counting down.
TGCCTGAGATAGAGAGAGAGAGAGAGGAGTAAATCATCCTTGAGCACCATCTTTCTTATGAAAAAAAAAGTCCTAAATTTCTAAAAACTAATGTTTAAAAGCATATCCACAATATCATTTTGCTGTGTCGTGATCAATATATCAATAAATTGTGTAAATGCATTTGGACCACGATGTAGAAGCTTCATACAATAGTCTAATGATGGAGAATCAGTTTTCATTATATCGACAAGCATCCCCCGAGAAAATATCTTCCTTTGAATAGACAACTCTAGAAAATCATCATCTAGAATCAAACGTTTTTCCATAAGAATTAGATTCCTCATGATTCGATCTTTCTCGAATCTATCCATTTTTTAGAGTCCTAACTCTCTCACAACCAACTTCAGACTAATCAGAATCTCTTTTTGTACTCAAAATATACGCTAGTCTACTATAGAAAAAGAAAAAATACCATTGATTTAGAAACAGTTTTATTGAACATAATTACAATAATAATATTCACTGATGCATTTTGTTCTCATCAATATATTTCGATAGAACATCTAATGCTGACCGAAGTTTATTTATATGGAGAATATTTACTTTTCCAGCAAAACACAGCTGTTCCTCCTGCTTAAATTTGCTTAATGATATCACGTATCTAGCATACATAGTGTCCCATTCAAGACATAGTCTACAGCCAGCAGTTATTTCCACAGCTACATTGGGTACTCGTATATCGTTGCTGCTGCTGCTGTCGGTTCCATCATTAATCTCCAATAGTGTAAATGCACCACTCATTTTTTTCTCCACTAATATCCTTTCAAATAAAAAACTATTCTCTTTGAATCCAATTCTCTTACTAATATGAATTGTAAAGAAAACTATTCCTTATATTCAAATCCTAATCACCAATCAAGTTATACACGTTCGTCTTGGCAAAGAGTGTAATGACATGTTTACCTACCAGAAAAACCTGTTTGGTACGGGGGCGCAAGCAAAGTAGTACCTTGATTACTACTGACTACTACAGTAAAACAACTGGAATCTCTGCAGTTTATGTATTTTAAAAGAGTTATAGGCCTCCAAAATAATTTTAGTAGTTTGGTCCTAAAGTGTGATTTGGGTTTGCAGGATCTATGTCATATGAGGACTATACAAATGATTCAGTTTTGGTTACAGGTTACGCGCTTACCTGATAACCGCTTGGCGAAAGCGGCCTACACAGAGATGTTGAGTTTTACCAAAAAGACAGCATGGCCAAAACAAGTTAAAGCACTGTTGGATAATGCTGGTTTATCACGGGCATGGAATGAGGGGCAGGGTCCTCTCGGAAAACCTGAAGATTTCCTCGGTAAGTTTGTATCGCGCCTTCGGGACCAAGAGATTCAGGTTTGGCTAACGGGTCTGGAAAAGTCTAGTAGCCTGCATTTTTATAGACGGGCTAAAGATGTGTATGGGGAGGAGTTTTATTTGAAGCTGAAACAACCGTGGAGAACCCTTAAGTATTGGTTGCAGGCACAGGCAAATTGCATACCACTGCGTAAAGGCTACTGGGAGTCTTATGATGAGGATGGCTCGGGAAGTAGGCGTGCCTGCCCCCTCTGTGGGGAGTTTGGGGATGGGATGGACCATTTTCTGAGTAGATGCCAAAGTTTGGCAAATTTTAGGGCTAAATTCTTTCATGGGGATGTAACGCTGCTCCCGGGTGTTTTGGGGACTAGTCCGAGGGACCTAATTATTGCGTTAGGTTGCTTTATAGAGAATAGTCTGATGCCGCGGAAAGAAGCTGTAGTTTAAATTTGTTGAGTGCTATTGTTCCTTCCTTATTGTTTTTTATTTATTTGTTTTTGTGTATATGGCCACTGGTTTTTAAATACACGCATGTATGTATGTATGTAACTTTCTTTTTAAATATCACTGAGTCACGTCGAGTCAAATTCTACGCAGTTTTCAGCCTGATCAAACATAAGCACAATAAGTATGAAGTGAGATACCCAATAAGTATGAAGTAAGAAACGCAATAAGTATGAAGTACGATGAGACTCAAGCAAAGGGAAGGCATGACCGAGGGAATGATAATTTTCGGCTAAGAACATGAGGGAGATTTTAGAAGTGTAGGACCTATACCCATAAAAATATGTAGAACATCTTTAAATGGGATAGATTTTATTGCTGTGCAGCACTTCCAATATATTATCAAAGTATACCACAAAAATCAAGGGGACTATTGAGATCAAGGCGTCAAACTCTTAAAAAAATCTTTGGGAATTTTGGGGGGCCCAGGCCAGCTGGCCCCCTTCTAGGTACACCATTGCTCTGCCCTCAGAGCATGTAATGTAAATTAGGCAATTTGTCAATTTCTTACAAGCAAAATTTATCATTGGGAAAGAGGGCAATGTTTGATCCTGAGTGTGTTCGAAAAGGCTAACGTCATTAGGATAAAGTTTTGGGAAATGTTGAGGGGTATATAAAGCTAAAGGAAAAAAAATCACCTGCATCCAAGTTATCAAAAGGGTGTATATGCAATATCTTAGAACAGGGTAAGGGTACTGACTTTAAAACCTTCAGGGCCACTACTTATACTATGGCGGCTGCAAATAAGACTGGTTGCGACTGAAACTGGTTGTGACCGTGACTGTGACTACTTCCGACTACGACAACCTGCAACTGTGACCACGACTGCTTGCGACTGCTACTACATCTACTTACGACCCCTTTCAGGGAATGTTGAGGAGGATGTTAAACAAAATCAAATTACATTATGTGCTTGCTGAATGCCAAATGAGCGCATTAGAAACATTCTTAGCAACGGCTGAGGCCATCAAGTTGTAACTTTTAGGTCATGCTGAACAGTGCTGGAAGGGAAAGGGGCTCATTTGTACTTTTAGACCCTTTTAACATTGGTCAGAATTAATGTTGTCAAATTTAATGTTGCCAAAACTCAAAGTTTTGGTTGCTAATAGTACGAGTCGCTCCTTACTTATAGTTCGTTACCATGAACTGTTTAATATATAAAAAAATAAGCACAAAACCAAATATTTACCTTTGAACCTTGATAAAAACTAATTTCCTGGTTATACATCACTCAGTCTTCCCGGTAAATTCCCTGACAGCTCTCATGACACCCACCCACACAACTCTCTGAATTTTGTGCCGGAAAGCATGTGAGTGTAATCTTTATTTTGCTACAAAGAACACTCCCCCCCCCCCCAACACGATGAGTGCAATCACACCCCAGAACCCATATTCAGGCTAGGGTCAGTTGAGGCGAGATTAATTTCTAACCCTCTACTTCTATTTGTTAATACCCTCTTCTATATTTATCTAAAAATTTGTGGCAACTTTAAAAAGTTGGTCATAAAGAAACACTTTTTGAGGCATCAGGCACGTTTCCCTTTCCTAAGCAATTACCTACTGGCCCTCGTCTATAATATCTAATGCGTAATTATGCACAACGTGCATAAACCTAGCAAACATCATGAGACACACTTGGCTGGACTACGTGACTCTTTAGGAATGAAGGCAATTCCTGCCTCTGAAGCTGGGTAGCTCAATATTGTGTTTCTGCTAATTTTTTATTAATAAGCCGAATCATGATTCTTAATTTTTGTGCAACAAAATAAAAGCAAATAGTACTTTACTGTGGCATAATCTTTTAAGATACTTAAAAAGGAAACTAGAACTCTTAATTTCCTTTCAAACGACCCGTCTCCAGAAATATTACAAATCCCCGTTTTTCAAGTAAGTTTAGACGTTCTCTAATGAAAAGTCTAAGTGATATCATAATTTTGGCCTGCTGAATCGTGGTAACGAAATGTAAGTAGGTTTTCATCATTAAAGAGAAGAGTTGTGATAAAGAATCAAAATTTAGCCTAAAATACGGGGTAATGAGGATGGAGGCAGCCACTTTCATATACAGAATAATTTCTGTTCGTTTTAATTTTTAATGTTGCTCCTTATTTTCAGTCGAAAAACTTATTTTTTTATATAATGAAACCAATGATTCCAGTGATGTAAGTGTCTTAGTCTTTCTGTGCATGTTAATGCTGTAGGCTTGTCATGTGGCATATGCAAAGTGGTATGTGTCATGTGGTAACATAAACTTTAGCATTATTAACATATAATGAATTTTAATTCAAATATATGACGAATTTTAATCATAGGATTTTAAATACTTACATTGTAATACGATTTATATATCCTATATATATTCTAATGGTCTCTATATATCCTAATGGATTCTATATATAATGGATTCTATATATAATGGATTCTATATATAATGGATTCTATATATATGATTTGTATATAAATATATATATATATATATATATATACAAATATATAATATATATATAATGGATTCTATATATAAATGGATTCTATCCTAATGGATTCTATATATATCCTAAGGCTATGTCCGAGGAGACTGTCAGGGAGGTAGGAGATGAATTGTCAGGAAAGTGACTATGGTGTTTGGAAAGAGTACAAAAACAGGAAATTTATTGGTACTACTTTTATTTTATAAGCATGTTTCATTTAGATGTAGCTAACCGCAGTAAATTTACCCCTGTCCAACCTAACCCGTTGCAGGGGTCGATTTGAATGGAGGCTGAGCAGCATGGGGTTCAGTTGAATCAGGTTAAAATAAAGGATAAAAAAATAATAATGAATCATTTAAATGGGCGTTGAGCTATATGGGGGCTGAATTAAACAAGGGTTGAGGATAAAGGGCTGAGTCAAACGAGGGTTGAGTTACACGGGCACCATGAATTTGAGTTTCCTCTCGAAACGAGCCGTGAAGGTTACATACGATTGTAAAACTTACAATTTACATGCAAGTGTTAGTGAAAGTAATAATTTTAAACTTATTTGCTAACTCTGGTGGACCATTATTGCACAAAAAAGTTTTAAAAGCGTAAATTAAGTCAAAACGCTGTTGTAAATGGGATAGAACATGAAGGTTTGGCTTCATAAAGATTTTCTCCGACTACCATGCCAAAATCAATGGTTATAAGCAGCCATGTCTTAATGCATCCATCTTGTCTATAAATGTTCTCGCAAGCGAGTATGTTTTGAACCAATTAAGATATCTGACGACAAAAGCATTAACTGCCGATCGTTGTATATTTCATGGTCGTAGCAGTTAGCATAATGACATAAGTGTGAATAACAGAATGTGGTTAAGAAATTCATAAGACGGTCTAGTCAAAAGACTGATAATTTTACACTGATTCCAAAATTGCTATTTCTCTCCAGATCTAACTAAAAAAAAAAGAGAATGATTTTGATTTTATAGAAATTTCAAAGGAGACTAATTTCTTTGATAATGGCAACAAGTTCAAATAAAAAGCACACCATAGATCTTGTTATCGTCAGAATCCGAGGCAAAAATATGTTTTTATATTTTATAAAATATTTTATAAAATAGTTCTTATATTATAAGATATAACAGGTAAAAACAAATTTTTACTGCAAAAAACAGTAAAAAACTGTGGCGTAATAATTCGTATATATTTAGAAAATGAATTTTGTTCGCATTTTAATTAGGTCCTAACATGTTATTTACTAATTCGTTGTATGTTGCAAAATTCAAACTTCAGCGTTCGTTTTTTCTTTTAATTTATTAATTATTAAATATGTGTCGGGTTTACCATTAGAATTCCATGAAAGTTTTAACTGAACAGTTCACAGTCCTTGCCCCAAAGGGCTTTGGGGTCAGGTCATACCTGGAGACAGAGTTAGTGAGCCTTTGGACTACTGTGAACAAAATGGCTATCTCCAAATTTTGATCGTTTGCAGTTGTGGGTTGAGGAAGGGGGAGGTAACTAATAGTGTAGTAGGGGGTCTGTTTTCCCTTCAATCATTTTTAAAATTTAAAAAGGAACTTGAACTAGAAAGGGCATTTGAAAAGGTACTATTTAAAGGCAGTGCTGTTGCATCACCCATGAACACAAGAAATCTCATCGCACCAAAATGCCTTTTATTATCATTTTCTAACGAAAAGATGCGTTAATTGCGCAATTTTGAGACGGGTGGCTGTCAATAAAAGAAAGTAAAATTTCATATTTTATAACAATATTTTTGAAGAAAAGATAATTTCAGGAACAAGGTACACATAATTTATTGAAAGGAAGTAAAATCTGTTATGGTTCAAAATGTTGACAGAACAAACGTTTTGCTACAGCTTTTTACAGTTAATTCTAAGTTTGATTTTCAAACTTGGCATAGCATGTCTTCAATCTGTAAAATATTTATTTCAAACGTTTCTACTTGTGCACAATCTGGAACACATTGTGGAATACTTTGTGGTACAAAGACACTTCAGATGTCTTTGTGTATAATCTGGCCTAGTATACAGAAGAAGAAAAAAAAACAGAAAAACCTCTTTATTTTTGAAAATTTTCCAATTTATAATAGTATATTTTGAACAATTTCACTTTTTTGGAATCAGGGCGTCTGAAACCCCCTTCTTAGCTCCTATTTTCTGGCGAAGATCCCCCAGCTAGTATACTAGGACAGGAATGGGGGAAATATTTCACATTTAATAGGAACTTCAATGCCTAGTTTCCCTTTTAATTAACACAATATTTCCGATCCCAACAAAGTATCCTTTGTCCCTCAGAGGTATCATAGGAAACAACCAAATTCCAGATGCCAGGTGAGGTGGAAAATGCCTGGTCCATCTGCAAGTTCATGTAAATATCTTTCATTGTTATTTTTTACCAAAAGCTAAATTAATATTAATTACCATTTTGATATTTGGGGCTGTCAATAAAAACAAATTTAAAATACCAAATTTTATGACAAAAATTTAGAAATTATAGAAACACATTAAATTTCTTAGCATTCAGGAGGTCTGGAGTACCCTGATTAACTCCTTTGATTGGAAAAACATCCCACCGATTGGTGACTCAAAAGTCTATATATTCCTAGAGAGGAATGAAAAGCTATATATTCCTATAGAGGACTCAAAAGTCTATGTGTTCCTAGAGAGGACTCAAAAGTCTATATATTCCTAGAGAGGACTCAAAAGTCTATATATTCCTAGAGAGGACTCAAAAGTCTATATATTCCTAGAGAGGACTCAAAAGTCTATATATTCCTAGAGAGGACTCAAAAGTCTATATATTCCTAGACATGACTCAAAAGTCTATATATTCCTAGAGAGGACTCAAAAGTCTATATATTCCTAGAGAGGACTCAAAAGTCTATATATTCCTAGAGAGGACTCAAAAGTCTATATATTCCTAGAGAGGACTCAAAAGTCTATATATTCCTAGAGAGGACTCAAAAGTCTATATATTCCTAGAGAGGACTCAAAGGTCTATATATTCCTAGAGAGGACTCAGAACTCTATATATTCCAAACCTTTACAAAGCCAACCGTTTTCAAGTGGTGTTTTCAGTGTATATTTCTGGAATGGGCACTTTTTAATTCCCGATGGGTTATATGTTAGAGTCAAGTTTTTTTTTTCAAAAAGGTTTATCTACGATGTATCTCTAAGAGTTCTGGGAACTAAGTTAAAGTTTTTAGGGCACTGAGGGGGATTGTCGATTAATAGTAGTCTATACTCAAAGTTGTATCCCCATGGTGATTAGCAAGTCTTCAGTCCTGAAGCACAGGCTTAGTCAACTTGTGATTTACGAAATTTAGCTAAGAGTCATCTTCTAGCTAGGGAATTTTTAATATTATTTATAATATCTTTATATAGTATTAATTTATTATTTACTTCCCGATGGATAATATATTAATGTCAAGTTTTTTTTTCAAAAAGCTTTATCTGCGATGACGGTTTTGAAAATTTCGTTGTAAGTTTTTGGGCACTGAGGAGGATTGTCAATTAATAGTAGTCTATACTCAAGGTTCTGTCACGATGGGGGTCAGTATGTATTTAGCCCTGTATATGCCTAGAGGTTATGCAGATATTCAATCATTCATTATAATAGCATTTCACGTACCCAACCATACAAAATTCTATAGTAGAAATATTATTGAAATCTCTCACAAATTTTGTCCAAAATGAATTAGCAAGCCGAATTTTTCAGTCTTAAGAATAAAAACTGAAAAAAAACATTGAAAATCTGCATCATTAAATAAATAAAACCCGAAACAAAAATTACTATAAATAGTCAAGTGAAACTTAAAATGAACAGTCAACCACAAACAGGAGTAGGACTAGAACCCGCTATGTCTTCTAAATAACAAAACTTTATTTATGCTTCACTGAAAATAAAATACATTTTAAACATTTTTGCTTTTATAACCTCCGAAAATCCAAAAACATTGAGACTTTCAGGAAAGAACATAAATATATAAAGAAAAATGTCAATCTACGTTGTATTCGTTTCAGTTATCTTGGATATTAACAACACACAGATCAGAACAAAAACTGTTTTCAGTAATGTGCAGATTTTTTTCTGGTCTTTAGAAGGCATATTGAGTGCTACGCAGGTTAGGCCAACTCCTAGTCGTGATAATTCCTGTTTGTTCTAAGTTTGAATTGATCATCTATTGTAATTTCCGCTAGTTTTGGGTTTTATTTATTTATTAATAGTGATTTATGTTCATTTAGCTCTTAGATTATTATTTTATTTCATTTCTGCTTCTCTTAGATTTAATGTAGCTCTTTACTTTTCTTTGAAAGCTTCTTTGTGGATTTCTTTTTTTAATAAATCCCAGGTAAAGTCAACAAAAATGATCAAAAATTGCATCAAAAGAGCTTCTGCACAGAGGACTGTGTACACTAATACAATTCTGTATTACTGAGTTGTACTACTAGTTGTGCTCTGTACTACAAGTAAAGATTAAGAAGAAAGTTTTCTAGCTAGGAAACTAATCGATAAAAATTAAAACAGTACTGGGCTGGTTTGTCCAGGAGGTTTGGGGAAATCACAAAAGTGTTTTTTAGCACAGTAGATTTTGATTTTTTTTTTCTGGAAGGAGGAAATACAACTACGTTAGTAGAAAGGGGGGTGCTACTCCGACGATCACCACGTGGTTTATGGTTTTGTCACTGAGAATGAAAAAACAGGAATTTTCTCACTTGGAAAAACAGGAATTTTCTCACATTTATGGATGTTTCTTGGACGGTTATGTGTGTTGGTCAATTTATTTGATGTTTTTCATGGTTGTCAACATCAAATTATGGATGTTTTATGGTTTTTGTCAGTGAGAATGAAAAAACAGGAACTTTCTCACATTTATGTCTGTTTTCATGGATGGTTATGTGTGTTGGTCGATTTATTTGATGTTTTTCATGGATGGTTATGGATGATTTATGTCTGTTCGTTGTCAGTGAGAATGGACATGCTCGACGCGAATGTTGAAAAACCAGGAATTTTCTCACTTTTATGGATGTTTCTTGGACGGTTATGTGTGTTGGTCAATTTATTTGATGTTTTTCATGGTTGTCAACATCAAATTATGGATGTTTTATGGTTTTTGTCAGTGAGAATGAAAAAACAGGAACTTTCTCACATTTATGTCTGTTTTCATGGATGGTTATGTGTGTTGGTCGATTTATTTGATGTTTTTCATGGATGGTAATGGATGATTTATGTCTGTTCGTTGTCAGTGAGAATGGACATGCTCGACGCGAATGTTATGAGATTGTTAGGCGAACCTAACCTGAGAACTTGATTTACATAATCGGCGGGGAAATTATTGATTCACGAAGGGGGAATTAAGAAACATTATGGTTTCTTTGATCTTTAGGCGAACCTAACCTGAGAACTTGATTTACATAATCGGCGGGGAAATTATTGATTCACGAAGGGGGAATTAAGAAACATTATGGTTTCTTTGATCTTTAGGCGAACCTAACCTGAGAACTTGATTTACATAATCGGCGGGGAAATTATTGATTCACGAAGGGGGAATTAAGAAACATTATGGCTTCTTTAATCTTAGGTCTGAGGGATAAACGTTCTTTAGGTCAGAGAGAAAAATTAATATTCTATTTTTAAATAGGGCTTCATTGCTCTTTAGTGTCAGGAATTATAAATGACATCACTTGTTATCTTGGAATTATGCGGGAGTCTAAAGAGATAGAAATTCTATTTTTAAATACGGCTTCACTGAGCTTTAAGTCGGAGAGATAAATTGATATTCTAACGAAACCTTAATGGTTTAGCTAGGAAAATTTATGAGATGAAGAGATTAACGTAGGAAAGGGTTTCCTAGAAATTTGAAATGTGAAAGCACAGAGATGCCAAAAAACAAAAGGAACACACAGAAATTACTTTTAGGGGATTATTTGGGCGAAACGGTTTTAGACAGCTTATGGAATTATTTCGGCGAAACAGTTAGAGACATTTTAAAAGATGATTTAAAAGATGATTTTAGAAGAGGTTTTGAGTGTGGTCGTTATAATACACAAGTTGTATTTTAACAGTGTTGTGAGGTCCCCTACCCCAACCCCAAAGGGCCCCGATCCCCCTACCCCGATCCAAAGGGTTCCAATCCCCATACCCCAATCCAGAAGGAACCCCCCGGTCCCCAAAGGTTCCCAGGGCTCCCAAAGGGCCCCCGGACTCCCAAAGGCCCTCACCCGGTCCCCAAAGGTTCCCAGGGCTCCCAAAGGGCCCCCGGACTCCCAAAGGCCCTCACCCAGTCCCCAAAGGTCCACCGGACCCCAAAGGCCCTCCCCCGGTCCTCAAAGGTCCCCCAGGCTCCCAATGGGCCACCGGACCCCCAAAGGCCCTCCCCGGGCCCCAAAGGCCCTCCCCCAGTCCCCAAAGGTCCACAGGGCTCCCAAAGGGTCACCCAGCCCTCAAGGGCCCCCGGATCCCCAAACGCTCTCCCGGGTCCCCAAAGAGCCCCATCCCCATTTTTTAATACTTTTTTATGGCTTTATTATATCTTTTCAGAACAAGTTATTTTCTTAATGTCCATCCTAAACCCATTTTACGAGTTGAAGTACCCATCCCTTTCACCCACAACTTTACTATACTGATTTTTGAATGCTCCAACACCAAGCAATACTTTTCAATGGCATTTCAGAACAAGATCTTTTCTTAATGTCCCTCCTAAACCCATTTTACAAATTGAAGTACCCATCCTTTACACCCACAACTTTACTTTACAGCTTTTTGAATGCTCCAACACCAAAAATACTTTTCGAAGGGCATTTCAGAACAAGTTCTTTTCATAATGTCCATCCTAAACCCATTTTACAAGTTGAAGTTCCCATCCTTTTCACCCACAACTTTACTTTACAGCTTTTTGAATGCTCCAACACCAAGCAATACTTTTCAAAAGGCATTTCAGAACAAGTTCCTTTCTTAGTGACCGTCCTAAACCCATTTTACAAATTGAAGTACCCATCCTTTTCACCCACAACTTAGTTATAGGTAAGAGTTTGAAGTTTTACCTTAGAGACATAGCTTAGAGTTTTAGTTTAGTTTAGTTTTAGTTAAGAGTTTAGAGTTTTAGCTTAGACTCTTAGCTTAGAGTTTTTGTTAGAGTTCTAGTTTAGTTTAGTTATAGTTAAGAGTTTAGAGTTTTAGCTTAGAGTCTTAGCTTAAAGTTTTAGTTTGGTTTAGTTTTAGTTAAAAGTTTAGAGTTTTTTTTTTAGCTTAGAGTCTTAGCTTAGAGTTTTTGTTAGAGTTCTAGTTTAGTTTAGATATAGTTAAGAGTTTGGAGTTTTACCTTAGAGACTTAGCTTAGAGTTTTAGTTTAGTTTAGTTTTAGTTAAGAGTTTGGAGTTTTTAGCTTAGAGTCCTAGCTTAGAGTTTTTGTTAGAGTTCTAGTTTAGTTTAGTTTTAGTTATGAGTTAAGAATTTTAGCTTAGAGTCTTAGCTTAGAGTTTTTGTTAGAGTTCTAGTTTAGTTTAGTTTTAGTTAAGAGTTTAGAGTTTTTAGCTTAGAGTCTTAGCATAGTTTTTGTCGAAGTTCTAGTTTAGTTTAGTAATAGTTAAGAGTTTAGAGTTTTAGCTTAGAGTTTTTGTTAAAGTTGAAGTTTAGTTTAGTAATAGTTAAGAGTTTAGAGTTTTAGCTTAGAGTCTTAGCTTAGAGTTTTTGTTAAAGTTGAGGTTTAGTTTAGTAATAGTTAAGAGTTTAGAGTTTTAGCTTAGAGTCTTAGCTTTAGAGTTTTAGTTTAGTTTAGTTTTAGTTAAGAGTTTAGAGTTTTTTAGCATAGAGTCTTAGCTTAGAGTTTTTGTTAAAGTTGAAGTTTAGTTTAGTTATATTTAAGAGTTTAGAGTTTTTAGCTTAGATTCTTAGCTTAGAGTTTTAGTTTAGTTTAATTTTAGTTAAGAGTTTAGTGTTTTACCATAGAGTCTTATCTTAGGGTTTTTTTAGAGTTCTAGTTTAGTTTAGTTTTAGTTAAGAGTTTAGAGTTTTTAGCTTAGAGTCTTAGTTTAGAGTTTTTTTGTTGCAGTTCTAGTTTAGTTTAGAGTTTTAGCTTAGACTTGGAGTTTTAATTAGAGTTCTAGTTTACTTTAGTTTTAGTTAAGAGTTTAGAGTTTTAGCTTAGAGTCTTAGCTTAGAGTTTTTGTTAGTGATTGGAGGGCAACTAACCCCCCTCTCACGCCCACCATTTCCCCAAACACATCCAATCAAAATTTTGAAATAGCAATTTTCTTCAGAGTAGTTGAAAGTTCTGGAAATCTTTGAGGATGACAGCCCCCAGCCCTAAGGGCAAGGGTTATAAGTTATGCCCTGGAGGCATATAAGGTTTTTACTAAAAGCGTTGTCGTAGAAATTTCAAAAACGAATCATTCGATTGGAAATTGAAACGGCTAGTGCCCTTTTTAATAATGAAAAGTGATTGGAGGGCAAGTAACGCCCCTCTCACGTCCACCATTTCCCCAATCACATCCAATCAAAATTTTGAGATAACCATTTTGTTCAACGTAGTTGAAAGGTTTGGAAATTATGTCTTTAAGGATGACAGCCCCCACACAGCCCTCAGGGCAAGGGTTGCAAGTTTTGCCCTTGGGCATATAAGGTTTTTATAGAAAGCGTTGTCGTAGAAACTTCAAGAAGGGCTCATTCAATTGGAAATTGAAAGGACTAGTGCCCTTTTTAGTAGTCAGAAGTGATTTGAGGGCAACTAATTCCCCTCTCACGCCCAGCATTTCCCCAAACACATCCAATCAAAATTTTGAGATGGTAATTTTCTTCAACGTAGTTAAAAGTTCTTGAAATTAGGTCTTTGAGGATGACAACCACCCCCCCCCCCCAGTCCTGAGGGCAAGAGTTGTAAGTTATGCCCTGGGGGTATATAAGGTTTTTATTAAAAGTGTTGTCGTAGAAACTTCAAAAGGGCTCATTCGATGGAAATTGAAAGAGCTAGTGCCCTTTTTAATAGTCGAAAGTGATTGGAAGGCTTGACATTTTTATAGTAAAGATCGATGCGTGTACAATGTATTATTAGTTTTTTTGTTTTTTTTTTTAGACCAGGGTACTTCGTATCGAAGGAGTTGTCGTAGGAACTTTGAAAAGGGCTTATTCGATTGAAAATAGAAAGTGTTAATGTCCTTTTTAATAGTCAAAAGTGATTTGAGGGCAACTAGTCCCCCTCCCATGCCTACCCTCTCATTTGCTTCGCAAGTTTTTTTTTACAAAATAAGTTTTTCAAAGAAAAGTAAAGAACTCCATTAAACCAAAAATGAGCGAAAATCAAATCAAATAATCTAACAAGCGTGAAACTACCACAAATAAGAATCGATAAATAAATGAAACCCAAAACGAACAGAAATTACAATAAATAACCGAGTCAAACTAAAACGAGCAGAAATTAACATGAATGGGGCTCAAAACCCCCATGTCTCCCATAGGCCAGAATATAATTTGCACTTTACTGAAAAAATACAAATGAATGTGCATCGTTAGTTTAATATACATATACTGATATTTAGTAATCAAAATGTTAATATTATTTGATTTATTAAAGTAATAAAACTAAAAAATATTTTACCCGGTGGTACTTCATATGGAAGGGATGATGGCTAGGAATTCATAAATAGCTCAACCAAATGGAAATTGGAAGTATACAATGTCCTTTGTAAGAGTCGAAAGTGATTTCCCAGCCCTCTCTCTTGCCTTTTTTTCTAACCATCACCTCCCGTAACCTCCACAGACATTCTATGAAAATTCGAAGATGTGCATTTTTGTTCAAAATAGTTGAAATTTTCAACAAATAGGCCTCTGGGGCTAAAATGTCTCCCATAGGCCATTGGACAATCGCTATAAATATTGTAAATTGGCAATTGTTTAGACCAATATTTTGTAATTTGAACGGGAGGCTTTTGCAAAGCCTCAGGAATGTCTAAGACATTAAGTTGAGACTTTGGGGGGAGTTGGGGGAGAATACTGCAATAATCCAAGACACTATTTGAATCATGGTAGTCAAAAGGGCATATCTACCGATTCTCAGATACGATTGGGGCATAAAAATACAAATGTCAGGGAATATTGTTAACTAAGCTAAGCTTAGCTTAGCATAACAATTGTGCACTTGGCGAAAAAAGCATGAAAATTCCCAGGAATAGGCTTTGAACTATGGAGAATCCAATGGAAACCAGTGCCACTCTGACAAAGTGCTACTTTGCGCGCTTTAGGCACTAAAAGCACGCTTTTAGAGCGCATTTCTTCAGTTTGGCGGTAAATGGCTCAAAAAGGGGTCTACTAGATGCACAAATCTCTGTTGATTCTGAATTTCATATTTTTTTGTGTAGGTGCAATAATGTGGGCGCTAGGGTGCCAAAAATCAAAGCAGAAAGAGCCGAAAGTGGATTTTAACTCGTCTAGCATGTAGGGTGCATTGCATAAGATGGTAAAAATAGAACTAGTCAGTTTGAGAATCCCATTTCTGTGTAGAGTAACCATTTTTTCTTCTCTGATACACCCCTGGGGGAGTGGGGTGCAGAGAATAAGGGCATAAAATATCTAAAATGCTCACATAAGTGCTAATGTCGGCAACAATGCGTCTGTCCGACAGAGAATTTTTTGATCGATTAGAAAATGTCATCACTTTTTCTCTCGGTTGAAAAGTGGGGGCGCTAGGGCGCCAAAAAAGTAATCAGAAATCCCCGAAATGTTTTTTTTTCAT
The DNA here is from genome assembly GCA_027921565.1 of Artemia sinica. NCBI lineage: Eukaryota > Metazoa > Arthropoda > Branchiopoda > Anostraca > Artemiidae > Artemia > Artemia sinica. The sequence goes on along the minus strand of CM051256.1, from coordinate 93,030,845 downwards.
TTAAAATGTTTTTTTTTTGTTCGTGTTGTTTGTACCGAAACGTGTTAGCGATAGAATTTTTTTTTCTGAATCCAAATCCGTCATTACCGCCAAACTGAAGAAATGCGCTCCAAAAGCGCACTTTTATCGCCTAAAGCGTGCAAAGTAGCGCTTTGTCAGAGTGGCACTGGTTTCCCTTAGATTTTCCATAGTTGAAAACCTATTCCTGGGAATTTTCATGCTTTCTTCACCAATTGCACAATTGTTATGATATTTGTCGCTAAGCTGCCCTACTAATGCATTTGCTTGTATGTAAATGTATTTTATTTTCAGCACCAGTCTGAGATAGCCTACGCCACAAAAAAATGGTACATTTTGTCCCGTTTGTCATTGAAATTACATGGGTCAAGCATCTTTAATCAGGCACTTAAAATCTACCCCTTTGATGCCCCTTTGTATGTGAAGATAGAAAAATGAGTTAAAAATACATTCGAAGTATAATTATTTTTTCACTGATATTCACAGCAGGTTCAGGACCAAATATTATTAAATATTATTAAATTTTATATATTATTAAATATATTAGTAAGTATTATTCATGTTTGTCTTAAAAAAAGACAAAAAACTAAAACATATTTTAGAGTATTTCGAAATTCTGCTTTAAGCCCTGATATACCTATTTTTTCTCCAACGCTAGTGGGGGACCGGGAAATCGTAAGAGTGTTGAAACGTACAACCATATGAAGATTTTGCAATTATGGTTTTGCTTCCCCCACCCCATAAAGGTGTGCATGAACTGGTTACCGGTTTTGACGTCACACTCAGATCCGTCATTTGGGAGCAGAGACAGGATACTTCCCCCCACCCTTGAATTTGGAGAATTTTCTTGTTATAGCTTTTATTTTCTATGACGATTTAATTTTAATGATTAGTTTCCCTAAAATGTTAAGGCATAGGAAGTTAAAATAATGAAAGTATCATTTTTTATGAGAAGTTCCAAATTATTTGCAGCATTGTGACAGATAAATTGTAATAATAATAACACGAATCTTCGTAAATTATTAATTACACAACTTAAGTTATTTTAATATCCTTCAGCTAAAACCTTAATATATTTTATACAGAGCAATATTTTATAAATAATCGAATCTTTTATCCACAACTCCACAAATATACAAAGCATATCATTTCCCTTCGAATCCTTTTATGATGAAATTACATGTTTTTTCAAAAAGAAACTTTAAGATAGCTACACAATAAAAACTATATTTAACGCCCTTTTTTTAACTAAACTTGTGTTTTTTCTTTACCTAAGTAGCACAGACATCCTTTACGGGATTTATTGCGTATATTTCCAGAACCTAAAAACATACAAAAGTTATTTTGAAAAAAAAGTTTATCGATGAAAGTAAAGAGCTACATTTGCATTTGTATAGTTCTTAATAGTCTTTTACCAGCCGTATTATCCTGGCTCTCAGTTTGGTTTTAGAGCTGGATTCTCTACGGAGTACGCTCTAAGCGATGCAACTGACTTCATGATACGGAACCCAGTTATTGGACTGGAGGTAATCGGTATTTTTTCAAAGTTTTCGACATTGTCAACCATCCGTTATTGTTGCCGAAATTAGAAAGGTATGGAATAAGAGGAATGTCGCTCCAGTGGTTTGAATCGTATTTTTCAAATCGTTATCAGTATGTAGAGATCGATGGCATCAAATCACACTGTCTGCCTGTAAAAAGCGGAGTTCCCCAGGGGTCGATTCTGACTCCACTACTGCTTCTTCTCTTCATCAACGACCTCGTAGAAACTGGTATGTTAGAGAAAGTGCTATTCGTTATCTTTGCCGATGACACAAACATTTTTGTTTGTGTTGAGAATGAGGCAAGCGTAACATTAGCACAGAGGGTTATCGATAAAGTTAGCTCATGGTGCCTCGCAAACAAAATGGTTGTTAATGCTTCTAAAAGTTTTACAGTAATGTTTATGGCGGGTCATCGCTCCCTGGTTGATTTTTCTTGTGTATTGAATTTGTATTTTGATAATATCCTTAGTCCACAAGCTCAAGCTATTAAAATTTTGGGTGTTTTTTTGGATTTTAACCTTTCTTATAAGCCTTATCTTTCCTATCTCCTGGGTATTCTTTCTCGTCAGGTTCGTTTCCTCCACTGGGTTTAATACTTTCTTCCCGCTGAGGTACCCCTCTGTTGGTTTGTATAATCATACTGGTGATATAAAATTCGGTAAAAAAGAAAGATCTCCTCCTAGCTTGTAAATATTTGCATTATTCCCTTCCTACAAGCCTGTGTAGTTTTTTTTTTCAAAAAAGCTACATCTTCAAATATTTCCCTTTCCCATCGTAAGTCCCATCTATCTATCGAACTTCCACAGTTTCGATTTTTTTTTTTCCCAGCGTTCCCCAGTTTATCTGGCTACTAAGCTATAGAATTCTCTTCCCTCCAATATTTCGTGTCAGAGGTCTATTCTGATTTTGTTTCATTTTGCTTGTGGGTTTCTTAGACTGTATTGAGATTTCTGTATTTTGCTCTTTTCCTGTTTTTCTTCCCGTAAGCTTTTGCCACTTTCTGTAATGTATTGATCTATAGGTTTATTTTAGGTCATTTTTTCGCATTTTTGTTCTTTATTATTGTATTTATTTTACTTTATCGTTATTTATTTTATTATTATTTTATTATTGTATTTGATCTTTATATTACTAATAAAATGAAATGAAATGAAATATAGTTAGTAAATTTTACTATAAAATATGATACTATAAAAAAACGAATGCAGGCTCAGTTTTCAGTAAAATGCTAGGCTTCTTGAAATATATCATGAGTCAGTATAATTTATATACGTTTTCCTACTCAGTGGAAAAATGGACATGTTACAAATTATTGAAATTGCGCAATCAGCATAATTAGAGATTTAGGGAACGATAGCATAATTGAAAGCGTCTTTCAGATATATGTTGCATAAACTGCAAAGCAATATTTTTTGTTTGTTTTATTTTGAGTTTCAACTACGTTCTTTACTTTCATCTATAGTGTGAGTCATTTTTGCTCATTTTAAGTTTTATTATTGCTCCTGAATTTTCTCTGAATTTTTTTCTTGGGAAATGAGTTTCTTATAATAAATTTTTCTTAAGCCAGAATAGAACCGATGCTAACCTGGGCTGTGCACAGACCTTCAAACTTTGAAGATATACGTCGCAGCGCTTGGATCTTCAACCTAAAAATACTGTCCAACGATTCAGTCAGTCCAGGTAATGGCCTTCTCTTTTGTCAAATTTCCTTAATTTTTTATTTCATTAATTAAATTTGGACATTAGCTTGCGAAGAGGGTCTCCTTAAGAGCCGATCTCATAGAGTTTTGTGTCAGACACAAAAAAACGCGCAGCATCAACTTATCCCTGCTTCATCGTGCATCGTCCAGCTTATTCATGTCAGGGTCATCGTTCACACCGTCGAACTCAAAGTGGCTTGAACCCCCACCCTCCCAATCTACAATAGTCTCAAGGCTACTTTGATGTACTATTAGTGCTAGCCAAAAAGCTTTATTCTGCAACTCTTTTTAATGCATATGTTGTCCGTGTGTCCTAACATGTTCGTGCATGCGCTGAAAAAACCCTGCTAAAATGACCAAAATTAACGCACAAAAATTCTTCAGAAAAAACTCGGAGATGGTAAAAAGCCAGGACTAGCGAAAATGATGACAAAAACAGAACAATGAGTCCTTCCTGCTAGAGAGAGAGAGAGAGCATGCTCTTTTCTTACTCTTTAATTATATAGACTATAAACTTTTTTTGTTGCTACAAAAAATAACCTTGCAAACCTAACTTCTGGATAAACCCATCCCCGCTATATAATGTTTTAGCTTCATAATCTTCAGCGTAATTCTGATTATTCACTAACAAGACCGGATAGACATCACTTCCCTCGGTTTATTGATTTTGACTGGCCTGACACAAAAAACTCTCAAGAGAGGAACATATGGGCTACTAGATATGATATTGGCTGAAGCTTGGAAATATGCAAACAATGTACAGTTGGTGTCAAGATAAGCTGCCAAGACAACAGCTAGAACTGTTGAACAACTAGTTGATTATTATTGTTAAAAAACAATTCTTTTAATTAAACTTCAAGAGGAGCTTTTTAATAATTCCGCTAGTTATAGCAAGGTAGTTTTTTCAATGAAATAACTCAACAATATAAACGAAATGAATTAGCTTAGAGTATTTAAAATATTTCAGTCAATTCTTTGCTTTCGCGAACATTAATTTGTCTTATTAAGAGAAGGCACGTTTCCTCCTTTCAAGTCCATATGGCATTCGACACAAACTTAACGTCAGCTATTTATATTAATATTGATCAAAACCAGTAAAAATTTACATGAGATCGAAACAATTCGTTCAGTCATACGAGAAACGGTGGTAAATTAAGCAAATTGAAAACCTAAAGACACTGGCAAATTTAAAGAACGATTGCACAAATATAAAATGGTAAACATTTTAAGATAACCCGATGATTAAATTTGATTATTGCTCATAATACTCCAGGACCCCACTTAGGGTCATACCAGATTGTAATAGGTAAGCATATATAAATTATTGGATACAATGTTTTTCACTTAATTATTTAACATTCAATCAAATAGTATTTGGAAGAAAATGATGACAGTGGTCAAGTAAGGTTCTGAAGCGAGGGTGCTCCAAAAGACTGAGGGGGATTTGCTGGCTGCTTTTCAGAAAAAAGGTCTAAGGATTGTTTTAGATACCTGACTGACTGACCGTATGTCAAACAGCAGGCTAAGCAGTACAAAAAAGTGATTCAGCCCCTAGGGCTATAATAATATATGTATAAATATATATATATATATATATATATATATATATATATATATATATATATATATATATATATATATATATATATATATATATATATATATATATATATATATATATATATATATATATATATATATATATATATATATATATATATATTATATATATATATATATATATATATATATATTATATATATATATATATATATATATATATATATATATATATATATATATATATATATATATATATATATATAGGGCTGTAATATCCAGGGCTACAATAAGAGAAACGTTGATATGGCTTGGAGACGTTCTGCCGATGAAGGATGACAGAATCGCAAAGATCGTGCGTGTCGGCCAAACATCTAAGGCAAAGGAAAGGCAGTTAATCCCCAAATAAAGTGCGGTGATGTCGTAAGAAAATATTTAAGGGAAGTAGTAACTTTTTTGGGAGGATGCACAGGCAGAGGTTTCGAATATATTGGGATGGAGGAGAAGCGTAAGTAGCTTTGTTGGCCTCAGGCGGATTGGCGCTGCAATGAGTTGTTAGTAGAAGAAGTAGTAATCAGAATCAGAATCATTTTTAAAGAATCAAGTATTAAAGAAAGCAAATCCCGGAAAAAACTACGTTGCATGACAGGTACCAAAGAAACAAACAAAAAACTGTAATCCCTAGCATTTTCAAAGTTATACTATTCCAGACTACCGGGATACTTAAATTCTCCAGGCTACCAGGCTAATTATACATATTTTCAACAATGTGCTTTAAGTTTTCAAAAGCTCGACGAGAAATAAAAGATAAGTTATTATAATAATAAAGATGATTGAAAAGAGCTAATGAAAATAAACTGAATGTTTAATATATAATTTGCTCTCTTAAGAGAGCAATAAATAATTGTATATGCTTGCATTTACTATGTATATATTTTTACCGGAAACGGCTGTATATTTTTTTTCTGAAAACTGAAATCAAATTCAATGTCAATGTACAAAATCAAATTGAAGATTTGTTTTCCTACAACGTGGACCATACAAAGTGACAAGACCGATCGGAAGAGCTAAAGTAAAAAGGAATGGGAAAAAATTTTGTCAAAAATTAAGTGCAACAAAATCTGTGGGTCGAAGATTTGCAACAATGAGCATCACGATGAATCATAAGTACACAAGTGACAAAGAGAATAACGTGTAAATAAGCCTGCCGCTTACCAGTATTATTTGAAAAAAACTACGTTTTCTAAAGAGTTAAAGAGGCTGAGTTACAAGGTCGAACCTTAAAACGTACAGGGATTAGGAGGCACAGTTGGGGGGCTGCCGCCCCCCAAACCCCCCGCTTTCACAGCCTTTAAATAAAAAAAAAAAAAGTTTTTTAAACTGAAAGTAAGGAGCGACATTAAATCTTAAAACGAACAGAAATTATTCCGTATATGAAAGAGGCTGTGCCCTCCTCAACGCCTCGCTCTTTACGCTAAAGTTTGACTTTCTCACAACTCTTTTTTTAAACAATAAAAACTTTAGCGTAAAGAGCGAGGCGTTGAGGAGGGCACAGCCTCTTTCATATACGGAATAATTTCTGTTCGTTTTAAGATTTAATGTCGCTCCTTACTTTCAGTTTAAAAATCTTTTTTTTTTTATTTAAAGGCTGCGAAAGCGGGGGGTTTGGGGGGCGGCAGCCCCCCAACTGTGCCTCCTAATCCCTGTACGTTTTAAGGTTCGACCTTGTAACTCAGCCTCTTTAACTCTTTAGAAAACGTAGTTTTTTTCAAATAATTTCTGCACGTTTTTGTACAGTTTATTACTTATTATTGCTTGACTAACTGTTAGCTGATCGTGTCAGGAGTTGAAGTTGAGGGGCTGCCGCCCCCCAAACCCCCCGCTCTTGAACATTCTTGTGTTAAGGCTTTTAATTCCTGAATACTCAAATCACGTCGTACAGGGTGCCTCCTAATCCCTGTACGTTTTAAGGTTCGAACTTGTGACTCAGCCTCTTTAACAGCCCCCCCCAACTGTGCCTCCTAATCCCTGTACGTTTTAAGGGTTGACCTTGTAACTCAGCCTCTTTAACTCTTTAGAAAACGTAGTTTTTTTTCAAATAATACACATAAACAGGTTAGACATGCTTCGTTATGAAAATTGACGCGCAGATATTTTCATAACAAAGCATGTCTAACCTGTTTATGTGTATTATTTGAAAAAAACTAAGGTTTTTCGTAAATGTAAATTCGGGGGATAATTTTTTCGGTCTGAAAATATCAAAAGGCCCTAACAGGTCGAATTCTGCTTCGAATGAGTCCTCATTCAACCGGATCCGTTGCCAACTGTGGCCTGTAGGCGTGGCTAAGAAAAAAAAGAAATGATGATGAATTTTAAGTGGCTATATTTGGTTTTTTGAAAACAGGGAAGGAGTGATCGGATTGAGCTGAATTTTCGAGGATAAGCTCCCGGGCCCTAGGAAAGCTTAACCTCTAAATTTCAACCCAATCAGACAACGTTAAAGGGGGGCTGTGGTGGGAGGGTCCAAACTTCCGGCCCAGTTTACCCCATGAAGATAAAGTCGGAGGAGGATGAAATTTTGCAAGTTTCTTAGTCTGAGCTTGGGCTACAAAATGCGATTACCGCTGTCTCTCTGCGACCTCTAGGACCTGAAATCCCTTAACATTGTGGTGGGTCGCCTCTTTATAGAGGCACAAGTGTGCCTCCTTGATCAGAGACAGAGCGAAGCTTAGTCTCCTGGTGGGATGTTAATTCATGGGAATCTCAGTAATTGAGGATTTTAGTTCAATGTATTTTTTTTTTTCAATGTCATAAATACAAACAAAAACTGTAATATTTTGTTTTCAGTAAAGCGCAAATGGCTCAGTGGGTTTTTAGAAGTTTTAGGGTTAAGTGTAGTAAAACTCTTTTTTGTAGTAATTTTTGTTCATTTTAAGTTTGACTAGTAGGCTAATTTAATTGAATTTTTACGCGTATAAAGATTTGTTTTTTCATCTAAATCAGAATCTGTTATCTTTATTTTTGATAAGATCACTGTTTTTGGGTTCTTTTATTCTTGGATAGCAATTCTGGTCGTTTTGAGTTTGAATTATTATAGGACTTATTTTTACTGATCTTAGGTTTAATATGGGTATTTAACTATTTCTTTTACAACTTCTTTTCGATTTTTTGTTTAATTGATTTTTGTTCGTATCTTATTGTCAAAGCTTTATTATTAGGTAATATACGTTTTTTTTATTAGTTTATTATTTTTTTTTATTAGTTAATATACTTTAATATTAGTTAATATTGGTTAATATAGTAGTCAATTCTTCGACTTAAGAACTAAAATATTCAAATCCAATTTATTAGTTTTAATGGCTGTCTCTTGACCCAATTCTGAGATGCTGGACTTTTGCCTTTTTGTCAAGCGTGATGCATATAGTTGCATTTTAATTAAGTTAAATATTCCCCACAAGGTCCTCTGGTAGTTTCAACTTAATACTACTACTATTACTACTACTACTAACAACTCACTGCAGCACCAAGCTGCTTGAGGCCATCACAGCTACGCACGCTCCTCCTCCATTCCAATCTATTCAAAGCCGCCCTCTTTACATCCTCCCAGGAAGTTCCCATTTCGTTTAAATCTTTCTTTATGACATCCTCCCAACCTAGATAAGGACAACCTGCTTTTTGTTTGGCCCTAGACGGTTGGCCGAAAAGGACAATCTTCGGCAATCTGTCATCCTACATCCGCAGAGCGTGCCCTAGCCATCTCAACCTCTCTGTCACTATAACCCTAGAAAGCGGGATTAAACCACATTATTCGTACAGCCTACAGTTTGAAATACGGTCAGTCAGGCAGGTACCCAGAACAATTCGTAAGCAATTTCTCTGGAAAACACCTATTAAATCTTCATCTGCTTTTCGGAGCGCCCGTGCTTCAGAGCCATATTTGACAATTGTCATCACTGTAATTTCCAATATTCTAATTTTGGTTTGTAGACATATCTTCCTATTCTTCTAAACTTTTTTTTTGTGAAAAAAAAACCTGGTCCTTGGCTATTCTACTTTTAACGTCTTCACTGCTCCCACCGTCTTTACTAATAATACTACTAAGGTAAGTGACCTCATCCTATTTAACCGCAGCAGTGTTATTCTTGTAAATAGCCCTTATCACTTTAATGTATTTGTCTGGTAAACCATACAAGGATAAGACCTTTGCTAAAGCTCTTCTATCAACAGAATTGAACGCTTGCTCATAATCTATAAAACTGAGGACCAAAGGTGTTTGACAACTAAGGCCCTTCTCAATTATTAACCTAAGAGTGAAAATTTGGTCAATACATCCTCTATCTTTTCTAAAACCGCACTGTTCTTCTTATAAAACTTTATCTACAGCATTTCTCAGTCTAAAAGGTATCATATTACTAAGTAATTTGCTACCTACAGACACCAGACTAATGCCTCGCACTCTTATCACTCACTAAAATCGTTAGGTACTTCCACTTTTCCAAAAATCATATTCAAATCTTCAGTAACTTATTTTAACCTCAGAGCTACCATATTTAAAGACTCATTTATCACACTATCAGCACCTGGAGCTTTATTATTTTTTAATCCTTTTGGTACTGTCGCTAATTCTTCCTCACAAAACAAATCTTCCTTCACGTCCAAGGTATCACAAACTTTTTCATTTTCCTCTATGTTTTTTCCTGCAACTGTATCTCTGTTTAGCACATTCTCAAAATGTTCCGCCCATCTCTCTTTAACTTTTTCCTGATCACTAATTGTGGCCCCGTTCCTATGTTTAACTGAGACAAGTCCAGATTGACTGCTCCCTCTCAATTTCTTAACATGCCAATACGATATTTTATTATTATTCCGTCTAGCTGCATCTTCCAGATCCTCGGCAATTTTATCCATGGCCTCCAATTCATACCTACTTAGTTCATACTTTAATGCTTTCTCCACTTTCTTTACATTCCTTTTGTTTTCATATGATCTATCACTCATAAAATGCTTGTACAAACCCCTTCTCCTCTTATTAAACATAAAGCTGTTCACTAATATTCCTAGCTGCAGTCTTAACTTTCTTCCCTAAGACATAGTCAGCTACTTTACAAACTGTTTTTCTAAAATTATTCCAACCATCTTCCATATTGTCAAATTTTAAACTATTGAGTTTAGTATTCAACTGTTCCTTGAAATTTTCTCTCAAATTCTCATCCTGGAGTCTACTAATATCACAACTTCCCGAGAGGTTGTTACCCTTCCAAAATTTCAGCTTTAAATTAACTCTAGACACTACTAGATGGTGATCTTTACTTTTAACATTAATAACAGCACTCCTATATACCCTAGTATCTTGTATTGATCCTGCCAGTCTTCGGTTTACTATAACATAATCAATAAGGTTTGCTGTCTTACCATCACGTGAGTTCCATGTAAACTTATGACCCAATTTATGGCCAAACACCGTATTGGTTATACCTAGATTGTTTTACCTACAACATTGGAAAAGTCTGTAGTCATTACTATTTTCTTTTCCTACACCTAATTCACTAGGCTAGGATATTATCTATCCCTATATCTACCGACCTGGGCGTTAAAATCTCAAAGTAAAGACACCATATTTCCACCAGGGACCCTGTCTATTTGCTCCTATAACTGTAAGTAAAATTCATCTGAGCAACTAGTATCTCCTTCAGTCGGTTCAACAGTGGTATATACTGCTATAACTGATACCCTGAACTTTTTAGTCATAAAATGAACAATTAGTATTCTATTATTAATACCTTCCCAGCCTAAACAAGACTTGGCAGCTTCCTTATTATCATAAGCCCTGCTCCCTGTCTATGCACCCAATCCTTCCTGCCTGAGTAAACAAATTCTATATCACCTAATTTCATGCTTCCTACCTTTAGGATATGAGTTCCTGAAACTCTTAATAAGTCCAGTTCAAATCGTCTGCATTCGTCAGTCAAGATGTCCTAGGCGTTTCAACTTAATACCCTTAACTATTCCTGGGATATTACGGACATACCATTTTCCAAGCAAGGATGCATATTATGTCTTTTGATTTAGTTCAACACCCAAATCGACATTTTCTGAAATTTTCAACTTGGAAATTTTAACCGTTCCTGAGATATTGCAGCAACACTCGTTGGCAACTAGGATGCACATACTGTTACACATAGTGTCTCTAAATTAAACATCTCCCTCAATATTGTCTGAATTTTTCAACTTAACACTTTTTTTGCAACTGCTCTTGAAAAAATGAAAACATGCCGTTTTGATGACCAGGATGCTTGTAGTGTCTTTTCACTCTGTTTCACAGCCTGATTAGCATTTCATGAAAGTTTCAGCTTAATACCCGAAGTTGTCCATGAGATCAATATAGATACGCCCAGATACGCCTATTTAACAATTTGGATGTACCTAGTGTATTTTAATGCAGCACAACATTCCCCTCAATATTCCCAAAAATTTTCAACTTTATAACCTTTGCCATTCATGAGATATAGTAGATAAGCCCTTTTGACAACCTGGATGCAGTATACTATTTTTACAAGAAGTATGCGGTTAAACTCTTATGATTTAGTTGAAAATTTCTGGTGATAATAGTTGTGTTTTCAGTAGTATTTGCAGTCACAGTCACAATCACAGTAGTAGTAGCACCTCTAAAAGTATTAATGACAATCGTAAGTAATAGCTGTAATAGTTACGATTTGTCACAGTCGTAAGTTGTCTCACTCATAGTCGGAAATACAAGTAGTTAAAGTGAAAAGCACCCATAGTAGCAGTCGAGTCATATTCGTATTTGCAGTCGCAAATAGTTGCAGTTGGAAGTAGACATAGTCGCAAGTAGTTACAGTCACAATATCAAGTAGCCTTAGTCGTTGTAACAGTGATAATAAGTCGCATTATTTGCAGTCACAAGCAGTAACAGTTGCAAGTAGTCGCAGACGCAAGTAGTTACAGCCGCAGTCACTAGTAGTCAGAGTCACAAACAGCTGCAATTACATTCGCGGTCATAGCTATTCGCAAGTAATAACAGTCACAAGTAATCTCAGTCCCAATCGCAAGTATTCGTAGTTTAAGTCGCATATAGTCACAAATAGTTATAATTACAGTCACATATAGTCGTAGTCACGAGTAGCCGTAGTGGCAGTCACAGTAGTAGTAGCAATAGTGGTTCTGAAGGTTTCAATTTAATACCCATTGCCGCTTGCAAGATATTGGAGATACGCCCTTTTAATGACTTGAATGCACGTAGTGTCTTTTTATTTAATTTCCAATCTCCGTCAACACTCTCTGAAGTCTCACCTTGATACTCTTGGCCTTTTCTGACATACCCAGGATCAAACTGTCATCTCCTTTCACAACGATAGATCCTATATGTAAGTAATGGGCAGGTTGCATTAATCAAAATCTTCTTTCCACGGGCTGTGGGGGCATGGCATCCCCAAAGGCATAGTTATTGGACCTTTTGACTATTTCGAACAAAGTTGCTGTTTCAGAATTTTGATCGGTGTTGAGGGAGTTTGGGAATCTAAAAAGACACAGGGGGGCCTTTGTCCTCAGAGGACTTTTCGACATGCCTTGAAAGTTTCTATTTAATGCCCTCATCCGTTCTAGAGATCTTGATGACGCGCCCTATTGACACCCAGACAAGCACATAATTTTTGTTTTTCTTTTGTTCAACATCCCCTTCAACATTTCTTAGTACCAGTCACAAGCGGAAGAAGTCGCAGTCGCAATTTGTGTCAGTTGCGATTGTAAGTAGTTACATTTGCAGTTACTACTAGTCACAGTCGTAGCTGCAGGTAGTAGTGATAGTTGTTGTAAAAGTCGCACAGTACCTTCTGATTTAGCTCAGCATCCCCTTAACGCCCCCTGAAGTTGCACCTTAACACCCTTAGCTTTTATGGACACAACCAGGATTAACCCCCTCCCTTTTCCAATGGCAAATTCTTTATGTAAACGATGGGCAAATTTCAAAATTTACAGCCCTTGCCCCAGGGACTGTGGAGGACTTGGCATCCCTGGGGGCATAGCTATTGAATCTTTAGACTATTTTGAACAAAATCATCTTTTTTGAAATTTCGATCATTTTTAGAAATGAGGCCCCTACTTAGGTCAAGTTGGCAGGGGCTGGCTGCACTCCAATCACTTTCGCACATCCCCAGGAAGATGCCCTGAAAATTTTAAAGGGGAGCATAACAAGAATAGGAAGGCTGGTTGCCCTTTGATCCCTCTTCAACATCTCCCTCAACACGTCCTGAAAACTTTATCTAAATACCCTCAGCTTTTCTTCAGATATTGCTGATACGGCCTTTGAACCACCGTCTTGAACATAGTATGATTTGATTTGGTTCAATATCCTCCTCCCTATTTCCTGAAGTTCTTATCTTAATACACTAAGCCTTTTATGAGAGGGAGCTGGATGCTCTCGGCCACTTTTTAGTAGATAAATGTGTAAATAGATTTATTCACACTAAAGCCCTATTGTGGTGCTACATAGTGCTACACAAGGAACAAGCAAATAAATACAGCAATAAAATTTAAAATGGCAAAACACTAAAACTGAATATTTCTAGAAAATCTTTACATAGTCTCATACCTACCTGGACGAACCTTCTGATATTATCTGTATCTTAATAACACCTACTTTTTAAAATTTCCAAAATCCAATATCTCCTCCTAACCTCCCTACCAAAAATATCTCCTTAACATGCCCAGTAAGTTTCAATTTAATTTCCTCAGCCGTTCTTAAGATATTGCATTACACTTTTTTGATGAATTGAATGACCATAGAATCTTTTGGTTTATTCAAATCATTTTCACGATTTTAAAGTTCATAGCTCTTGTAAGTGTCTTAGTTACACACCTGTAGGCCCCATTTCATAGGCAGTGGAGTAGCACTGCTTAAGTAAAGAGCCACGTGGACTCAATGTACTATTAACTTAATTTTTTTAACCGAGGTGCTTCGTGTGGAAGAAGCTGTCTTAGAAACTTTGAAAGGAGCTCATTCAATTAGACAATGAAAGTTCTAGTGCCCTTTTTACCCCTTTATTCCCCAAAGATATCCAGTCAAAATTTTGGAATGACTATTTTTTTCAGCATAGTTGAAAGGTTTAATGATTGTGTCTCTGGGGATGTCAACCTCCCACAGCCCTCAGGGTAAGGGATGTAAGCTTTGCAATTCGCCCATGGTTTACTTACAGTCTTTCTTATCAGGAAAGGGTGCATGTTTGACCCTTGGTGTCCAAAAATAAATAAGGGTAGTTAGGGGAAGCTTTCGGAGACTACTGAACTACATCAAAACAAACTTTGTGCGTGCAGGCTGCCAAAAAAGCGTATCTCAGGAATAACTTAGCCTTAAGGTATCAAGTTGAACTATCCATCCGTAACCGCCTAAAGTCTTTTCTTGAACGTGCTAGAGGAGAAAATAGAGAAGCAAGACTAAGAGGGACAAAGTTATATATTGGTCAAAAGTGTTTTACGCATAGATTTGATAATCAATCTGTAGTTGAGGTTACGAATACCCCTAATTTAGAGTCATCAGCGAGTACCATGACCCATTTTAAGGAAAATGTTGGACAAAAGTTTCACCGTGAACCTGGGTCTTTATTAGTGCCACAAAAAAGTTTAGTAACGAGTTTGGTTTCTGTAAATAATCGGTTTAACCTGGAAGAATCTTGCAATTCAAGATCGCGTTCAGGATATTCATCCTCAATTCAATCTTTCTTTAGTGTAGTGGAGGAGCTTAGTAGTGATAACGAAATAAATTGGGTGAACAGTGAAACTCCGGTTATTAAAAAAGGCTCCACGTCAACTTTTGTCGGGCCTGTGGGGGCTCCCAAACGTAACAGCCAACAAATTATTAGCCCAGATGACCACCTAAGACAGAAGAGCAAGTCGGTTAGAGCTGACGACCCTAAAAACATGGAGCCTAGGCGGCTATTTAACCCGTCACAACTCATTGCTATTTACCGTCACAACACAGTGTATTTACCACCGGAAACTAGCACTTTTAGTGATGAAGATACCTCTGAGATATTAGAAAATGATATGAATTGTTTTTGCGAACAGTTTCCGTCCGATTATTTTATTTTTCTAGGGGATTTTAACGGATATACAGGGGAGGACGAAGGAGCCTGTGAGGAGGAGGTGGATCTCGAACTAGAAAAAATGAATTGAGTTTATATGATTGAGCCGTCGGTTATGAGGATGATGAGTAAGGATGGTCATCAGAGAAAGAATAATTGGGGTAAAAAATTATGGGATTTTTAATAGTCGAAAGTGATTTGAGGGTAACTAACCCCCCTCTCACGCCCACCTTTTCCCCAAATACATCCAATCAAGAGTTTTAGATAGCAATTTTGCTCAACGTAGTTAGAAGTTTTAGAAATCAGGTCTTTGAGGATGATAACCCCCTCAGAGCCCTCGGGGCAAGGGTTGTAAGTTATACCCTGGGCGCATATAAGGTTTTTATAGATAGTGATGATTGTAAAAACTTCAAAAAGAGCTCATTCGTTTGGAAATAAGAAGGGCTTGCGCCCTTTTTAATAGTCGGAAGTGATTGGAGGATAACTAACACCCCTCTCACACCCACCATTTCCCCAAACACATCCAATCAAACTTTTGAGGTATCCATTTTGTTCGACGTAGTTACAAAGTGCACAAGTTATTTTTTGAGGATGACACTCCCCCCATATCCCTCAGGGCTAGGGTTGTCAGTTATGCCCTGGGGGCATATAAGTTTTTTTTTATAGAAAGTGTGGTCGTAGAAATTCAAAAAGGAAGGAAACTGAAACGGCTAGTGCCCTTTTTAATAATCGAAAGTGATTAGAGGGCAATTAACCCCCCTCTCACGCCCACCATTTCCCCTAACAAATCCAATCAAAATTTTGAGAAAACCATTTTGTTCAACGTAGTTGAAAGGTCCAGAAACTATGATTTTGAGGATGACAACCCCCTCACAGCCCTCAGGGCAAGGGTTGTAAGTTATGCCCTGTGGCATATAAGGTTTTTATAGGACGCATTATCGTAGAAACTTGGAATATGAACCAACTTGAAATGAGCCAAAAAGGCTCATTCGATTTGATATTGAAAGGGCTAGTGCCCTTTTTAATAATCGGAAGTGATTGGAGGGCAACTAACCCCCTCTCACGCCCACCATTTCCCCAAACACATCCAATCAGAATTTTTAGATAGAAATTTTCTTCAAGGTAGTTGAAAGGTCTGGAAATTAGATCATTAAGGATAACACCCCCCCCCCCCCCGGCCCTTAGGGCAAAGGTTGTAAGTTATACCCTGGGGGCATATAAGGTGTTTATTGAAAGCGTTGTGGTAGAAACTTCAAAAGGGCTCATTCGATTGAAAATTGAAAGGGCTAGTGCCTTTTTTAATAGTTTAAAGTGATTGTAGAGCAACTAAGGCTCCTCTCACGCCCACCATTTCCCAAAACACATCCAATCAAAATTTTGAGATAGCCATTTTGTTTAACGTAGTTGAAAGTTCTGGAAATTAGGTCTTTGACGATTACAACCCCCTCACAGCTCTCAGGGCAAGGCTTGTAATTTATGCACTGGGGGCATATAAGGTGTTTATAGAAAGCGTTGTCGTAGAAACTCAAAAATGGCTCATTCCGTTGGAAATTGAAAGGGCTAGTGCCCTTTTTAATAATCGAAAGTGATTGTAAGGCTTGACATTTTATAGTTAAGATCGATGTGGGCACAATGTATTATTATTTTTTTTTTTTTTTTTTTTTTTTAGATCAGGGCACTTCGTATCGAAGAGTTGTCGTAGGAACCTCGAAAAGGGCTCATTCGATTGAAAATAGAAAGGACTAATGCCCTTTTTAATAATCGAAAGTGATTGGAGGGCAACTAGTCCCCCTCCTACGCCCAGCCCTACCATTTGCCCATTATTTTTAAAAACCAAATGTTGCCTTAAAATTAAATCAAAACGCACTTTGTTAATGCTAATTCCCAATAAGGCATCTCAGCAGTATCCCAATCCCTATGCCTTCCCAAGGCCAGAACATAATTTGTACTTTACTGAAAAAATAGTAATGAATTTCCATTGTCATTTTAATATACATATACTGATATTTAGCAATCAAAATGTTAATGTTATTTCATTTATTAAAGCTATAAGGTAAAAACATTTATATTTTTCAGTAAAGTGCAAATTATGTTCTGACCTTGGGAAAGCATAGGGGTTTTGATCCCTACTTATGTTGATTTCTGCTCGTTTTGAGTTTGACTCGGTTATTGATTGTAGTTATGTTCGTTTGGGGTTTCATTTGTTTATCGATGCTTATTTGTGCTAGTTTCACGCTTGGTAGATTATTTGGTTGCAGTCTTATTCATTTTTGGTTTAATGGAGTTCTTTAATTTTCTTTTAAAAACTTATTTTGTGGAAAAAGTTTTTTTTAGTTAATCAAACAGTTCGTGGTAACGAACTGTAAGTAAGGAGCGACCCGGCTCAATGGTAACGGAAACTCTAGAAAACGGGTTTTTGATACCAATTGATACATCAAAAGAATCAGATTTTAATGCTGAATTCAAATATATAAATTTCATCAAGTTTAATCCTACCCATCAAAAGTTACGCGCCTGAGAAAATTTGGCTGATTTTCGAAGAAAGGGGGAACGACTCTCTAAAAGTTATAGAATCTTAATGAAAATCACACCATCACATTCAGCGTATCAGAGAACTCTACTGTAGAGTTTTCAAGCTCCTATCCACAATAAAATCTGGAATTTTGCATTTTTGCAAGAAGAAAGATCACGGATGCGTGTTTATTTGTTTTTTTGTTTGTTTTTTTTTTTTGCCCAGGGGTGATCGTATTGACCCAGTGGTCCTAGAATATTGTAGGAGGACTCATTGGAACGGAAATTAAAAGTTCTAGTGCCCTTTTTATGTGACGAAAAAATGGAGGGCAACTAGGCCCCCTCTCACGCTCATTTTTTTCCCAAAGTCACCTGATCAAAATTTTGAGATAGCCATTTTGTTCAGCATGGTTGAAAATATGATAAGTATGTCCTTTAGGATGACTTAATCTCCCGAAGTCCCCGGGGGGAGGGCTGAAAGTTATGAACTTTACCCAATGTTAACATATAGTATTGGTTATTAGGAAGTATACAGACGTTTTCAAAGGGGATTTTTTCTGGTAGTAGGGGGGTGGTTGGGTCGGGGGTTATTTGGGAAGATCTTTCCGTGAAGGAAGTTTTCATGGGGGAAGGGACATTGCTATGAAGGGGGTGCCGGATTACCCAGCACTATTTAAAAAAAAGATCAGAAATTAAATATAAAAACAAGTTTTCCAACTGAAAATAAGGAGTAACATTAAAACTTAAAACGAACAGAAAATATTACGTGTACGATTGGGTTCACCCTCTAGTCAATACCTCGTTCTTTAAGCCAAAGATTTTTTAGTACTTTCATAAGAGCTATTTATTCTAAATAAAGGCCTTTGTGATTAAGGGGTCATTTTTAAAGAATTGGAACGAAATTCGAACTTTAGCTTAAAGAGCGAGGTATTGACTAGGGGGCGAGCCCCCTAATATACGTATTAAAAATATATGAATATAGAAGATCGTTATGTAAGTTAATTCGTAAGTTACGTATATTTATTACTAATAAAAACGTTGGCAAATAAAATTAAACAAGTTTCGAGAAAGCCATTTAACCAAATAAAAGTAAAATTAATATGCAAATTTTGTTTTAATTATTCATGTACGGTGAGCCAACATCAAAACCTGCATTAATTCAAAAACGTTCAAAAATTATATAGAAAAAACAAGTTTTTTTTTACAGAAAGTAAGGAACGACGTTAAAACTTAAAACGAACAGAAATTATTCCGTATATGAAAGGGGCTGTCCCCTCCTCAACGCGTCACTCTTTACGCTAAAGTTTTTATTGTTTAAAAAAATAGAGTTGTGAGAAAGTCAAACTTTAGCGTAAAGAGCTTAGGCGTTGAGGAGGGGACACCCCCTTTCATATACGGAATAATTCCTGTTCGTTTTAAGTTTTAACGTCGTTCCTTACTTTCTGTTAAAAAAATTTGTTTTTTTTATTTAATTCTAGAAAAAAGGAACAATTGTCATCATACATAGCAAATATCCAAATATAAATATTCAAGAATTTTGATTTCTGAATAATATGTATAACAAATAATCAATCCTTCCTTTTGATCCTAAATCAAAATACACATCCTCACTTCATATCATGGTCATATTCAGAGGGGAGGAGGTTAGAGGGTCTGAAACCCCCTCTCCAAAATTTTTGTCCGACTTTTTCCGACTAAAAACGTAAAAAAATGCATATAAACAAATTCTTAGCTTTTTAAGTTTCGTAACCCCCCCCCCCCCCCCTCTCAGGAAAAAAAACAAAGAACAAAAATCCTGGACATGCCCTTGCTTTACATACTTGGCTATGAATTTACATGATTGAAAAGGAGGTAAATCTTTTAACAGTTTAACATTCATGACAGAATGCCAGTGCTTTTGGAAATTTTAAAATCATTCCTAACAACAAAGAAAAAGAATGTACGGTTACCTAAGCTTTAAACATCGTAAATATTTTATCATTATTTTTTAAAGCTATTGAAAATTATGAATGAGACTTTTGACGAAAGATTAGTCCCAGAACATCCCTTGAAAATCATAAAAATGCCTTTGTTTAAGAGATTAAATTTATATCAGTGCTTAAGAAAAATAGATTTAGTCTAAAACGGCCAGAAAAAATCTGGAATTTGTAGTGATTTAGATAAAACCATTGAAAGTAACAAACGTTAGGTAAGGTGGAACAAAAGAATAAACAAAAATGATTTGCTAGTGTCTTGATAAGAATTTGCTATAGGGTGATTTAAAATAGGTAAAATTAACGAAGCTTAAACAGAACAAAGCTAAAAAATTACTTTCAAAAGTGTTGACATAAATAATTTTCAAACAATTATTAAATTAGATTACTTTTAATTTAATTAATAAATTTCACATAAATTGTATAAAAAAAGAGAGAAACGCCCTAAAAGACTGGCAGTTTTAATAAAAACTTTCAACAAATTTGTGAGTACTAAAACTATAGTTTCAGGCCCAAATTCAACAAATTCAACTCAAAATCTAGGCGCAAAATCCAACAAATGTGAGAGTACTAAAGCTGTGGTTTCAGAGCCAAATTCAACAAATTCAACTCAAAATTCAGGCTCAAAATTCAACATGGTTTCAGGCTCCTCTATAAACATACGAATTTTTCTATTTTACAAAATACAAACACCTTCATGGTAATTACGGATTAAGAAGTATCCTGTGTTAACAAAAACCATTACCCCCCAAAATACAATTTTGGTGACAATACATATGTCAAAGATATCAAGGAGGCACACTTGTGCCTCTATAAAGAGGCGACCCACCACAATGTTAAGCGATTTCCGGTCCTAGCGGTCGCAGAGAGACAGCGGTAATCGCATTTTGTAGCCCAAGCTCAAACTAAGAAACGTGCAAAATTTCACCCCCCTCCGACTTTACCTTCATGGGTAAAAGTGGGCCGGAAGTTTCGACCCTCCGACCACAGCCCCCCTTTAACGTTGTCCGATTGGGTTGAAATTTAGAGGTTAAGCTTTCCTAGGGCCCGAGAGCTTATCCTCGAAATTTCAGCTCAATCCGATCACTCCTTCCCTGTTTTCCAAAAACCAAATATAGCCACTTAAAGTTCAAAAAAAATTTTTTTCTTAGCCACGCCTACAGGCCACAGTTGGCAACTGATCCGGGTGAATGAGGACTCATTCGAAGCAGAATTCGACCTGTTAGGGCCTTTTGATATTTTCAGACCGAAAAAATTATCCCCCGAATTTACATTTACGAAAAACCTCGTTTTCCTATAAGAACCCGCTATAAGCGGGCTCTTATCGTTTTCCTATAAGAGCCCGCGAAAACGCGGGCTCGTTTTCCTATAAGAGCCCGCAAGCTGTCAAATCAGCTAACAGTTAGTCAAGCAATAATAAGTAATAAACTGTACAAAAACGTGCAGAAATTATTTGAAAAAAACTACGTTTTCTAAAGAGTTAAAGAGGCTGAGTTACAAGGTCGAACCTTAAAACGTACAGGGATTAGGAGGCACAGTTGGGGGGCTGCCGCTCCCCAAACCCCCCGCTTTCGCAGCCTTTAAATAAAAAAAAAATAAGTTTTTTAAACTGAAAGTAAGGAGCGACATTAAATCTTAAAACGAGCAGAAACTATTCCGTATATGAAAGGGGCTGTGCCCTCCTCAACGCCTCGCTCTTTACGCTAAAGTTTGACTTTCTCACAACTCTTTTTTTTTAACAATAAAAACTTTAGCGTAAAGAGCGAGGCGTTGAGGAGGGCACAGCCCCTTTCATATACGGAATAATTTCTGCTCGTTTTAAGATTTAATGTCGCTCCTTACTTTCAGTTTAAAAAACTTTTTTTTTTATTTAAAGGCTGCGAAAGCGGGGGGTTTGGGGAGCGGCAGCCCCCCAACTGTGCCTCCTAATCCCTGTACGTTTTAAGGTTCGACCTTGTAACTCAGCCTCTTTAACTCTTTAGAAAATGTAGTTTTTTTTCAAATAATTACCGCTTAGAAACCATCTAAAATTCATTAGGCTTGAAGCTACCGAGCTAAAGTTATTTAAAATTGTCGGTGTAGTATATCAGTGTAATGTACTGGCGTAATACAGTGTTGTAATATAATTGGTGTTTCTCTTAAATAGTTTGCGGTAACGAACCGTAAGTAAGAAGCAACTCGGTCCAATAGCAACTGAAATTCTAAAAAAAAAGGATTTTGATAACAATTTATGCATCAAAAGGAATTTGCTTTTATGGTGATTAAATACGAAAAACAAGTTTTTTTCAACTGAAAGTAAGGATCAATATTAAAACTTAAAACGGAAAGAAATTATTCCATTATTGCGGGGAATCGCCCCTCCTTCGACCCTCGGTCTTTACACGAAAGTCTTAAAAGCTCTTTCAAAATGCTCCTCATTCAAACTCAACGGCCCTTATCGCATCTGTGATCTTTCTCCTGGCAAAAAAATAAAAAAAATCTACAATTTTGTAGATAGGATCTTGAAACCTCTGCAGTAGAGTTCTCTAATATGTTGAATCTGATAGTGTGATTTCATTAAGATACCTTGGCTTTTCAAGAGTGTTTCCCCCTTTTTCAAAAATCAGGTAAATTTTCTCAGGCTCGTCTTTTGATGGGTAACATTAAACCTAATAAGTTTTATATATTTGGAATGAGAATAGAAAACGCAATCCTTTGGATGTATCTATTCTTTTGATGATCTATATATATCCATTTTTTTGTGTTTTGGTAATTATTGAGACGAGCCGCTCTTTAAATACGAAAATTCACCATGTTCAATGTTACCCATCAAAAGCTAAGAGCCTGGCTAATCTTTTTCCCCCAGGTTTGGTCATGTCAGACCAATGGTCCTAGAAGGTCAGTTGAGTGCTCATTCGAAAGGGAAAGTTCTAGTCGTTCTTTAAAATGACTATTTTGTGACATCAAACAATAATTTTGTCCCAAAGAGGACCAATGTACTATCAACTGAAAATTTTTATATAGGAAACAGATTTAAAAGCATCAAAAAAGTATATATTGAGCTTTCCAGCTAATGAGAGGCTGGGATTGCACAGTGCTAATACCGCAGAGGTTGCGCTAATACCGCACAAGCTGTGCTGACACCACACAGTTGGGTATTCGTTCCCAAAAAGTCAAGCACTCTATGCAAGGTGTATATGGTTAGAAGGAAAATTTATCTTAAGCTTAATGTAACTAAGTTGATTCAGATAATTTTTCACGAAATTAAAGTTAATTTTGCGTAATTACGAACCAGCTATTATGAAAAAAGGGCGGTGGGCCATTGTGTAGACACGGGGGGAGAGGTTCAGATGCCTGGAAGACCTCGATTCAATCCTAAACTGTCTAACTGTTTCTATGTAGCATGGTGAAACACAAGGACCGTTGAATTGGAAAAAGAAGTTTACCTAAATCACTAAAAATCAGTAGCAAAAAGAGCGATGGATTGAGTAGGGGTACCGTCTAAAACGTAAAGTTTGTTAAACTTTTTTTTTTAGTTTTATCCTGCAATGGGGCAACTAAATAGTGGGCTTGCAATAATGAGAAAGACGCCTTCCGAACGAAAATTTTAAAATTATAGTGCTCGTCAGATGTGAGCTAGTGCTCTATCCTGCTATGGAAAAACTAACTAGTGGGTTTACAATAATGAGAAAGACGCCTTCCGAATGAGAACTTTAAAATTATAGTGCTCGTCTGGTGCGAGCTAGTGCTCTATCCTGCTATGGGGCAACTAACTAGTGGGTTTGCAATAATGAGAAAGACGCCTTCCGAATGAGAATTTTAAAATTATAGTGCTCGTCTGGTGCGAGCTAGTGCTCTATCCTGCTATGGGGCAACTAACTAGTGGGTTTGCAATAATGAGAAAGACGCCTTCCGAATGAAAACTTTAAAATTATAGTGCTCGTCTGGTGCGAGGCTAGTGCTCTATCCTGCTATGGGGCAACTTACTAGTGAGTTTGCAATAATGAGAAAGACGCCTTCCGAATGAGAACTTTAAAATTATAGTGCTCGTCTGGTGCGAGCTAGTGCTCTATCCTGCTATAGGGCAACTAACTAGTGGGTTTGCAATAATGAGAAAGACGCCTTCCGAATGAAAACTTTAAAATTATAGTGCTCGTCTGGTGCGAGCTAGTGCTCTATCCTGCTATGGGGCAACTAACTAGTTGGTTTGCAATAATGAGAAAGACGCCTTCCTAATGAAAACTTTAAAATTATAGTGCTCGTCTGGTGCGAGCTAGTGCTCCATCCTGCTATGGGGCAACTAACTAGTGAGTTTGCAATAATGAGAAAGACGCCTTCCGAATGAGAACTTTAAAATTATAGTGCTCGTCTGGTGCGAGCTAGTGCTCTATCCTGCTATGGGGCAACTAACTAGTGGGTTTGCAATAATGAGAAAGACGCCTTCCGAATGAGAACTTTAAAATTATAGTGCTCGTCTGGTGCGAGCTAGTGCTCTATCCTGCTATGGGGCAAAAAACTAGTGGGTTTGCAATAATGAGAAAGACGCCTTCCGAACGAAAATTTTAAAATTATAGTGCTCGTCAGATGTGAGCTAGTGCTCTTTCCTGCTATGGGGAAACTAACTAGTGGGTTTACAATAATGAGAAAGACGCCTTCCGAATGAGAACTTTAAAATTATAGTGCTCGTCTGGTGCGAGCTAGTGCTCCATCCTGCTATGGGGCAACTAACTAGTGAGTTTGCAATAATGAGAAAGACGCCTTCCGAATGAGAACTTTAAAATTATAGTGCTCGTCTGGTGCGAGCTAGTGCTCTATCCTGCTATGGGGCAACTAACTAGTGGGTTTGCAATAATGAGAAAGACGCCTTCCGAATGAAAACTTTAAAATTATAGTGCTCGTCTGGTGCGAGCTAGTGCTCTATCCTGCTATGGGGCAACTAACTAGTTGGTTTGCAATAATGAGAAAGACGCCTTCCGAATGAGAACTTTAAAATTATAGTGCTCGTCTGGTGCGAGCTAGTGCTCTATCCTGCTATGGGGCAACTAACTAGTGGGTTTGCAATAATGAGAAAGACGCCTTCCGAATGAAAACTTTAAAATTATAGTGCTCGTCTGGTGCGAGCTAGTGCTCCATCCTGCTATGGGGCAACTAACTAGTGAGTTCGCAATAATGAGAAAGACGCCTTCCGAATGAGAACTTTAAAATTATAGTGCTCGTCTGGTGCAAGCTAGTGCTCTATCCTGCTATGGGGCAACTAACTAGTGGGTTTGCAATAATGAGAAAGACGCCTTCCGAATGAAAACTTTAAAATTATAGTGCTCGTCTGGTGCGAGCTAGTGCTCTATCCTGCTATGGGGAAACTAACTAGTGGGTTTACAATAATGAGAAAGACGCCTTCCGAATGAGAACTTTAAAACTATAGTGCTCGTCTGGTGCGAGCTAGTGCTCTATCCTGCTATGGGGCAACTAACTAGTGGGTTTGCAATAATGAGAATGACGCCTCCCGAATGAGAACTTTAAAATTATAGTGCTCGTCTGGTGCGAGCTAGTGCTCTATCCTGCTATGGGGCAACTAACTAGTGGGTTTGCAATAATGAGAAAGACGCCTTCCAAATGAAAACTTTAAAATTATAGTGCTCGTCTGGTGCGAGCTAGTGCTCTATCCTGCTATGGGGCAACTTACTAGTGAGTTTGCAATAATGAGAAAGACGCCTTCCGAATGAGAACTTTAAAATTATAGTGCTCGTCTGGTGCGAGCTAGTGCTCTATCCTGCTATGGGGCAACTAACTAGTGGGTTTGCAATAATGAGAAAGACGCCTTCCGAATGAAAACTTTAAAATTATAGTGCTCGTCTGGTGCGAGCTAGTGCTCTATCCTGCTATGGGGCAACTAACTAGTTGGTTTGCAATAATGAGAAAGACGCCTTCCGAATGAGAACTTTAAAATTATAGTGCTCGTCTGGTGCGAGCTAGTGCTCTATCCTGCTATGGGGCAACTAACTAGTGGGTTTGCAATAATGAGAAAGACGCCTTCCGAATGAAAACTTTAAAATTATAGTGCTCGTCTGGTGCGAGCTAGTGCTCCATCCTGCTATGGGGCAACTAACTAGTGAGTTCGCAATAATGAGAAAGACGCCTTCCGAATGAGAACTTTAAAATTATAGTGCTCGTCTGGTGCAAGCTAGTGCTCTATCCTGCTATGGGGCAACTAACTAGTGGGTTTGCAATAATGAGAAAGACGCCTTCCGAATGAAAACTTTAAAATTATAGTGCTCGTCTGGTGCGAGCTAGTGCTCTATCCTGCTATGGGGCAACTAACTAGTGGGTTTGCAATAATGAGAAAGACGCCTTCCGAATGAGAACTTTAAAATTATAGTGATCGTCTGGAGCGAGCTAGTGCTCTATCCTGCTATGGGGCAACTAACTAGTGGGTTTGCAATAATGAGAATGACGCCTTCCGAATGAGAAATTTAAAATTATAGTGCTCGTCTGGTGCGAGCTAGTGCTCTATCCTGCTATGGGGCAACTAACTAGTGGGTTTGCAATAATGAGAAAGACGCCTTCCGAATGAAAACTTTAAAATTATAGTGCTCGTCTGGTGCGAGCTAGTGCTCTATCCTGCTATGGGGCAACTTACTAGTGAGTTTGCAATAATGAGAAAGACGCCTTCCGAATGAGAAATTTAAAATTATAGTGCTCGTCTGGTGCGAGCTAGTGCTCTATCCTGCTATGGGGCAACTAACTAGTGGGTTTGCAATAATGAGAAAGACGCCTTCCGAATGAAAACTTTAAAATTATAGTGCTCGTCTGGTGCGAGCTAGTGCTCTATCCTGCTATGGGGCAACTAACTAGTTGGTTTGCAATAATGAGAAAGACGCCTTCCGAATGAGAACTTTAAAATTATAGTGCTCGTCTGGTGCGAGCTAGTGCTCTATCCTGCTATGGGGCAACTAACTAGTGGGTTTGCAATAATGAGAAAGACGCCTTCCGAATGAAAACTTTAAAATTATAGTGCTCGTCTGGTGCGAGCTAGTGCTCTATCCTGCTATGGGGCAACTAACTAGTGAGTTTGCAATAATTAGAAAGACGCCTTCCGAATGAGAACTTTAAAATTATAGTGCTCTTCTGGTGCGAGCTAGTGCTCTATTCTGCTATGGGGCAACTAACTAGTGGGTTTGCAATAATGAGAAAGACGTCTTCCGAATGAAAACTTTAAAATTATAGTGCTCGTCTGGTGTGAGCTAGTGCTCTATCCTGCTATGGGGCAACTTACTAGTGAGTTTGCAATAATGAGAAAGACGCCTTCCGAATGAGAACTTTAAAATTATAGTGCTCGTCTGGTGCGAGCTAGTGCTCTATCCTGCTATGGGGCAACTAACTAGTGGGTTTGCAATAATGAGAAAGACGCCTTCCGAATGAAAACTTTAAAATTATAGTGCTCGTCTGGTGCGAGCTAGTGCTCTATCCTGCTATGGGGCAACTAACTAGTTGGTTTGCAATAATGAGAAAGACGCCTTCCGAATGAGAACTTTAAAATTATAGTGCTCGTCTGGTGCGAGCTAGTGCTCTATCCTGCTATGGGGCAACTAACTAGTGGGTTTGCAATAATGAGAAAGACGCCTTCCGAATGAAAACTTTAAAATTATAGTGCTCGTCTGGTGCGAGCTAGTGCTCTATCCTGCTATGGGGCAACTAACTAGTGAGTTTGCAATAATTAGAAAGACGCCTTCCGAATGAGAACTTTAAAATTATAGTGCTCTTCTGGTGCGAGCTAGTGCTCTATCCTGCTATGGGGCAACTAACTAGTGGGTTTGCAATAATGAGAAAGACATCTTCCGAATGAAAACTTTAAAATTATAGTGCTCGTCTGGTGTGAGCTAGTGCTAAATCCTGCTATGGGGCAACTTACTAGTGAGTTTGCAATAATGAGAAAGACGCCTTCCGAATGAGAACTTTAAAATTATAGTGCTCGTCTGGTGCGAGCTAGTTCTCTATCCTGCTATGGGGCAACTAACTAGTTGGTTTGCAATAATGAGAAAGACGCCTTCCGAATGAGAACTTTAAAATTATAGTCCTCGTCTGGTGCGAGCTAGTGCTCTATCCTGCTATGGGGCAACTAACTAGTGGGTTTGCAATAATGAGAAAGACGCCTTCCGAATGAAAACTTTAAAATTATAGTGCTCGTCTGGTGCGAGCTTGTGCTCTATCCTGCTATGGGGCAACTAACTAGTGAGTTTGCAATAATGAGAAAGACGCCTTCCGAATGAAAACTTTAAAATTATAGTGCTCGTCTGGTGCGAGCTTGTGCTCTATCCTGCTATGGGGCAACTAACTAGTGGGTTTGCAATAATGAGAAAGACGCCTTCCGAATGAAAACTTTAAAATTATAGTGCTCGTCTGGTGCGAGCTAGTGCTCTATCCTGCTATGGGGCAACTAACTAGTGCGTTTGCAATAATGAGAAAGACGCCTTCCGAATGAGGATTTTAAAATTATAGTGCTCGTCTGGTGCGAGCTAGTGCTCTATCCTGCTATGGGGCAACTAACTAGTGGGTTTTCAATAATGAGAAAGACGCCTTCCGAATGAGAACTTTAAAATTATAGTGCTCGTCTGGTGCGAGCTAGTGCTCTATCCTGCTATGGGGCAAAAAACTAGTGGGGTTGCAATAATGAGAAAGACGCCTTCCGAATGAGAACTTTAAAATTATAGTGCTCGTCAGGTGCGAGCTTGTGCTCAATCCTGCTGTGGGGCAACTAACTAGTGGGTTTGCAATAATGAGAAAGACGCCTTCCGAATGAGAACTTTAAAATTATAGTGCTCGTCTGTTGCGAGCTAGTGCTCTATCCTGCTATGGGGCAACTAACTAGTTGGTTTGCAATAATGAGAAAGACGCCTTCCGAATGAAAACTTTAAAATTATAGTGCTCGTCTGGTGCGAGCTAGTGCTCTATCCTGCTATGGGGCAACTAACTAGTGGGTTTGCAATAATGAGAAAGACGCCCTCCGAATGAAAACTTTAAAATTATAGTGCTCGTCTGGTGCGAGCTAGTGCTCTATCCTGCTATGGGGCAACTTACTAGTAAGTTTGCAATAATGAGAAAGACGCCTTCCGAATGAGAACTTTAAAATTATAGTGCTCGTCTGGTGCGAGCTAGTGCTCTATCCTTCTATGGGGCAACTAACTAGTGGGTTTGCAATAATGAGAAAGACGCCTTCCGAATGAAAACTTTAAAATTATAGTGCTCGTCTGGTGCGAGCTAGTGCTCTATCCTGCTATGGGGCAACTAACTAGCGGGTTTGCAATAATGAGAAAGACGCCTTCCGAATGAGAACTTTAAAATTATAGTGCTCGTCTGGTGCGAGCTAGTGCTCTATCCTGCTATGGGGCAACTAACTAGTGGGTTTGCAATAATGAGAAAGACGCCTTCCGAATGAAAAGTTTAAAATTATAGTGCTCGTCTGGTGCGAGCTAGTGCTCTATCCTGCTATGGGGCAACTTACTAGTTGGTTTGCAATAATGAGAAAGACGCCTTCCGAATGAGAACTTTAAAATTATAGTGCTCGTCTGGTGCGAGCTAGTGCTCTATCCTGCTATGGGGCAACTAACTAGTGGGTTTGCAATAATGAGAAAGACGCCTTCCGAATGAAAACTTTAAAATTATAGTGCTCGTCTGCTGCGAGCTAGTGCTCTATCCTGCTATGGGGCAACTAACTAGTGAGTTTGCAATAATGAGAAAGACGCCTTCCGAATGAGAACTTTAAAATTATAGTGCTCGTCTGGTGCGAGCTAGTGCTCTATCCTGCTATGGGGCAACTAACTAGTGGGTTTGCAATAATGAGAAAGACGCCTTCCGAATGAAAACTTTAAAATTATAGTGCTCGTCTGGTGCGAGCTAGTGCTCTATCCTGCGATGGGGCAACTAACTAGTGAGTTTGCAATAATGAGAAAGACGCCTTCCGAATGAGAACTTTAAAATTATATTGCTCGTCTGGTGCGAGCTAGTGCTCTATCCTGCTATGGGGCAACTAACTAGTGGGTTTCCAATAATGAGAAAGACGCCTTCCGAATCAAAACTTTAAAATTATAGTGCTCGTCTGGTGCGAGATAGTGCTCTATCCTGCTATGGGGCAAAAAACTAGTGGGTTTGCAATAATGAGAAAGACGCCTTCCGAATGAGAACTTTAAAATTATAGTGCTCGTCAGGTGCGAGCTTGTGCTCTATCCTGCTATGGGGCAACTAACTAGTGGGTTTGCAATAATGAGAAAGACGCCTTCCGAATGAGAACTTTAAAATTACAGTGATCGTCTGGTGCGAGCTAGTGCTCTATTCTGCTATGGGGCAACTAACTTTTGGGTTTGCAATAATGAGAAAGACGCCTTCCGAATGAAAACTTTAAAATTATAGTGCTCGTCTGGTGCGAGCTAGTGCTCTATCCTGCCATGGGGCAACAAACTAGTGGGTTTGCAATAATGAGAAAGACGCCTTCCGAATGAGAACTTTAAAATTATAGTGCTCGTCAGGTGCGAGCTTGTGCTCTATCCTGCTATGGGGCAACTAACTAGTGGGTTTGCAATAATGAGAAAGACGCCTTCCGAATGAGAACTTTAAAATTATAGTGCTCGTCTGGTGCGAGCTAGTGCTCTATCCTGCTATGGGGCAACTAACTAGTGGGTTTGCAATAATGAGAAAGACGCCTTCCGAATGAAAACTTTAAAATTATAGTGCTCGTCTGGTGCGAGCTAGTGCTCTATCCTGCTATGGGGCAACTAACTAGTGCGTTTGCAATAATGAGAAAGACGCCTTCCGAATGAGGATTTTAAAATTATAGTGCTCGTCTGGTGCGAGCTAGTGCTCTATCCTGCTACGGGGCAACTAACTAGTGGGTTTGCAATATTGAGAAAGACGCCTTGGAATGAAAACTTTAAAATTATAGTGCTCGTCTGGTGCGAGCTAGTGCTCTATCCTGCTATGGGCAACTAACTAGTGGGTTTCAATAATGAGAAAGACGCCTTCCGAATGAGAACTTTAAAATTATAGTGCTCGTCTGGTGCGAGCTAGTGCTCTATCCTGCTATGGGGCAAAAAACTAGTGGGGTTGCAATAATGAGAAAGACGCCTTCCGAATGAGAACTTTAAAATTATAGTGCTCGTCAGGTGCGAGCTTGTGCTCAATCCTGCTGTGGGGCAACTAACTAGTGTGTTTGCAATAATGAGAAAGACGCCTTCCGAATGAGAACTTTAAAATTATAGTGCTCGTCTGTTGCGAGCTAGTGCTCTATCCTGCTATGGGGCAACTAACTAGTTGGTTTGCAATAATGAGAAAGACGCCTTCCGAATGAAAACTTTAAAATTATAGTGCTCGTCTGGTGCGAGCTAGTGCTCTATCCTGCTATGGGGCAACTAACTAGTGGGTTTGCAATAATGAGAAAGACGCCTTCCGAATGAAAACTTTAAAATTATAGTGCTCGTCTGGTGCGAGCTAGTGCTCTATCCTGCTATGGGGCAACTTACTGGTGAGTTTGCAATAATGAGAAAGACGCCTTCCGAATGAGAACTTTAAAATTATAGTGCTCGTCTGGTGCGAGCTAGTGCTCTATCCTTCTATGGGGCAACTAACTAGTGGGTTTGCAATAATGAGAAAGACGCCTTCCGAATGAAAACTTTAAAATTATAGTGCTCGTCTGGTGCGAGCTAGTGCTCTATCCTGCTATGGGGCAACTAACTAGCGGGTTTGCAATAATGAGAAAGACGCCTTCCGAATGAGAACTTTAAAATTATAGTGCTCGTCTGGTGCGAGCTAGTGCTCTATCCTGCTATGGGGCAACTAACTAGTGGGTTTGCAATAATGAGAAAGACGCCTTCCGAATGAAAAGTTTAAAATTATAGTGCTCGTCTGGTGCGAGCTAGTGCTCTATCCTGCTATGGGGCAACTAACTAGTTGGTTTGCAATAATGAGAAAGACGCCTTCCGAATGAGAACTTTAAAATTATAGTGCTCGTCTGGTGCGAGCTAGTGCCCTATCCTGCTATGGGGCAACTAACTAGTGGGTTTTCAATAATGAGAAAGACGCCTTCCGAATGAAAACTTTAAAATTATAGTGCTCGTCTGCTGCGAGCTAGTGCTCTATCCTGCTATGGGGCAACTAACTAGTGAGTTTGCAATAATGAGAAAGACGCCTTCCGAATGAGAACTTTAAAATTATAGTGCTCGTCTGGTGCGAGCTAGTGCTCTATCCTGCTATGGGGCAACTAACTAGTGGGTTTGCAATAATGAGAAAGACGCCTTCCGAATGAAAACTTTAAAATTATAGTGCTCGTCTGGTGCGAGCTAGTGCTCTATCCTGCGATGGGGCAACTAACTAGTGAGTTTGCAATAATGAGAAAGACGCCTTCCGAATGAGAACTTTAAAATTATATTGCTCGTCTGGTGCGAGCTAATGCTCTATCCTGCTATGGGGCAACTAACTAGTGGGTTTCCAATAATTAGAAAGACGCCTTCCGAATCAAAACTTTAAAATTATAGTGCTCGTCTGGTGCGAGCTAGTGCTCTATCCTGCTATGGGGCAACTAACTAGTGGGTTTGCAATAATGAAAAAGACGCCTTCCGAATGAGAACTTTAAAATTACAGTGATCGTCTGGTGCGAGCTAGTGCTCTATTCTGCTATGGGGCAACTAACTTTTGGGTTTGCAATAATGAGAAAGACGCCTTCCGAATGAAAACTTTAAAATTATAGTGCTCGTCTGGTGCGAGCTAGTGCTCTATCCTGCCATGGGGCAAAAAACTAGTGGGTTTGCAATAATGAGAAAGACGCCTTCCGAATGAGAACTTTAAAATTATAGTGCTCGTCAGGTGCGAGCTTGTGCTCTATCCTGCTATGGGGCAACTAACTAGTGGGTTTGCAATAATGAGAAAGACGCCTTCCGAATGAGAACTTTAAAATTATAGTGATCGTCTGGTGCGAGCTAGTGCTCTATCCTGCTATGGGGCAACTAACTAGTGGGTTTGCAATAATGAGAAAGACGCCTTCCGAATGAGAACTTTAAAATTATAGTGCTCGTCTGGTGCGAGCTAGTGCTCTGTCCTGCTATGGGGCAACTAACTAGTGGGTTTGCAATAATGAGAAAGACGCCTTCCGAATGAAAACTTTAAAATTATAGTGCTCGTCTGGTGCGAGCTAGTGCTCTATCCTGCTATGGGGCAACTAACTAGTGAGTTTGCAATAATTAGAAAGACGTCTTCCGAATGAGAACTTTAAAATTATAGTGCTCTTCTGGTGCGAGCTAGTGCTCTATCCTGCTATGGGGCAACTAACTAGTGGGTTTGCAATAATGAGAAAGACGTCTTCCGAATGAAAACTTTAAAATTATAGTGCTCGTCTGGTGTGAGCTAGTGCTCTATCCTGCTATGGGACAACTTACTAGTGAGTTTGCAATAATGAGAAAGACGCCTTCCGAATGAGAACTTTAAAATTATAGTGCTCGTCTGGTGCGAGCTAGTGCTCTATCCTGCTATGGGTCAACTAACTAGTTGGTTTGCAATAATGAGAAATACGCCTTCCGAATGAGAACTTTAAAATTATAGTCCTCGTCTGGTGCGAGCTAGTGCTCTATCCTGCTATGGGGCAACTAACTAGTGGGTTTGCAATAATGAGAAAGACGCCTTCCGAATGAAAACTTTAAAATTATAGTGCTCGTCTGGTGCGAGCTTGTGCTCTATCCTGCTATGGGGCAACTAACTAGTGAGTTTGCAATAATGAGAAAGACGCCTTCCGAATGAGAACTTTAAAATTATAGTGCTCGTCTGGTGCGAGCTAGTGCTCTATCCTGCTATGGGGCAACTAACTAGTTGGTTTGCAATAATGAGAAAGACCCCTTCCGAATGAGAGCTTTAAAATTATAGTCCTCGTCTGGTGCGAGCTAGTGCTCTATCCTGCTATGGGGCAACTAACTAGTGGGTTTGCAATAATGAGAAAGACGCCTTCCGAATGAAAACTTTAAAATTATAGTGCTCGTCTGGTGCGAGCTTGTGCTCTATCCTGCTATGGGGCAACTAACTAGTGAGTTTGCAATAATGAGAAAGACGCCTTCCGAATGAGAACTTTAAAATTATAGTG
This sequence comes from Artemia sinica, assembly GCA_027921565.1. Taxonomy (NCBI): domain Eukaryota; kingdom Metazoa; phylum Arthropoda; class Branchiopoda; order Anostraca; family Artemiidae; genus Artemia; species Artemia sinica. Next base: position 92,997,350 of record CM051256.1, on the reverse strand, counting down.
CTCGTCTGGTGCGAGCTAGTGCTCTATCCTGCTATGGGGCAACTAACTAGTGGGTTTGCAATAATGAGAAAGACGCCTTCCGAATCAAAACTTTAAAATTATAGTGCTCGTCTGGTGCGAGCTAGTGCTCTATCTTGCTATGGGGCAACTAACTAGTGCGTTTGCAATAATGAGAAAGACGCCTTCCGAATGAGGACTTTAAAATTATAGTGCTCGTCTGGTGCGAGCTAGTGCTCTATCCTGCTATGGGGCAACTAACTAGTGGGTTTGCAATAATGAGAAAGACGCCTTCCGAATGAGAACTTTAAAATTATAGTGCTCGTCTGGTGCGAGCTAGTGCTCTATCCTGCTATGGGGCAACTAACTAGTTGGTTTGCAATAATGAGAAAGACGCCTTCCGAATGAAAACTTTAAAATTATAGTGCTCGTCTGGTGCGAGCTAGTGCTCTATCCTGCTATGGGGCAACTAACTAGTTGGTTTGCAATAATGAGAAAGACGCCTTCCGAATGAAAACTTTAAAATTATAGTGCTCGTCTGGTGCGAGCTAGTGCTCTATCCTGCTATGGGGCAACTAACTAGTTGGTTTGCAATAATGAGAAAGACGCCTTCCGAATGAGAACTTTAAAATTATAGTGCTCGTCTGGTGCGAGCTAGTGCTCTATCCTGCTATGGGGCAACTAACTAGTGGGTTTGCAATAATGAGAAAGACGCCTTCCGAATGAAAACTTTAAAATTATAGTGCTCTTCTGGTGCGAGCTAGTGCTCTATCCTGCTATGGGGCAACTAACTAGTGAGTTTGCAATAATTAGAAAGACGCCTTCCGAATGAGAACTTTAAAATTATAGTGCTCTTCTGGTGCGAGCTAGTGCTCTATCCTGCTATGGGGCAACTAACTAGTGGGTTTGCAATAATGAGAAAGACGTCTTCCGAATGAAAACTTTAAAATTATAGTGCTCGTCTGGTGTGAGCTAGTGCTCTATCCTGCTATGGGGCAACTAACTAGTTGGTTTGCAATAATGAGAAAGACGCCTTCCGAATGAGAACTTTAAAATTATAGTCCTCGTCTGGTGCGAGCTAGTGCTCTATCCTGCCATGGGGCAACTAACTAGTGGGTTTGCAATAATGAGAAAGACGCCTTCCGAATGAAAACTTTAAAATTATAGTGCTCGTCTGGTGCGAGCTTGTGCTCTATCCTGCTATGGGGCAACTAACTAGTGAGTTTGCAATAATGAGAAAGACGCCTTCCGAATGAGAACTTTGAAATTATAATGCTCGTCTGGTGCGAGCTAGTGCTCTATCCTGCTATGGGGCAACTAACTAGTTGGTTTGCAATAATGAGAAAGACCCCTTCCGAATGAGAACTTTAAAATTATAGTCCTCGTCTGGTGCGAGCTAGTGCTCTATCCTGCTATGGGGCAACTAACTAGTGGGTTTGCAATAATGAGAAAGACGCCTTCCGAATGAAAATTTTAAAATTATAGTGCTCGTCTGGTGCGAGCTTGTGCTCTATCCTGCTATGGGGCAACTAACTAGTGAGTTTGCAATAATGAGAAAGACGCCTTCCGAATGAGAACTTTAAAATTATAGTGCTCGTCTGGTGCGAGCTAGTGCTCTATCCTGCTATGGGGCAACTAACTAGTGGGTTTGCAATAATGAGAAAGACGCCTTCCGAATCAAAACTTTAAAATTTTAGTGCTCGTCTGGTGCGAGCTAGTGCTCTATCCTGCCATGGGGCAAAAACTAGTGGGTTTGCAATAATGAGAAAGACGCCTTCCGAATGAGAACTTTAAAATTATAGTGCTCGTCAGGTGCGAGCTTGTGCTCTATCCTGCTATGGGGCAACTAACTAGTGGGTTTGCAATAATGAGAAAGACGCCTTCCGAATGAGAACTTTAAAATTATAGTGATCGTCTGGTGCGAGCTAGTGATCTATCCTGCTATGGGGCAACTAATTAGTTGGTTTGCAATAATGAGAAAGACCCCATCCGAATGAGAACTTTAAAATTATAGTCCTCGTCTGGTGCGAGCTAGTGCTCTATCCTGCTATGGGGCAACTAACTAGTGGGTTTGCAATAATGAGAAAGACGCCTTCCGAATGAAAACTTTAAAATTATAGTGCTCGTCTGGTGCGAGCTAGTGCTCTATCCTGCTATGGGGCAACTAACTAGTGGGTTTGCAATAATGAGAAAGACGCCTTCCGAATGAAAACTTTAAAATTATAGTGCTCGTCTGGTGCGAGCTAGTGCTCTATCCTGCTATGGGGCAACTAACTAGTGGGTTTGCAATAATGAGAAAGACGCCTTCCGAATCAAAACTTTAAAATTATAGTGCTCGTCTGGTGCGAGCTAGTGCTCTATCCTGCCATGGGGCAAAAAACTAGTGGGTTTGCAATAATGAGAAAGACGCCTTCCGAATGAGAACTTTAAAATTATAGTGCTCGTCAGGTGCGAGCTTGTGCTCTATCCTGCTATGGGGCAACTAACTAGTGGGTTTGCAATAATGAGAAAGACGCCTTCCGAATGAGAACTTTAAAATTATAGTGATCGTCTGGTGCGAGCTAGTGATCTATCCTGCAATGGGGCAACTAACTAGTTGGTTTGCAATAATGAGAAAGACCCCTTCCGAATGAGAACTTTAAAATTATAGTCCTCGTCTGGTGCGAGCTAGTGCTCTATCCTGCTATGGGGCAACTAACTAGTGGGTTTGCAATAATGAGAAAGACGCCTTCCGAATGAAAACTTTAAAATTATAGTGCTCGTCTGGTGCGAGCTAGTGCTCTATCCTGCTATGGGGCAACTAACTAGTGGGTTTGCAATAATGAGAAAGACGCCTTCCGAATCAAAACTTTAAATTATAGTGCTCGTCTGGTGCGAGCTAGTGCTCTATCCTGCCATGGGGCAAAAAACTAGTGGGTTTGCAATAATGAGAAAGACGCCTTCCGAATGAGAACTTTAAAATTATAGTGCTCGTCAGGTGCGAGCTTGTGCTCTATCCTGCTATGGGGCAACTAACTAGTGGGTTTGCAATAAGGAGAAAGACGCCTTCCGAATGAGAACTTTAAAATTATAGTGATCGTCTGGTGCGAGCTAGTGATCTATCCTGCAATGGGGCAACTAACTAGTTGGTTTGCAATAATGAGAAAGACCCCTTCCGAATGAGAACTTTAAAATTATAGTCCTCGTCTGGTGCGAGCTAGTGCTCTATCCTGCTATGGGGCAACTAACTAGTGGGTTTGCAATAATGAGAAAGACGCCTTCCGAATGAAAACTTTAAAATTATAGTGCTCGTCTGGTGCGAGCTAGTGCTCTATCCTGCTATGGGGCAACTAACTAGTGGGTTTGCAATAATGAGAAAGACGCCTTACGAATCAAAGCTTTAAAATTATAGTGCTCGTCTGGTGCGAGCTAGTGCTCTATCCTGCCATGGGGCAAAAAACTAGTGGGTTTGCAATAATGAGAAAGACGCCTTCCGAATGAGAACTTTAAAATTATAGTGATCGTCCGGTGCGAGCTAGTGATCTATCCTGGTATGGGGCAACTTACTAGTGAGTTTGCAATAATGAGAAAGACGCCTTCCGAATGAGAACTTTAAAATTATAGTCCTCGTCTGGTGCGAGCTAGTGCTCTATCCTGCTATGGGGCAACTAACTAGTGGGTTTGCAATAATGAGAAAGACGCCTTCCGAATCAAAACTTTAAAATTATAGTGCTCGTCTGGTGCGAGCTAGTGCTCTATCCTGCCATGGGGCAAAAAACTAGTGGGTTTGCAATAATGAGAAAGACGCCTTCCGAATGAGAACTTTAAAATTATAGTGCTCGTCAGGTGCGAGCTTGTGCTCTATCCTGCTATGGGGCAACTAACTAGTGGGTTTGCAATAATGAGAAAGACGCCTTCCGAATGAGAACTTTAAAATTATAGTGATCGTCTGGTGCGAGCTAGTGATCTATCCTGCTATGGGGCAACTAACTAGTGGGTTTGCAATAATGAGAAAGACGCCTTCCGAATGAAAACTTTAAAATTATAGTGCTCGTCTTGTGCGAGCTAGTGCTCTATCCTGCTATGGGGCAACTAACTAGTGCGTTTGCAATAATGAGAAAGACGCCTTCCGAATGAGGATTTTAAAATTATAGTGCTCGTCTGGTGCGAGCTAGTGCTCTATCCTGCTACGGGGCAACTAACTAGTGGGTTTGCAATATTGAGAAAGACGCCTTTGGAATGAAAACTTTAAAATTATAGTGCTCGTCTGTTGCGAGCTAGTGCTCTATCCTGCTATGGGGCAACTAACTAGTGGGTTTGCAATAATGAGAAAGACGCCTTCCGAATGAGAACTTTAAAATTATAGTGCTCGTCTGGTGCGAGCTAGTGCTCTATCCTGCTATGGGGCAACTAACTAGTTGGTTTGCAATAATGAGAAAGACGCCTTCCGAATGAGAACTTTAAAATTATAGTGCTCGTCAGGTGCGAGCTTGTGCTCAATCCTGCTATGGGGCAACTAACTAGTGGGTTTGCAATAATGAGAAAGACGCCTTCCGAATGAGAACTTTAAAATTATAGTGCTCGTCTGTTGCGAGCTAGTGATCTATCCTGCTATGGGGCAACTAACTAGTTGGTTTGCAATAATGAGAAAGACGCCTTCCGAATGAAAACTTTAAAATTATAGTGCTCGTCTGGTGCGAGCTAGTGCTCTATCCTGCTATGGGGCAACTAACTAGTGGGTTTGCAATAATGAGAAAGACGCCCTCCGAATGAAAACTTTAAAATTATAGTGCTCGTCTGGCCTGAGCTAGTGCTCTATCCTGCTATGGGGCAACTTACTAGTAAGTTTGCAATAATGAGAAAGACGCCTTCCGAATGAGAACTTTAAAATTATAGTGCTCGTCTGGTGCGAGCTAGTGCTCTAGCCTGCTATGGGGCAACTAACTAGTGCGTTTGCAATAATGAGAAAGACGCCTTCCGAATGAGAACTTTAAAATTATAGTGCTCGTCAGGTGCGAGCTTGTGCTCTATCCTGCTATGGGGCAACTAACTAGTGGGTTTGCAATAATGAGAAAGACGCCTTCCGAATGAGAACTTTAAAATTATAGTGCTCGTCTGGTGCGAGCTAGTGATCTATCCTGCTATGGGGCAACTAACTAGTGGGTTTTCAATAATGAGAAAGACGCCTTCCGAATGAAAACTTTAAAATTATAGTGCTCGTCTGGTGCGAGCTAGTGCTCTATCCTGCTATGGGGCAACTAACTAGTGCGTTTGCAATAATGAGAAAGACGCCTTCCGAATGAGGATTTTAAAATTATAGTGCTCGTCTGGTGCGAGCTAGTGCTCTATCCTGCTACGGGGCAACTAACTAGTGGGTTTGCAATATTGAGAAAGACGCCTTTGTAATGAAAACTTTAAAATTATAGTGCTCGTCTGTTGCGAGCTAGTGCTCTATCCTGCTATGGGGCAACTAACTAGTGGGTTTTCAATAATGAGAAAGACGCCTTCCGAATGAGAACTTTAAAATTATAGTGCTCGTCTGGTGCGAGCTAGTGCTCTATCCTGCTATGGGGCAAAAAACTAGTGGGGTTGCAATAATGAGAAAGACGCCTTCCGAATGAGAACTTTAAAATTATAGTGCTCGTCAGGTGCGAGCTTGTGCTCAATCCTGCTATGGGGCAACTAACTAGTGGGTTTGCAATAATGAGAAAGACGCCTTCCGAATGAGAACTTTAAAATTATAGTGCTCGTCTGTTGCGAGCTAGTGCTCTATCCTGCTATGGGGCAACTAACTAGTTGGTTTGCAATAATGAGAAAGACGCCTTCCGAATGAAAACTTTAAAATTATAGTGCTCGTCTGGTGCGAGCTAGTGCTCTATCCTGCTATGGGGCAACTAACTAGTGGGTTTGCAATAATGAGAAAGACGCCTTCCGAATGAGAACTTTAAAATTATAGTGCTCGTCTGGTGCGAGCTAGTGATCTATCCTGCTATGGGGCAACTAACTAGTGGGTTTGCAATAATGAGAAAGACGCCTTCCGAATGAGAACTTTAAAATTATAGTGATCGTCTGGTGCGAGCTAGTGATCTATCCTGCTATGGGGCAACTAACTAGTGGGTTTGCAATAATGAGAAAGACGCCTTCCGAATGAAAACTTTAAAATTATAGTGCTCGTCTGGTTCGAGCTAGTGCTCTATCCTGCTATGGGGCAACTAACTAGTGCGTTTGCAATAATGAGAAAGACGCCTTCCGAATGAGGATTTTAAAATTATAGTGCTCGTCTGGTGCGAGCTAGTGCTCTATCCTGCTACGGGGCAACTAACTAGTGGGTTTGCAATATTGAGAAAGACGCCTTTGGAATGAAAACTTTAAAATTATAGTGCTCGTCTGTTGCGAGCTAGTGCTCTATCCTGCTTTGGGGCAACTAACTAGTGGGTTTTCAATAATGAGAAAGACGCCTTCCGAATGAGAACTTTAAAATTATAGTGCTCGTCTGGTGCGAGCTAGTGCTCTATCCTGCTATGGGGCAAAAAACTAGTGGGGTTGCAATAATGAGAAAGACGCCTTCCGAATGAGAACTTTAAAATTATAGTGCTCGTCAGGTGCGAGCTTGTGCTCAATCCTGCTATGGGGCAACTAACTAGTGGGTTTGCAATAATGAGAAAGACGCCTTCCGAATGAGAACTTTAAAATTATAGTGCTCGTCTGTTGCGAGCTAGTGCTCTATCCTGCTATGGGGCAACTAACTAGTTGGTTTGCAATAATGAGAAAGACGCCTTCCGAATGAAAACTTTAAAATTATAGTGCTCGTCTGGTGCGAGCTAGTGCTCTATCCTGCTATGGGGCAACTAACTAGTGGGTTTGCAATAATGAGAAAGACGCCCTCCGAATGAAAACTTTAAAATTATAGTGCTCGTCTGGCGCGAGCTAGTGCTCTATCCTGCTATGGGGCAACTTACTAGTAAGTTTGCAATAATGAGAAAGACGCCTTCCGAATGAGAACTTTAAAATTATAGTGCTCGTCTGGTGCGAGCTAGTGCTCTATCCTTCTATGGGGAAACTAACTAGTGGGTTTGCAATAATGAGAAAGACGCCTTCCGAATGAAAACTTTAAAATTATAGTGCTCGTCTGGTGCGAGCTAGTGCTCTATCCTGCTATGGGGCAACTAACTAGCGGGTTTGCAATAATGAGAAAGACGCCTTCCGAATGAGAACTTTAAAATTATAGTGCTCGTCTGGTGCGAGCTAGTGCTCTATCCTGCTATGGGGCAACTAACTAGTGGGTTTGCAATAATGAGAAAGACGCCTTCCGAATGAAAACTTTAAAACTATAGTGCTCGTCTGCTGCGAGCTAGTGCTCTATCCTGCTATGGGGCAACTAACTAGTGAGTTTGCAATAATGAGAAAGACGCCTTCCGAATGAGAACTTTAAAATTATAGTGCTCGTCTGGTGCGAGCTAGTGCTCTATCCTGCTATGGGGCAACTAACTAGTGGGTTTGCAATAATGAGAAAGACGTCTTCCGAATGAAAACTTTAAAATTATAGTGCTTGTCTGGTGCGAGCTAGTGCTCTATCCTGCTATGGGGCAACTTACTAGTGAGTTTGCAATAATGAGAAAGACGCCTTCCGAATAAGAACTTTAAAATTATAGTGCTCGTCTGGTGCGAGCTAGTGCTCTATCCTGCTATGGGGCAACTAACTAGTGGGTTTGCAATAATGAGAAAGACGCCTTCCGAATGAAAACTTTAAAATTATAGTGCTCGTCTGGTGCGAGCTAGTGCTCTATCCTGCTATGGGGCAACTAACTAGTTGGTTTGCAATAATGAGAAAGACGCCTTCCGAATGAGAACTTTAAAATTATAGTGCTCGTCTGGTGCGAGCTAGTGCTCTATCCTGCTATGGGGCAACTAACTAGTGGGTTTGCAATAATGAGAAAGACGCCTTCCGAATGAAAACTTTAAAATTATAGTGCTCGTCTGGTGCGAGCTAGTGCTCTATCCTGCGATGGGGCAACTAACTAGTGAGTTTGCAATAATGAGAAAGACGCCTTCCGAATGAGAACTTTAAAATTATAGTGCTCGTCTGGTGTGAGCTAGTGCTCTATCCTGCTATGGGGCAACTAACTAGTGGGTTTGCAATAATGAGAAAGACGCCTTCCGAATCAAAACTTTAAAATTATAGTACTCGTCTGGTGCGAGCTAGTGCTCTATCCTGCTATGGGGCAAAAAACTAGTGGGTTTGCAATAATGAGAAAGACGCCTTCCGAATGAGAACTTTAAAATTATAGTGCTCGTCAGGTGCGAGCTTGTGCTCTATCCTTCTATGGGGCAACTAACTAGTGGGTTTGCAATAATGAGAAAGACGCCTTCCGAATGAGAACTTTAAAATTATAGTGATCGTCTGGTGCGAGCTAGTGCTCTATTCTGCTATGGGGCAACTAACTAGTGGGTTTGCAATAATGAGAAAGACGCCTTCCGAATGAAAACTTTAAAATTATAGTGCTCGTCTGGTGCGAGCTAGTGCTCTATCCTGCCACGGGGCAAAAAACTAGTGGGTTTGCAATAATGAGAAAGACGCCTTCCGAATGAGAACTTTAAAATTATAGTGCTCGTCAGGTGCGAGCTTGTGCTCTATCCTGCTACGGGGCAACTAACTAGTGGGTTTGCAATAATGAGAAAGACGCCTTCCGAATGAGAACTTTAAAATTATAGTGATCGTCTGGTGCGAGCTAGTGCTCTATCCTGCTATGGGGCAACTAACTAGTGGGTTTGCAATAATGAGAAAGACGCCTTCCGAATGAAAACTTTAAAATTATAGTGCTCGTCTGGTGCGAGCTAGTGCTCTAGCCTGCTATGGGGCAACTAACTAGTGCGTTTGCAATAATGAGAAAGACGCCTTCCGAATGAGGACTTTAAAATTATAGCGCTCGTCTGGTGCGAGCTAGTGCTCTATCCTGCTATGGGGCAACTAACTAGTGGGTTTGCAATAATGAGAAAGACGCCTTCCGAATGAGAACTTTAAAATTATAGTGCTCGTCAGGTGCGAGCTTGTGCTCTATCCTGCTATGGGGCAACTAACTAGTGGGTTTGCAATAATGAGAAAGACGCCTTCCGAATGAGAACTTTAAAATTATAGTGATCGTCTGGTGCGAGCTAGTGCTCTATCCTGCTATGGGGCAACTAACTAGTGGGTTTGCAATAATGAGAAAGACGCCTTCCGAATGAAAACTTTAAAATTATAGTGCTCGTCTGGTGCGAGCTAGTGCTCTATCCTGCTACGGGGCAACTAACTAGTGGGTTTGCAAGATTGAGAAAGACGCCTTTGGAATGAAAACTTTAAAATTATAGTGCTCGTCTGGTGCGAGCTAGTGCTCTATCCTGTTATGGGGCAACTAACTAGTGGGTTTTCAATAATGAGAAAGACGCCTTCCGAATGAAAACTTTAAAATTATAGTGCTCGTCTGGTGCGAGCTAGTGCTCTATCCTGCTATGGGGCAAAAAACTAGTGGGGTTGCAATAATGAGAAAGACGCCTTCCGAATGAGAACTTTAAAATTATAGTGCTCGTCAGGTGCGAGCTTGTGCTCAATCCTGCTATGGGGCAACTAACTAGTGGGTTTGCAATAATGAGAAAGACGCCTTCCGAATGAGAACTTTAAAATTATAGTGCTCGTCTGTTGCGAGCTAGTGCTCTATCCTGCTATGGGGCAACTAACTAGTTGGTTTGCAATAATGAGAAAGACGCCTTCCGAATGAAAACTTTAAAATTATAGTGCTCGTCTGGTGCGAGCTGGTGCTCTATCCTGCTATGGGGCAACTAACTAGTGGGTTTGCAATAATGAGAAAGACGCCCTCCGAATGAAAACTTTAAAATGATAGTGCTCGTCTGGTGCGAGCTAGTGCTCTATCCTGCTATGGGGCAACTTACTAGTGAGTTTGCAATAATGAGAAAGACGCCTTCCGAATGAGAACTTTAAAATTATAGTGCTCGTCTGGTGCGAGCTAGTGCTCTATCCTTCTATGGGGCAACTAACTAGTGGGTTTGCAATAATGAGAAAGACGCCTTCCGAATGAAAACTTTAAAATTATAGTGCTCGTCTGGTGCGAGCTAGTGCTCTATCCTGCTATGGGGCAACTAACTAGCGGGTTTGCAATAATGAGAAAGACGCCTTCCGAATGAGAACTTTAAAATTATAGTGCTCGTCTGGTGCGAGCTAGTGCTCTATCCTGCTATGGGGAAACTAACTAGTGGGTTTGCAATAATGAGAAAGACGCCTTCCGAATGAAAACTTTAAAATTATAGTGCTCGTCTGGTGCGAGCTAGTGCTCTATCCTGCTATGGGGCAACTAACTAGTTGGTTTGCAATAATGAGAAAGACGCCTTCCGAATGAGAATTTTAAAATTATAGTGCTCGTCTGGTGCGAGCTAGTGCTCTATCCTGCTATGGGGCAACTAACTAGTGGGTTTGCAATAATGAGAAAGACGCCTTCCGAATGAAAACTTTAAAATTATAGTGCTCGTCTGCTGCGAGCTAGTGCTCTATCCTGCTATGGGGCAACTAACTAGTGAGTTTGCAATAATGAGAAAGACGCCTTCCGAATGAGAACTTTAAAATTATAGTGCTCGTCTGGTGCGAGCTAGTGCTCTATCCTGCTATGGGGCAACTAACTAGTGGGTTTGCAATAATGAGAAAGACGCCTTCCGAATAAAAACTTTAAAATTATAGTGCTCGTCTGGTGTGAGATAGTGCTCTATCCTGCTATGGGGCAACTTACTAGTGAGTTTGCAATAATGAGAAAAACGCCTTCCGAATGAGAACTTTAAAATTATAGTGCTCGTCTGGTGCGAGCTAGTGCTATATCCTGCTATGGGGCAACTAACTAGTGGGTTTGCAATAATGAGAAAGACGCCTTCCGAATGAAAACTTTAAAATTATAGTGCTCGTCTGGTGCGAGCTAGTGCTCTATCCTGCTATGGGGCAACTAACTAGTTGGTTTGCAATAATGAGAAAGACGCCTTCCGAATGAGAACTTTAAAATTATAGTGCTCGTCTGGTGCGAGCTAGTGCTCTATCCTGCTATGGGGCAACTAACTAGTGGGTTTGCAATAATGAGAAAGACGCCTTCCGAATGAAAACTTTAAAATTATAGTGCTCGTCTGGTGCGAGCTAGTGCTCTATCCTGCTATGCGGTAACTAACTAGTGAGTTTGCAATAATGAGAAAGACGCCTTCCGAATGAGAACTTTAAAATTATAGAGCTCGTCTGGTGCGAGCTAGTGCTCTATCCTGCTATGGGGCAACTAACTAGTGGGTTTGCAATAATGAGAAAGACAACTTCCGAATCAAAACTTTAAAATTATAGTGCTCGTCTGTTGCGAGCTAGTGCTCTATCCTGCTATGGGGCAAAAAACTAGTGGGTTTGCAATAATGAGAAAGACGCCTTCCGAATGAGAACTTTAAAATTATAGTGCTCGTCAGGTGCGAGCTTGTGCTCTATCCTGCTATGGGGCAACTAACTAGTGGGTTTGCAATAATGAGAAAGACGCCTTCCGAATGAGAACTTTAAAATTATAGTGATCGTCTGGTGCGAGCTAGTGCTCTATCCTGCTATGGGGCAACTAACTAGTGGGTTTGCAATAATGAGAAAGACGCCTTCCGAATGAAAACTTTAAAATTATAGTGCTCGTCTGGTGCGAGCTAGTGCTCTATCCTGCTACGGGGCAACTAACTAGTGGGTTTGCAAGATTGAGAAAGACGCCTTTGGAATGAAAACTTTAAAATTATAGTGCTCGTCTGGTGCGAGCTAGTGCTCTATCCTGTTATGGGGCAACTAACTAGTGGGTTTTCAATAATGAGAAAGACGCCTTCCGAATGAAAACTTTAAAATTATAGTGCTCGTCTGGTGCGAGCTAGTGCTCTATCCTGCTATGGGGCAAAAAACTAGTGGGGTTGCAATAATGAGAAAGACGCCTTCCGAATGAGAACTTTAAAATTATAGTGCTCGTCAGGTGCGAGCTTGTGCTCTATCCTGCTATGGGGCAACTAACTAGTGGGTTTGCAATAATGAGAAAGACGCCTTCCGAATGAGAACTTTAAAATTATAGTGCTCGTCTGTTGCGAGCTAGTGCTCTATCCTGCTATGGGGCAACTAACTAGTTGGTTTGCAATAATGAGAAAGACGCCTTCCGAATGAAAACTTTAAAATTATAGTGCTCGTCTGGTGCGAGCTGGTGCTCTATCCTGCTATGGGGCAACTAACTAGTGGGTTTGCAATAATGAGAAAGACGCCCTCCGAATGAAAACTTTAAAATGATAGTGCTCGTCTGGTGCGAGCTAGTGCTCTATCCTGCTATGGGGCAACTTACTAGTGAGTTTGCAATAATGAGAAAGACGCCTTCCGAATGAGAACTTTAAAATTATAGTGCTCGTCTGGTGCGAGCTAGTGCTCTATCCTTCTATGGGGCAACTAACTAGTGGGTTTGCAATAATGAGAAAGACGCCTTCCGAATGAAAACTTTAAAATTATAGTGCTCGTCTGGTGCGAGCTAGTGCTCTATCCTGCTATGGGGCAACTAACTAGCGGGTTTGCAATAATGAGAAAGACGCCTTCCGAATGAGAACTTTAAAATTATAGTGCTCGTCTGGTGCGAGCTAGTGCTCTATCCTGCTATGGGGAAACTAACTAGTGGGTTTGCAATAATGAGAAAGACGCCTTCCGAATGAAAACTTTAAAATTATAGTGCTCGTCTGGTGCGAGCTAGTGCTCTATCCTGCTATGGGGCAACTAACTAGTTGGTTTGCAATAATGAGAAAGACGCCTTCCGAATGAGAATTTTAAAATTATAGTGCTCGTCTGGTGCGAGCTAGTGCTCTATCCTGCTATGGGGCAACTAACTAGTGGGTTTGCAATAATGAGAAAGACGCCTTCCGAATGAAAACTTTAAAATTATAGTGCTCGTCTGCTGCGAGCTAGTGCTCTATCCTGCTATGGGGCAACTAACTAGTGAGTTTGCAATAATGAGAAAGACGCCTTCCGAATGAGAACTTTAAAATTATAGTGCTCGTCTGGTGCGAGCTAGTGCTCTATCCTGCTATGGGGCAACTAACTAGTGGGTTTGCAATAATGAGAAAGACGCCTTCCGAATAAAAACTTTAAAATTATAGTGCTCGTCTGGTGTGAGATAGTGCTCTATCCTGCTATGGGGCAACTTACTAGTGAGTTTGCAATAATGAGAAAAACGCCTTCCGAATGAGAACTTTAAAATTATAGTGCTCGTCTGGTGCGAGCTAGTGCTATATCCTGCTATGGGGCAACTAACTAGTGGGTTTGCAATAATGAGAAAGACGCCTTCCGAATGAAAACTTTAAAATTATAGTGCTCGTCTGGTGCGAGCTAGTGCTCTATCCTGCTATGGGGCAACTAACTAGTTGGTTTGCAATAATGAGAAAGACGCCTTCCGAATGAGAACTTTAAAATTATAGTGCTCGTCTGGTGCGAGCTAGTGCTCTATCCTGCTATGGGGCAACTAACTAGTGGGTTTGCAATAATGAGAAAGACGCCTTCCGAATGAAAACTTTAAAATTATAGTGCTCGTCTGGTGCGAGCTAGTGCTCTATCCTGCTATGCGGTAACTAACTAGTGAGTTTGCAATAATGAGAAAGACGCCTTCCGAATGAGAACTTTAAAATTATAGAGCTCGTCTGGTGCGAGCTAGTGCTCTATCCTGCTATGGGGCAACTAACTAGTGGGTTTGCAATAATGAGAAAGACGCCTTCCGAATCAAAACTTTAAAATTATAGTGCTCGTCTGTTGCGAGCTAGTGCTCTATCCTGCTATGGGGCAAAAAACTAGTGGGTTTGCAATAATGAGAAAGACGCCTTCCGAATGAGAACTTTAAAATTATAGTGCTCGTCAGGTGCGAGCTTGTGCTCTATCCTGCTATGGGGCAACTAACTAGTGGGTTTGCAATAATGAGAAAGACGCCTTCCGAATGAGAACTTTAAAATTATAGTGATCGTCTGGTGCGAGCTAGTGCTCTATCCTGCTATGGGGCAACTAACTAGTGGGTTTGCAATAATGAGAAAGACGCCTTCCGAATGAAAACTTTAAAATTATAGTGCTCGTCTGGTGCGAGCTAGTGCTCTATCCTGCTATGGGGCAACTAACTAGTGGGTTTGCAATAATGAGAAAGACGCCTTCCGAATGAGAACATTAAAATTATAGTGCTCGTCTGGTGCGAGATAATGCTCTATCCTGCTATGGGGCAAAAAACTAGTGGGTTTGCAATAATGAGAAAGACGCCTTCCGAATGAGAACTTTAAAATTATAGTGCTCGTCAGGTGCGAGCTTGTGCTCTATCCTGCTATGGGGCAACTAACTAGTGGGTTTGCAATAATGAGAAAGACGCCTTCCGAATGAGAACTTTAAAATTATAGTGCTCGTCTGGTGCGAGCTAGTGCTCTATCCTGCTATGGGGCAACTAACTAGTGGGTTTGCAATAATGAGAAAGACGCCTTCCGAATGAAAACTTTAAAATTATAGTGCTCGTCTGGTGCGAGCTAGGGCTCTATCCTGCTATGGGGCAACTAACTAGTGGGTTTGCAATAATGAGAAAGACGCCCTCCGAATGAAAACTTTAAAATTATAGTGCTCGTCTGGTGCGAGCTAGTGCTCTATCCTGCTATGGGGCAACTTACTAGTGAGTTTGCAATAATGAGAAAGACGCCTTCCGAATGAGAACTTTAAAATTATAGTGCTCGTCTGGTGCGAGCTAGTGCTCTATCCTTCTATGGGGCAACTAACTAGTGGGTTTGCAATAATGAGAAAGACGCCTTCCGAATGAAAACTTTAAAATTATAGTGCTCGTCAGGTGCGAGCTTGTGCTCTATCCTGCTATGGGGCAACTAACTAGTGGGTTTGCAATAATGAGAAAGACGCCTTCCGAATGAGAACTTTAAAATTATAGTGCTCGTCTGGTGCGAGCTAGTGCTCTATCCTGCTATGGGGCAACTAACTAGTGGGTTTGCAATAATGAGAAAGACGCCTTCCGAATCAGCGGCATATCCAGGGGGGCCGGGGGGGGCCCTGGGCCCCCCCCCAAGATTTTCTGGCGCCCTCTCATCCATCGTGCAAACGACCCTTTTTTGTGAATGATTCAACTAAGGCCGACGCTAAAAAAAAAAATCGGATACGCCGTCATTTTTTACTTTCTTTTTATCACATTATCTAAAGTTCAAATCCGACACTGCACGAATCATGATTATTGGGTTTATTTTTGGGACGTGCTAAACGAGCAAAACATTTTGTGAATGCTTACGAGAAACGCATGTCTTTGGGGAGTTGCGTGGGTGGTTAGATCCAACCGGCGGGAGGCTAGGCGCGAGCGACCCTGCCACTGCCTTCGGAGTATTTTTGCTCCGTGTGTTAGACCAGTTAGACGGAAACGCATTTAAAATGGATCGGAAAAAACAATCAGGGCATGAATATAGAACAGAGAAGAAACAAAGAATGATGGCGGAAAGCCGTAAAGGATCGAGGGACATCTCTGATTATTTTGCCAAGAAAGATCAGATTAAAGGTAAGCTTTTAAAGATAGAACAATAAGGAAGGAGTGTCGTTTAAAGTGGGTATCAACACTTCTAATTTCTAGCTTTAGCCCATGGTCGGATAGCTTTCCTGATAAGGCTCATTCGTCAAGCTTCATCGCGTACCAGCTGCTTTTGTTGTTATATATTGCATACGGTCCCTCTTGTACAGTGTTCTTCGTATGCAATTTGTCCGAAGCGTTTGACCTGATTTTACCAGCCCACTCGTCTCGCCTGACGGTTATGATATTGGCTTAAAGCAGTATTTTTACCGACACACTGTGTCAGCTCTGAAATTATCTTTCAAATTCTTGCAGTTAAAGCTCTCTCTTTAGCCTTGTAAACTTCGGTGATAATTGTTTCGGGTTTCAGCTCTTGAAAAATATTTGTTAGCATATGTCGGGGATCGGTTCTTGGGGTTGCAAATTAAAGTAGTGATGTTTAGGGTGGTATTTTATTTTAAAGTCCGGGTTTCCTAGAAATAGTTTTGGGGTATGAAAGTTCAAGATTGTTGGGGGAGTTTAAAGTTAATGTTGCTGATTCAGTTTATTTTCAAATTTAGTTCCAATTCTGCCTTCACCATGTTGAGAGTTAAATCTACTAAAGCAAGCCATTATACAAAGTGTATATACGTTTACAATAAATGTCTTGTGCAAACTTTAAAAGAGAAACTTTTTTTGTTAGATGTTGAGACGACGGCAACTTCTGATGCCCACTCTGAGTCGACGGTCGGAATGCACAAAAACGCATTCAGCCAGGAGAACGAACTGTCACCAACAACTCCGTCCACTTCACAGACGGCCTTCATAACAAACTCCGGCGAAACGATACACACTGATCAGCTGACTGAAGGATCAAGAAGCAGTACTCAAACCTTGGTGGTACATAGCCCAACACTGATTTCACAGTCCCCGCACCCGCAACAGAATCAAAGCGCTATTTTTTCGCCTGAAACTGACTTCACGCCGTCGAATGACTTTGGTATTGCAGTAGCGCTGAAAGAGCGAAATCAGTTGTCTTCTGGCGAAATTATGTTTTTTATGAACGAAAGGTGGAAGCCGAAGAACCAATCTGATCTTCCAGTCTCGACACAAAAGAGAAAAGGTGGCGAAGTCAAGCGTCGCTTGAATACCGAACATCTTGCGCGGTATCCTTGGCTCGCAGTGAGTCGTCATCCAGACCACGAAGGCCTTTGGTGCAATGTTTGTGTTTTGATGAGGACCAACGAAAGCGGAGGAGGATGGTCGGCTTTATCTGGAGGCGGCGGAGGGCAAAAAATGGGAAAGTTGGTCTTGAAACCGCTAAAAGACTATTCGAAACTTACCGGGAAAGATGGTGCGCTGACAAACCATGCTGAAGCACAGTTTCACAAACACTGCCAGGAAAAAGCTGCCGCGCTGCTAACAACGTTTCAGCGCGGTAGTCAAGATCAAGATATCAGGAATGCTCTGGACTGTGAAAGGGTCAAGCAAATACAGCAGAACCGTGCACTCTTGAGAAGCGTTGTTGAAACTGTCAAGCTTTGCGGGGCACAGAATATCCCCCTTCGTGGCCACCGTGATGATGGCAAACTTGATATCCAAGACTCTGATGTCATTACAGCAGTAAACGACGGGAATTTCCGCCACCTACTTCGGTATCGGATTCAGAGTGGAGACTCGCAACTTAAAAATTTACTTGAAAATGCACCGAGCAACGCCAAATATACGAGTAAACAGATCCAGAATGAACTGATTGGAACAATTGGGGAAATGATAAAAACCGAAGTAGTGAGAAAAGCAAACAAAGCAACGGTTTGGTGTCTTCTTGCGGACGAGTCAACAGACAGGCAGACCAGGGAGCTGATGGTCATTGTTTGTCGTTATGTGTGTAAAACCGAGCAGGGATACGTGATTCGAGAAGATCCTTTTGCAGTTGTCGATGCCTTTCAAACCCTGTCAAGACTCGCTGGAGATGAGGAAAGTGACGACGGTAGAAGCATCGAAGAGAAGCTAGACGGCAAGAGCCTCGGGAAGCTGCTGTTGAGTGAGGTCAGGAAGTCAAATCTGGATTTGTCAAAGTGCGTTGGTCAAGGATACGACAAAGCTGCTAGCATGGCAAGCTTGACAAATGGTGCTGCTGCTGAAGTTAAACGCCAGTGTGAACTGGCAGATTACTTCCACTGTGTGAGCCATGCCACAAATATCTCATGTTCAAAGATAGTTTCAGTTCCCATTCTGCGCAATGCCCAAGACGTTGTTCGAGACACAATTTCTCACTTCAGCTCAAGTGCCAAGAGAACAAGACTTTTAAAAAAGCATCTTATCGCGGACAAAGCTAAAATAGAGACACTCGTCAGTCTTTGTACCACGAGATTTGTAGAGAGACACGAAGCAATCAGCAGGTTTTGGGACTCCCTTCCGTCGATCGTTTCTGCTCTGCAGGAGATGGAAGGATGGCACGATCGAGAGGCAAGTAGCAGAGCTTATGCATTACGATCCTGCATTGAAAAATCAGATACACTCGTAGGACTGGTTTGCCTGAATTCGTTTTCGTCGATCATGAAACCTTTGGCCGAGTCACTACAACAGAAGGATGGTGACCTCGTGAGAGCCTTGTCCCTCATTAGCAGCGTGAAGGCAATGCTGGAAGATATGCGATCACATGCCGAAACCAAATTCAGACTGCTTTACAAAGATCTTCTGAAAATGGCCGAAAAGATTGATGCTACCATCAAGGTAACGCAGCCACGCATAGCTTCACGTTCTACATACCGGGCAGGGGTACCCAAGATGGATCCAGAAAGTGATTATAGGATGGCGGCATTTATTCCAGCCCTGGACGCCATGCTGCTTGATTTTACGGAGTGGTTCAGCTGCCATTTTACGAATGCTGCAAAACTTTCAGCTTTGATCCCGGCTGTGGTTAATGGCAAACGCTGGGAGGACGTTCAGCCAGGGTACGAAAAGTACAAGGAGCTGCTTGTGGGTACGGAGATAGACGTTAAAACCGAGTTCGAGATTTGGAACAAGTATTGGTCTAAGGAAACCGTGCAAAAACCGAAAACAGCTATTTCAGCGCTGAACAGTTGTCAGGAAAATGTATTTCCTAACATCTTCGCATTGTTGACAATTCTCGCGACGCTTCCTGTGTCAACCTGTGAAGCAGAACGAATGTTTTCAAAGGTTGACAGGACATGTTCATCAATACGAAGCACGATGACTGAAGAGAGGTTGGAGGCTCTACTACTCATGCAGACTTACAGAGACGAACTGCCGAAAACAGACGATGCTATCGATATGTTCGCTCTCAGAAAAGCTCGCCGATTGAGTTTAGTTGTGTAGTGTGGTACTGTTTTTATTTTCTTTTGCTACGTTTTACCTTTATGAGCATATTTGGCAGTGTTTTCATATAAATAAAGAGCTATCAAATTAGTCCTGTATAATCAGTTTTTGGCACCCTGTGTCCGGCGCCCCCCCCCCCCAAGATTTTCCTCTAGATCCGCCGGTGTTCCGAATGAAAACTTTAAAATTATAGTGCTCGTCTGGTGCGAGCTAGTGCTCTATCCTGCTATGGGGCAACTAACTAGTGTGTTTGCAATAATGAGAAAGACGCCCTCCGAATGAAAACTTTAAAATTATAGTGCTCGTCTGGTGCGAGCTAGTGCTCTATCCTGCTATGGGGTAACTTACTAGTGAGTTTGCAATAATGAGAAAGACGCCTTCCGAATGAGAACTTTAAAATTATAGTGCTCGTCTGGTGCGAGCTAGTGCTCTATCCTTCTATGGGGCAACTAACTAGTGGGTTTGCAATAATGAGAAAGACGCCTTCCAAAAGAAAACTTTAAAATTATAGTGCTCGTCTGGTGCGAGCTAGTGCTCTATCCTGCTATGGGGCAACTAACTAGCGGGTTTGCAATAATGAGAAAGACGCCTTCCGAATAAGAACTTTAAAATTATAGTGCTCGTCTGGTGCAAGCTAGTGCTCTATCCTGCTATGGGGCAACTAACTAGTGGGTTTGCAATAATGAGAAAGACGCCTTCCGAATGATAAATTTAAAATTACAGTGCTCGTCTGGTGTGAGCTAGTGCTCTATCCTGCTATGGGGCAAAAAACTAGTGGGTTTACAATAATGAGAAAGACGCCTTCCGACTGAGAACTTTAAAATTATAGTGCTCGTCAGGTGCGAGCTAGTGCTCTATCCTGCTATGGGGCAACTAACTAGTGGGTTTGCAATAATGAGAAAGACGCCTTCCGAATGAGAACTTTAAAATTATAGTGATCGTCTGGTGCGAGCTAGTGCTCTATACTGTTATGGGGCAACTAACTAGTGGGTTTGCCATAATGAGAAAGACGCCTTCCGAATGAAAACTTTAAATTATAGTGCTCGTCTGGTGCGAGCTAGTGCTCTATCCTGCTATGGGGCAACTAACTAGTGGGTTTGCAATAATGAGAAAGATGCCTTCCGAATGAGAACTTTAAAATTATAGTGCTCGTCTGGTGCGAGCTAGTGCTCTATCCTGCTATGGGGCAATTAACTAGTGGGTTTGCAATAATGAGAAAGACGCCTTCCGAATGAAAACTTTAAAATTATAGTGCTCGTCTGGTGCGAGCTAGTGCTCTATCCTGCTATGGGGCAACTAACTAGTGGGTTTGCAATAATGAGAAAGACGCCTTCCGAATGAAAACTTTAAAATTATAGTGCTCATCTGGTGCGAGCTAGTGCTCTATCCTACTATGGGGCAACTAACTAGTTGGTTTGCAATAATGAGAAAGACGCCTTCCGAATGAGAACTTTAAAATTATAGTGCTCGTCTGGTGCGAGCTAGTGCTCTATCCTGCTATGGGGCAACTAACTAGTTGGTTTGCAATAATGAGAAAGACGCCTTCCGAATGAGAACTTTAAAATTATAGTGCTCGTTTGGTGCGAGCTAGTGCTCTATCCTGCTATGGGGCAACTAACTAGTGGGTTTGCAATAATGAGAAAGACGCCTTCCGAATGAAAACTTTCAAATTATAGTGCTCGTCTGGTGCGAGTTAGTGCTCTATCCTGCTATGGGGCAACTAACTAGTTGGTTTGCAATAATGAGAAAGACGCCTTCCAAATGAGAACTTTAAAATTATAGTGCTCGTCTGGTGCGAGCTAGTGCTCTATCCTGCTATGGGGCAACTAACTAGTGGGTTTGCAATAATGAGAAAGACGCCTTCCGAATGAAAACTTTAAAATTATAGTGCTCGTCTGGTGCGAGCTTGTGCTCTATCCTGCTATGGGGCAACTAACTAGTGAGTTTGCAATAATTAGAAAGACGCCTTCCGAATGAGAACTTTAAAATTATAGTGCTCTTCTGGTGCGAGCTAGTGCTCTATCCTGCTATGGGGCAACTAACTAGTGGGTTTGCAATAATGAGAAAGACGTCTTCCGAATGAAAACTTTAAAATTATAGTGCTCTTCTGGTGCGAGCTAGTGCTCTATCCTGCTATGGGGCAACTTACTAGTGAGTTTGCAATAATGAGAAAGACGCCTTCCGAATGAGAACTTTAAAATTATAGTGCTCGTCTGGTGCGAGCTAGTGCTCTATCCTGCTATGGGGCAACTAACTAGTGGTTTTGCAATAATGACAAAGACGCCTTCCGAATGAGAAGTTTAAAATTATAGTGCTCGTCTGGTGCGAGCTAGTGCTCTATCCTGCTATGGGGCAACTAACTAGTTGGTTTGCAATAATGAGAAAGACGCCTTCCGAATGAGAACTTTAAAATTATAGTCCTCGTCTGGTGCGAGCTAGTGCTCTATCCTGCTATGGGGCAACTAACTAGTGGGTTTGCAATAATGAGAAAGACGCCTTCCGAATGAAAACTTTAAAATTATAGTGCTCGTCTGGTGCGAGCTTGTGCTCTATCCTGCTATGGGGCAACTAACTAGTGAGTTTGCAATAATGAGAAAGACGCCTTCCGAATGAGAACTTTAAAATTATAGTGCTCGTCTGGTGCGAGCTAGTGCTCTATCCTGCTATGGGGCAACTAACTAGTGGGTTTGCAATAATGAGAAAGACGCCTTCCGAATCAAAACTTTAAAATTATAGTGCTCGTCTGGTGCGAGCTAGTGCTCTATCCTGCCATGGGGCAAAAAACTAGTGGGTTTGCAATAATGAGAAAGACGCCTTCCGAATGAGAACTTTAAAATTATAGTGCTCGTCTGGTGCGAGCTAGTGCTCTATCCTGCTATGGGGCAACTAACTAGTGCGTTTGCAATAATGAGAAAGACGCCTTCCGAATGAGGATTTTAAAATTATAGTGCTCGTCTGGTGCGAGCTAGTGCTCTATCCTGCTACGGGGCAACTAACTAGTGGGTTTGCAATATTGAGAAAGACGCCTTTGGAATGAAAACTTTAAAATTATAGTGCTCGTCTGGTGCGAGCTAGTGCTCTATCCTGCTATGGGGCAACTAACTAGTGGGTTTGCAATAATGAGAAAGACGCCTTCCGAATGAAAACTTTAAAATTATAGTGCTCGTCTGGTGCGAGCTAGTGCTCTATCCTGCTATGGGGCAACTAACTAGTGCGTTTGCAATAATGAGAAAGACGCCTTCCGAATGAGGACTTTAAAATTATAGTGCTCGTCTGGTGCGAGCTAGTGCTCTATCCTGCTACGGGGCAACTAACTAGTGGGTTTGCAATATTGAGAAAGACGCCTTTGGAATGAAAACTTTAAAATTATAGTGCTCGTCTGGTGCGAGCTAGTGCTCTATCCTGCTATGGGGCAACTAACTAGTGGGTTTGCAATAATGAGAAAGACGCCTTCCGAATGAGAACTTTAAAATTATAGTGCTCGTCTGGTGCGAGCTAGTGCTCTATCCTGCTATGGGGCAAATAACTAGTGGGTTTGCAATAATGAGAAAGACGCCTTCCGAATGAGAACTTTAAAATTATAGTGCTCGTCTGGTGCGAGCTAGTGCTCAATCCTGCTATGGGGCAACTAACTAGTGGGTTTGCAATAATGAGAAAGACGCCTTCCGAATGAGAACTTTAAAATTATAGTGCTCGTCTGTTGCGAGCTAGTGCTCTATCCTGCTATGGGGCAACTAACTAGTTGGTTTGCAATAATGAGAAAGACGCCTTCCGAATGAAAACTTTAAAATTATAGTGCTCGTCTGGTGCGAGCTAGTGCTCTATCCTGCTATGGGGCAACTAACTAGTGGGTTTGCAATAATGAGAAAGACGCCTTCCGAATGAGAACTTTAAAATTATAGTGCTCGTCTGGTGCGAGCTAGTGCTCTATCCTGCTATGGGGCAAATAACTAGTGGGTTTGCAATAATGAGAAAGACGCCTTCCGAATGAGAACTTTAAAATTATAGTGCTCGTCTGGTGCGAGCTAGTGCTCTATCCTGCTATGGGGCAACAAACTAGTGGGGTTGCAATAATGAGAAAGACGCCTTCCGAATGAGAACTTTAAAATTATAGTGCTCGTCAGGTGCGAGCTTGTGCTCAATCCTGCTATGGGGCAACTAACTAGTGGGTTTGCAATAATGAGAAAGACGCCTTCCGAATGAGAACTTTAAAATTATAGTGCTCGTCTGTTGCGAGCTAGTGCTCTATCCTGCTATGGGGCAACTTACTAGTAGGTTTGCAATAATGAGAAAGACGCCTTCCGAATGAGAACTTTAAAATTATAGTGCTCGTCTGGTGCGAGCTAGTGCTCTATCCTGCTATGGGGCAACTAACTAGTGGGTTTGCAATAATGAGAAAGACGCCTTCCGAATGAAAACTTTAAAATTATAGTGCTCGTCTGGTGCGAGCTAGTGCTCTATCCTGCTATGGGGCAACTAACTAGTGGGTTTGCAATAATGAGAAAGACGCCTTCCGAATGAGAACTTTAAAATTATAGTGCTCGTCTGGTGCGAGCTAGTGCTCTATCCTGCTATGGGGCAACTAACTAGTGGGTTTGCAATAATGAGAAAGACGCCTTCCGAATGAAAACTTTAAAATTATAGTGCTCGTCTGGTGCGAGCTAGTGCTCTATCCTGCTATGGGGCAACTTACTAGTAAGTTTGCAATAATGAGAAAGACGCCTTCCGAATGAGAACTTTAAAATTATAGTGCTCGTCTGGTGCGAGCTAGTGCTCTATCCTGCTATGGGGCAACTAACTAGTGGGTTTGCAATAATGAGAAAGACGCCTTCCGAATGAAAACTTTAAAATTATAGTGCTCGTCTGGTGCGAGCTAGTGCTCTATCCTGCTATGGGGCAACTAACTAGTGAGTTTGCAATAGTGAGAAAGACGCCTTCCGAATGAGAACTTTAAAATTATAGTGCTCGTCTGGTGCGAGCTAGTGCTCTATCCTGCTATGGGGCAACTAACTAGTGGGTTTGCAATAATGAGAAAGACGCCTTCCGAATGAGAACTTTAAAATTATAGTGCTCGTCTGGTGCGAGCTAGTGCTCTATCCTGCTATGGGGCAACTAACTAGTGGGTTTGCAATAATGAGAAAGACGCCTTCCGAATGAAAACTTTAAAATTATAGTGCTCGTCTGCTGCGAGCTAGTGCTCTATCCTGCTATGGGGCAACTAACTAGTGAGTTTGCAATAGTGAGAAAGACGCCTTCCGAATGAGAACTTTAAAATTATAGTGCTCGTCTGGTGCGAGCTAGTGCTCTATCCTGCTATGGGGCAACTAACTAGTTGGTTTGCAATAATGAGAAAGACGCCTTCCGAATGAGAACTTTAAAATTATAGTGCTCGTCTGGTGCGAGCTAGTGCTCTATCCTGCTATGGGGCAACTAACTAGTGGGTTTGCAATAATGAGAAAGACGCCTTCCGAATGAAAACTTTAAAATTATAGTGCTCGTCTGGTGCGAGCTAGTGCTCTATCCTGCGATGGGGCAACTAACTAGTGAGTTTGCAATAATGAGAAAGACGCCTTCCGAATGAGAACTTTAAAATTATAGTGCTCGTCTGGTGCGAGCTAGTGCTCTATCCTGCTATGGGGCAACTAACTAGTGGGTTTGCAATAATGAGAAAGACGCCTTCCGAATCAAAACTTTAAAATTATAGTGCTCGTCTGGTGCGAGCTAGTGCTCTATCCTGCTATGGGGCAAAAAACTAGTGGGTTTGCAATAATGAGAAAGACGCCTTCCGAATGAGAACTTTAAAATTATAGTGCTCGTCAGGTGCGAGCTTGTGCTCTATCCTGCTATGGGGCAACTAACTAGTGGGTTTGCAATAATGAGAAAGACGCCTTCCGAATGAGAACTTTAAAATTATAGTGATCGTCTGGTGCGAGCTAGTGCTCTATCCTGCTATGGGGCAACTAACTAGTGGGTTTGCAATAATGAGAAAGACGCCTTCTGAATGAAAACTTTAAAATTATAGTGCTCGTCTGGTGCGAGCTAGTGCTCTATCCTGCCATGGGGCAAAAAACTAGTGGGTTTGCAATAATGAGAAAGACGCCTTCCGAATGAGAACTTTAAAATTATAGTGCTCGTCAGGTGCGAGCTTGTGCTCTATCCTGCTATGGGGCAACTAACTAGTGGGTTTGCAATAATGAGAAAGACGCCTTCCGAATGAGAACTTTAAAATTATAGTGCTCGTCTGGTGCGAGCTAGTGCTCTATCCTGCTATGGGGCAACTAACTAGTGGGTTTGCAATAATGAGAAAGACGCCTTCCGAATGAAAACTTTAAAATTATAGTGCTCGTCTGGTGCGAGCTAGTGCTCTATCCTGCTATGGGGCAACTAACTAGTGCGTTTGCAATAATGAGAAAGACGCCTTCCGAATGAGAACTTTAAAATTATAGTGCTCGTCTGGTGCGAGCTAGTGCTCTATCCTGCTATGGGGCAACTAACTAGTGGGTTTGCAATAATGAGAAAGACGCCTTCCGAATGAGAACTTTAAAATTATAGTGCTCGTCAGGTGCGAGCTTGTGCTCTATCCTGCTATGGGGCAACTAACTAGTGGGTTTGCAATAATGAGAAAGACGCCTTCCGAATGAGAACTTTAAAATTATAGTGATCGTCTGGTGCGAGCTAGTGCTCTATCCTGCTATGGGGCAACTAACTAGTGGGTTTGCAATAATGAGAAAGACGCCTTCCGAATGAAAACTTTAAAATTATAGTGCTCGTCTGGTGCGAGCTAGTGCTCTATCCTGCTATGGGGCAACTAACTAGTGGGTTTGCAAGAATGAGAAAGACGCCTTTCGAATGAAAACTTTAAAATTATAGTGCTCGTCTGGTGCGAGCTAGTGCTCTATCCTGCTATGGGGCAACTAACTAGTGGGTTTTCAATAATGAGAAAGACGCCTTCCGAATGAAAACTTTAAAATTATAGTGCTCGTCTGGTGCGAGCTAGTGCTCTATCCTGCTATGGGGCAAATAACTAGCGGGTTTGCAATAATGAGAAAGACGCCTTGCGATTGAGAACTTTAGAATTATAGTGCTCGTCTGGTGCGAGCTAGTGCTCTATCCTGCTATGGGGCAACTAACTAGTGGGTTTTCAATAATGAGAAAGACGCCTTCCGAATGAAAACTTTAAAATTATAGTGCTCGTCTGGTGCGAGCTAGTGCTCTATCCTGCTATGGGGCAACTAACTAGTGGGTTTGCAATAATGAGAAAGACGCCTTCCGAATGAGAACTTTAAAATTATAGTGCTCGTCTGGTGCGAGCTAGTGCTCTATCCTGCTATGCGGCAACTAACTAGTGAGTTTGCAATAATGAGAAAGACGCCTTCCGAATGAGAACTTTAAAATTATAGTGCTCGTCTGGTGCGAGCTAGTGCTCTATCCTGCTATGGGGCAACTAACTAGTGGGTTTGCAATAATGAGAAAGACGCCTTCCGAATGAAAACTTTAAAATTATAGTGCTCGTCTGGTGCGAGCTAGTGCTCTATCCTGCTATGGGGCAACTAACTAGTGGGTTTGCAATAATGAGAAAGACGCCTTCCGAATGAAAACTTTAAAATTATAGTGCTCGTCTGGTGTGAGCTAGTGCTCTATCCTGCTATGGGGCAACTTACTAGTGAGTTTGCAATAATGAGAAAGACGCCTTCCGAATGAGAACTTTAAAATTATAGTGCTCGTCTGGTGCGAGCTAGTGCTATATCCTGCTATGGGGCAACTAACTAGTGGGTTTGCAATAATGAGAAAGACGCCTTCCGAATGAGAACTTTAAAATTATAGTGCTCGTCTGGTGCGAGCTAGTGCTCTATCCTGCTATGGGGCAACTAACTAGTGGGTTTGCAATAATGAGAAAGACGCCTTCCGAATGAAAACTTTAAAATTATAGTGCTCGTCTGGTGCGAGCTAGTGCTCTATCCTGCTATGCGGCAACTAACTAGTGAGTTTGCAATAATGAGAAAGACGCCTTCCGAATGAGAACTTTAAAATTATAGTGCTCGTCTGGTGCGAGCTAGTGCTATATCCTGCTATGGGGCAACTAACTAGTGGGTTTGCAATAATGAGAAAGACGCCTTCCGAATCAAAACTTTAAAATTATAGTGCTCGTCTGGTGCGAGCTAGTGCTCTATCCTGCTATGGGGCAAAAAACTAGTGGGTTTGCAATAATGAGAAAGACGCCTTCCGAATGAGAACTTTAAAATTATAATTCTTGTCAGGTGCGAGCTTGTGCTCTATCCTGCTATGGGGCAACTAACTAGTGGGTTTGCAATAATGAGAAAGACGCCTTCCGAATGAGAACTTTAAAATTATAGTGATCGTCTGGTGCGAGCTAGTGCTCTATCCTGCTATGGGGCAACTAACTAGTGGGTTTGCAATAATGAGAAAGACGCCTTCCGAATGAAAACTTTAAAATTATAGTGCTCGTCTGGTGCGAGCTAGTGCTCTATCCTGCTATGGGGCAACTAACTAGTGGGTTTGCAATAATGAGAAAGACGCCTTCCGAATGAGAACATTAAAATTATAGTGCTCGTCTGGTGCGAGCTAATGCTCTATCCTGCTATGGGGCAAAAAACTAGTGGGTTTGCAATAATGAGAAAGACGCCTTCCGAATGAGAACTTTAAAATTATAGTGCTCGTCAGGTGTGAGCTTGTGCTCTATCCTGCTATGGGGCAACTAACTAGTGGGTTTGCAATAATGAGAAAGACGCCTTCCGAATGAGAACTTTAAAATTATAGTGCTCGTCTGGTGCGAGCTAGTGCTCTATCCTGCTATGGGGCAACTAACTAGTGGGTTTGCAATAATGAGAAAGACGCCTTCCGAATGAAAACTTTAAAATTATAGTGCTCGTCTGGTGCGAGTTAGTGCTCTATCCTGCTATGGGGCAACTAACTAGTGGGTTTGCAATAATGAGAAAGACGCCCTCCGAATGAAAACTTTAAAATTATAGTGCTCGTCTGGTGCGAGCTAGTGCTCTATCCTGCTATGGGGCAACTTACTAGTGAGTTTGCAATAATGAGAAAGACGCCTTCCGAATGAGAACTTTAAAATTATAGTGCTCGTCTGGTGCGAGCTAGTGCTCTATCCTTCTATGGGGCAACTAACTAGTGGGTTTGCAATAATGAGAAAGACGCCTTCCGAATGAAACTTTAAAATTATAGTGCTCGTCAGGTGCGAGCTTGTGCTCTATCCTGCTATGGGGCAACTAACTAGTGGGTTTGCAATAATGAGAAAGACGCCTTCCGAATCAGCGGCGGATCCAGGGGGGCCGGGGGGGGGCCCTGGGCCCCCCCCCCAAGATTTTCTGGCGCCCTCTCATCCATCGTGCAAACGACCCTTTTTTGTGAATGATTCAACTAAGGCCGACGCTAAAAAAAAAAAAATCGGATACGCCGTCATTTTTTGCTTTCTTTTTATCACATTATCTAAAGTTCAAATCCGACACTGCACGAATCATGATTATTGGGTTTATTTTTGGGACGTGCTAAACGAGCAAAACATTTTGTGAATGCTTACGAGAAACGCATGTCTTTGGGGAGTTGCGTGGGTGGTTAGATCCAACCGGCGGGAGGCTAGGCGCGAGCGACCCTGCCACTGCCTTTGGAGTATTTTTGCTCCGTGTGTTAGACCAGTTAGACGGTAACGCATTTAAAATGGATCGGAAAAAAAATCAGGGCATGAATATAGAACAGAGAAGAAACAAAGAATGATGGCGGAAAGCCGTAAAGGATCGAGGGACATCTCTGATTATTTTGCCAAGAAAGATCAGATTAAAGGTAAGCTTTTAAAGATAGAACAATAAGGAAGGAGTGTCGTTTAAAGTGGGTATCAACACTTCTAATTTCTAGCTTTAGCCCATTGTCGGATAGCTTTCCTGATAAGGCTCATTCGTCAAGCTTCATCGCGTACCAGCTGCTTTTGTTGTTATATATTGCATACGGTCCCTCTTGTACAGTGTTCTTCGTATGCAATTTGTCCGAAGCGTTTGACCTGATTTTACCAGCCCACTCGTCTCGCCTGACGGTTATGATATTGGCTTAAAGCAGTATTTTTACCGACACACTGTGTCAGCTCTGAAATTATCTTTCAAATTCTTGCAGTTAAAGCTCTCTCTTTAGCCTTGTAAACTTCGGTGATATTTGTTTCGGGTTTCAGCTCTTGAAAAATATTTGTTAGCATATGTCGGGGATCGGTTCTTGGGGTTGCAAATTAAATTAGTGATGTTTAGGGTGGTATTTTATTTTAAAGTCCGGGTTTCCTAGAAATAGTTTTGGGGTATGAAAGTTCAAGATTGTTGGGGGAGTTTAAAGTTAATGTTGCTGATTCAGTTTATTTTCAAATTTAGTTCCAATTCTGCCTTCACCATGTTGAGAGTTAAATCTACTAAAGCAAACCATTATACAAAGTGTATATACGTTTACAATAAATGTCTTGTGCAAACTTTAAAAGAGAAACTTTTTTTGTTAGATGTTGAGACGACGGCAACTTCTGATGCCCACTCTGAGTCGACGGTCGGAATGCACAAAAACGCATTCAGCCAGGAGAACGAACTGTCACCAACAACTCCGTCCACTTCACAGACGGCCTTCATAACAAACTTCGGCGAAACGACACACACTGATCAGCTGACTGAAGGATCAAGAAGCAGTACTCAAACCTTGGTGGTACATAGCCCAACACTGATTTCACAGTCCCCGCATCCGCAGCAGAATCAAAGCGCTATTTTTTTGCCTGAAACTGACTTCACGCCGTCGAATGACTTTGGTATTGCAGTAGCGCTGAAAGAGCGAAATCAGTTGTCTTCTGGCGAAATTATGTTTTTTATGAACGAAAGGTGGAAGCCGAAGAACCAATCTGATCTTCCAGTCTCGACACAAAAGAGAAAAGGTGGCGAAGTCAAGCGTCGCTTGAATACCGAACATCTTGCCCGGTATCCTTGGCTCGCAGTGAGTCGTCATCCAGACCACGAAGGCCTTTGGTGCAGTGTTTGTGTTTTGATGAGGACCAACGAAAGCGGAGGAGGATGGTCGGCTTTATCTGGAGGCGGCGGAGGGCAAAAAATGGGAAAGTTGGTCTTGAAACCGCTAAAAGACTATTCGAAACTTACCGGGAAAGATGGTGCGCTAACCATGCTGAAGCACAGTTTCACAAACACTGCCAGGAAAAAGCTGCCGCGCTGCTAACAACGTTTCAGCGCGGTAGTCAAGATCAAGATATCAGGAATGCTCTGGACTGTGAAAGGGTCAAGCAAATACAGCAGAACCGTGCACTCTTGAGAAGCGTTGTTGAAACTGTCAAGCTTTGCGGGGCACAGAATATCCCCTTCGTGGCCACCGTGATGATGGCAAACTTGATATCCAAGACTCTGATGTCATTACAGCAGTAAACGACGGGAATTTCCGCCACCTACTTCGGTATCGGATTCAGAGTGGAGACTCGCAACTTAAAAATTTACTTGAAAATGCACCGAGCAACGCCAAATATACGAGTAAACAGATCCAGAATGAACTGATTGGAACAATTGGGGAAATGATAAAAACCGAAGTAGTGAGAAAAGCAAACAAAGCAACGGTTTGGTGTCTTCTTCCGGACGAGTCAACAGACAGGCAGACCAGGGAGCTGATGGTCATTGTTTGTCGTTATGTGTGTAAAACCGAGCAGGGATACGTGATTCGAGAAGATCCTTTTGCAGTTGTCGATGCCTTTCAAACCCTGTCAAGGCTCGCTGGAGATGAGGAAAGTGACGACGGTAGAAGCATCGAAGAGAAGCTAGACGGCAAGAGCCTCGGGAAGCTGCTGTTGAGTGAGGTCAGGAAGTCAAATCTGGATTTGTCAAAGTGCGTTGGTCAAGGATACGACAAAGCTGCTAGCATGGCAAGCTTGACAAATGGTGCTGCTGCTGAAGTTAAACGCCAGTGTGAACTGGCAGATTACTTCCACTGTGTGAGCCATGCCACAAATATCTCATGTTCAAAGATAGTTTCAGTTCCCATTCTGCGCAATGCCCAAGACGTTGTTCGAGACACAATTTCTCACTTCAGCTCAAGTGCCAAGAGAACAAGACTTTTAAAAAAGCATCTTATCGCGGACAAAGCTAAAATAGAGACACTCGTCAGTCTTTGTACCACGAGATTTGTAGAGAGACACGAAGCAATCAGCAGGTTTTGGGACTCCCTTCCGTCGATCGTTTCTGCTCTGCAGGAGATGGAAGGATGGCACGATCGAGAGGCAAGTAGCAGAGCTTATGCATTACGATCCTGCATTGAAAAATCAGATACACTCGTAGGACTGGTTTGCCTGAATTCGTTTTCGTCGATCATGAAACCTTTGGCCGAGTCACTACAACAGAAGGATGGTGACCTCGTGAGAGCCTTGTCCCTCATTAGCAGCGTGAAGGCAATGCTGGAAGATATGCGATCACATGCCGAAACCAAATTCAGACTGCTTTACAAAGATCTTCTGAAAATGGCCGAAAAGATTGATGCTACCATCAAGGTAACGCAGCCACGCATAGCTTCACGTTCTACATACCGGGCAGGGTACCCAAGATGGATCCAGAAAGTGATTATAGGATGGCGGCATTTATTCCAGCCCTGGACGCCATGCTGCTTGATTTTACGGAGCGGTTCAGCTGCCATTTTACGAATGCTGCAAAACTTTCAGCTTTGATCCCGGCTGTGGTTAATGGCAAACGCTGGGAGGACGTTCAGCCAGGGTACGAAAAGTACAAGGAGCTGCTTGTGGGTACAGAGATAGACGTTAAAACCGAGTTCGAGATTTGGAACAAGTATTGGTCTAAGGAAACCGTGCAAAAACCGAAAACAGCTATTTCAGCGCTGAACAGTTGTCAGGAAAATGTATTTCCTAACATCTTCGCATTGTTGACAATTCTCGCGACGCTTCCTGTGTCAACCTGTGAAGCAGAACGAATGTTTTCAAAGGTTGACAGGACATGTTCATCAATACGAAGCACGATGACTGAAGAGAGGTTGGAGGCTCTACTACTCATGCAGACTTACAGAGACGAACTGCCGAAAACAGACGATGCTATCGATATGTTCGCTCTCAGAAAAGCTCGCCGATTGAGTTTAGTTGTGTAGTGTGGTACTGTTTTTATTTTCTTTTGCTACGTTTTACCTTTATGAGCATATTTGGCAGTGTTTTCATATAAATAAAGAGCTATCAAAATAGTCCTGTATAATCAGTTTTTGGCGCCCTGTGTCCGGCGCCCCCCCCCCCCAAGATTTTCCTCTAGATCCGCCGGTGTTCCGAATGAAAACTTTAAAATTATAGTGCTCGTCTGGTGCGAGCTAGTGCTCTATCCTGCTATGGGGCAACTAACTAGTGTGTTTGCAATAATGAGAAAGACGCCCTCCGAATGAAAACTTTAAAATTATAGTGCTCGTCTGGTGCGAGCTAGTGCTCTATCCTGCTATGGGGCAACTTACTAGTGAGTTTGCAATAATGAGAAAGACGCCTTCCGAATGAGAACTTTAAAATTATAGTGCTCGTCTGGTGCGAGCTAGTGCTCTATCCTGCTATGGGGCAACTAACTAGTGGGTTTGCAATAATGAGAAAGACGCCTTCCGAATGAAAACTTTAAAATTATAGTGCTCGTCTGGTGCGAGCTAGTGCTCTATCCTGCTATGGGGCAACTAACTAGCGGGTTTGCAATAATGAGAAAGACGCCTTCCGAATGAGAACTTTAAAATTATAGTGCTCGTCTGGTGCGAGCTAGTGCTCTATCCTGCTATGGGGCAACTAACTAGTGGGTTTGCAATAATGAGAAAGACGCCTTCTGAATGATAAATTTAAAATTATAGTGCTCGTCTGGTGCGAGCTAGTGCTCTATCCTGCTATGGGCAAAAAACTAGTGGGTTTACAATAATGAGAAAGATGCCTTCCGACTGAGAACTTTAAAATTATAGTGCTCGTCAGGTGCGAGCTAGTGCTCTATCCTGCTATGGGGCAACTAACTAGTGGGTTTGCAATAATGAGAAAGACGCCTTCCGAATGAGAACTTTAAAATTATAGTGATCGTCTGGTGCGAGCTAGAGCTCTATACTGTTATGGGGCAACTAACTAGTGGGTTTGCAATAATGAGAAAGACGCCTTCCGAATGAAAACTTTAAAATTATAGTGCTCGTCTGGTGCGAGCTAGTGCTCTATCCTGCTATGGGGCAACTAACTAGTGGGTTTGCAATAATGAGAAAGACGCCTTCCGAATGAGAACTTTAAAATTATAGTGCTCGTCTGGTGCGAGCTAGTGCTCTATCCTGCTATGGGGCAATTAACTAGTGGGTTTGCAATAATGAGAAAGACGCCTTCCGAATGAAAACTTTAAAATTATAGTGCTCGTCTGGTGCGAGCTAGTGCTCTATCCTGCTATGGGGCAACTAACTAGTGGGTTTGCAATAATGAGAAAGACGCCTTCCGAATGAAAACTTTAAAATTATAGTGCTCATCTGGTGCGAGCTAGTGCTCTATCCTGCTTTGGGGCAACTAACTAGTGGGTTTGTAATAATGAGAAAAACGCCTTCCGAATGAGAACTTTAAAATTATAGTGCTCGTCTGGTGCGAGCTAGTGCTCTATCCTGCTACGGAGCAACTAACTAGTGGGTTTGCAATAATGAGAAAGACGCCTTCCGAATGAGAACTTTAAAATTATAGTGCTCGTCTGGTGCGAGCTAGTGCTCTATCCTGCTACGGGGCAACTAACTAGTGGGTTTGCAATATTGAGAAAGACGCCTTCCAAATGAAAACTTTAAAATTATAGTGCTCGTCTGGTGCGAGCTAGTGCTCTTTCCTGCTATGGGGCAACGAACTAGTGGGTTTGCAATAATAAGAAAGACGCCTTCCGAATGAGAACTTTAAAATTATAGTGCTCATCTGTTGCGAGCTAGTGCTCTATCCTGCTATGGGGCAACTAACTAGTGGGTTTGCAATAATGAGAAAGACGCCTTCCGAATGAGAACTTTAAAATTATAGTGCTCGTCTGGTGCGAGCTAGTGCTCTATCCTGCTATGGGACAACTAACTAGTGGGTTTGCAATAATGAGAAAGACGCCTTCCGAATGAAAACTTTAAAATTATAATGCTCGTCTGGTGCGAGCTAGTGCTCTATCCTGCTATGGGGCAACTTACTAGTGAGTTAGCAATAATGAGAAAGACGCCTTCCGAATGAGAACTTTAAAATTATAGTACTCGTCTGGTGCGAGCTAGTGCTCTATCCTTCTATGGGGCAACTAACTAGTGGGTTTGCAATAATGAGAAACCCGCCTTCCGAATGAAAACTTTAAAATTATTGTGCTCGTCTGGTGCGAGCTAGTGCTCTATCCTGCTATGGGACAAAAAACTAGTGGGTTTACAATAATGAGAAAGACGCCTTCCGAATGAGAACTTTAAAATTATAGTGCTCGTCAGGTGCGAGCTAGTGATCTATCCTGCTATGGGGCAACTAACTAGTGGGTTTGCAATAATGAGAAAGACGCCTTCCGAATGAGAACTTTAAAATTATAGTGATCGTCTGGTGCGAGCTAGTGCTCTATCCTGCTATGTGACGATGCTATCGATATGTTCGCTCTCAGAAAAGCTCGCCGATTGAGTTTAGTTGTGTAGTGTGGTACTGTTTTTATTTTCTTTTGCTACGTTTTACCTTTATGAGCATATTTGGCAGTGTTTTCATATAAATAAAGAGCTATCAAATTAGTCCTGTATAATCAGTTTTTGGCACCCTGTGTCCGGCGCCCCCCCCCCCCCCAAGATTTTCCTCTAGATCCGCCGGTGTTCCGAATGAAAACTTTAAAATTATAGTGCTCGTCTGGTGCGAGCTAGTGCTCTATCCTGCTATGGGGCAACTAACTAGTGTGTTTGCAATAATGAGAAAGACGCCCTCCGAATGAAAACTTTAAAATTATAGTGCTCGTCTGGTGCGAGCTAGTGCTCTATCCTGCTATGGGGCAACTTACTAGTGAGTTTGCAATAATGAGAAAGACGCCTTCCGAATGAGAACTTTAAAATTATAGTGCTCGTCTGGTGCGAGCTAGTGCTCTATCCTTCTATGGGGCAACTAACTAGTGGGTTTGCAATAATGAGAAAGACGCCTTCCGAATGAAAACTTTAAAATTATAGTGCTCGTCTGGTGCGAGCTAGTGCTCTATCCTGCTATGGGGCAACTAACTAGCGGGTTTGCAATAATGAGAAAGACGCCTTCCGAATGAGAACTTTAAAATTATAGTGCTCGTCTGGTGCGAGCTAGTGCTCTATCCTGCTATGGGGCAACTAACTAGTGGGTTTGCAATAATGAGAAAGACGCCTTCTGAATGATAAATTTAAAATTACAGTGCTCGTCTGGTGTGAGCTAGTGCTCTATCCTGCTATGGGGCAAAAAACTAGTGGGTTTACAATAATGAGAAAGACGCCTTCCGACTGAGAACTTTAAAATTATAGTGCTCGTCAGGTGCGAGCTAGTGCTCTATCCTGCTATGGGGCAACTAACTAGTGGGTTTTCAATAATGAGAAAGACGCCTTCCGAATGAGAACTTTAAAATTATAGTGATCGTCTGGTGCGAGCTAGAGCTCTATACTGTTATGGGGCAACTAACTAGTGGGTTTGCAATAATGAGAAAGACGCCTTCCGAATGAAAACTTTAAAATTATAGTGCTCGTTTGGTGCGAGCTAGTGCTCTATCCTGCTATGGGGCAACTAACTAGTGGGTTTGCAATAATGAGAAAGACGCCTTCCGAATGAGAACTTTAAAATTATAGTGCTCGTCTGGTGCGAGCTAGTGCTCTATCCTGCTATGGGGCAATTAACTAGTGGGTTTGCAATAA
Organism: Artemia sinica; assembly: GCA_027921565.1. Lineage (NCBI taxonomy): Eukaryota > Metazoa > Arthropoda > Branchiopoda > Anostraca > Artemiidae > Artemia > Artemia sinica. The sequence continues at coordinate 92,961,594 of CM051256.1, read as the reverse complement.
TGAGAAAGACGCCTTCCGAATGAAAACTTTAAAATTATAGTGCTCGTCTGGTGCGAGCTAGTGCTCTATCCTGCTATGGGGCAACTAACTAGTGGGTTTGCAATAATGAGAAAGACGCCTTCCGAATGAAAACTTTAAAATTATAGTGCTCATCTGGTGCGAGCTAGTGCTCTATCCTGCTATGGGGCAACTAACTAGTGGGTTTGTAATAATGAGAAAAACGCCTTCCGAATGAGAACTTTAAAATTATAGTGCTCGTCTGGTGCGAGCTAGTGCTCTATCCTGCTATGGGGCAACTAACTAGTGGGTTTGCAATAATGAGAAAGACGCCTTCCGAATGAGAACTTTAAAATTATAGTGCTCGTCTGGCGCGAGCTAGTGCTCTATCCTGCTACGGGGCAACTAACTAGTGGGTTTGCAATATTGAGAAAGACGCCTTCCAAATGAAAACTTTAAAATTATAGTGCTCGTCTGGTGCGAGCTAGTGCTCTTTCCTGCTATGGGGCAACGAACTAGTGGGTTTGCAATAATAAGAAAGACGCCTTCCGAATGAGAACTTTAAAATTATAGTGCTCATCTGTTGCGAGCTAGTGCTCTATCCTGCTATGGGGCAACTAACTAGTGGGTTTGCAATAATGAGAAAGACGCCTTCCGAATGAGAACTTTAAAATTATAGTGCTCGTCTGGTGCGAGCTAGTGCTCTATCCTGCTATGGGACAACTAACTAGTGGGTTTGCAATAATGAGAAAGACGCCTTCCGAATGAAAACTTTAAAATTATAATGCTCGTCTGGTGCGAGCTAGTGCTCTATCCTGCTATGGGGCAACTTACTAGTGAGTTAGCAATAATGAGAAAGACGCCTTCCGAATGAGAACTTTAAAATTATAGTACTCGTCTGGTGCGAGCTAGTGCTCTATCCTTCTATGGGGCAACTAACTAGTGGGTTTGCAATAATGAGAAAGACGCCTTCCGAATGAAAACTTTAAAATTATTGTGCTCGTCTGGTGCGAGCTAGTGCTCTATCCTGCTATGGGGCAACTAACTAGCGGGTTTGCAATAATGAGAAAGACGCCTTCCGAATGAGAACTTTAAAATTATAGTGCTCGTCTGGTGCGAGCTAGTGCTCTATCCTGCTATGGGACAACTAACTAGTGGGTTAGCAATAATGAGAAAGACGCCTTCCGAATGAAAAATTTAAAATTATAGTGCTCGTCTGGTGCGAGCTAGTGCTCTATCCTGCTATGGGACAAAAAACTAGTGGGTTTACAATAATGAGAAAGACGCCTTCCGAATGAGAACTTTAAAATTATAGTGCTCGTCAGGTGCGAGCTAGTGATCTATCCTGCTATGGGGCAACTAACTAGTGGGTTTGCAATAATGAGAAAGACGCCTTCCGAATGAGAACTTTAAAATTAAAGTGATCGTCTGGTGCGAGCTAGTGCTCTATCCTGCTATGTGACAACTAACTAGTGGGTTTGCAATAATGAGAAAGACGCCTTCCGAATGAGAACTTTAAAATTATAGTGCTCGTCTGGTGCGAGCTAGTGCTCTATCCTGCTATGGGGCAACTAACTAGCGGGTTTGCAATAATGAGAAAGACGCCTTCCGAATGAGAACTTTAAAATTATAGTGCTCGTCTGGTGCGAGCTAGTGCTCTATCCTGCTATGGGGGAACTAACTAGTGGGTTTCCAATAATGAGGAAGACGCCTTCCGAATGAAAACTTTAAAATTATAGTGCTCGTCTGGTGTGAACTAGTGCTCTATCCTGCTATGGGACAACTAATTAGCGGGTTTGCAATAATGAGAAAGACGCCTTCCGAATGAAAACTTTAAAATTATAGTGCTCGTCTGGTGCAAGCTAGTGCTCTATCCTGCTATGGGGCAAAAAACTAGTGGGTTTGCAATAATGAGAAAGACGCCTTCTGAATGAGAACTTTAAAATTATAGTGCTCGTCTGGTGCGAGCTAGTGCTCTATCCTGCTATGGGGCAACTAACTAGTGGGTTTGCAATAATGAGAAAGACGCCTTCCGAATGAGAACTTTAAAATTATAGTGATCGTCTGGTGCAAGCTAGTGCTCTATCCTGGTATGGGGCAACTAACTAGTGGGTTTGCAATAATGAGAAAGACGCCTTCCGAATGAAAACTTTAAAATTATAGTGCTCGTCTGGTGCGAGTTAGTGCTCTATCCTGCTATGGGACAACTAACTAGCGGGTTTGCAATAATGAGAAAGACGCCTTCCGAATGAGAACTTTAAAATTATAGTGCTCGTCTGGTGTGAGGTAGTGCTCTATCCTGCTATGGGGCAACTAACTAGTGGGTTTGCAATAATGAGAAAGACACCTTCCGAATGAGAACTTTAAAATTATAGTGCTCGTCTGGTGCGAGCTAGTGCTTTATCCTGCTATGGGGCAACTAACTAGTGGGTTTGCAATAATGAGAAAGACGCCTTCCGAATGAAAACTTTAAAATTATAGTGCTCGTCTGGTGCGAGCTAGTGCTCTATCCTGCTATGGGGCAACTAACTAGTGGGTTTGCAATAATGAGAAAGACGCCTTCCGAATGAGAACTTTAAAATTATAGTGCTCGTCTGGTGCGAGCTAGTGCTCTATCCTGCTATGGGGTAATTAACTAGTGGGTTTGCAATAATGAGAAAGACGCCTTCCGAATGAAAACTTTAAAATTATAGTGCTCGTCTGGTGCGAGCTAGTGCTCTATCCTGCTATGGGGCAACTAGCTAGTGGGTTTGCAATAATGAGAAAGACGCCTTCCGAATGAGAACTTTAAATTTATAGTGCTCGTCTGGTGCGAGCTAGTGCTCTATCCTGCTACGGGGCAACGAACTAGTGGGTTTGCAATACTGAGAAAGACGCCTTCCAAATGAAAACTTTAAAATTATAGTGCTCGTCTGGTGCGAGCTAGTGCTCTTCCTGCTATGGGGCAACGAACTAGTGGGTTTGCAATAATAAGAAAGACGCCTTCCGAATGAGAACTTTAAAATTATAGTGCTCATCTGTTGCGAGCTAGTGCTCTATCCTGCTATGGGGCAACTAACTAGTGGGTTTGCAATAATGAGAAAGACGCCTTCCGAATGAGAACTTTAAAATTATAGTGCTCGTCTGGTGCGAGCTAGTGCTCTATCCTGCTATGGGACAACTAACTGGTGGGTTTGCAATAATGAGAAAGACGCCTTCCGAATGAAAACTTTAAAATTATAATGCTCGTCTGGTACGAGCTAGTGCTCTATCCTGCTATGGGGCAACTTACTAGTGAGTTAGCAATAATGAGAAAGACGCCTTCCGAATGAGAACTTTAAAGTTATAGTACTCGTCTGGTGCGAGCTAGTGCTCTATCCTGCTATGGGGCAACTAACTAGTGGGTTTGCAATAATGAGAAAGACGCCTTCCGAATGAAAACTTTAAAATTATTGTGCTCGTCTGGTGCGAGCTAGTGCTCTATCCTGCTATGGGGCAACTAACTAGCGGGTTTGCAATAATGAGAAAGACGCCTTCCGAATGAGAACTTTAAAATTATAGTGCTCGTCTGGTGCGAGCTAGTGCTCTATCCTGCTATGGGGCAACTAACTAGTGGGTTAGCAATAATGAGAAAGACGCCTTCCGAATGAAAAATTTAAAATTATAGTGCTCGTCTGGTGCGAGCTAGTGCTCTATCCTGCTATGGGACAAAAAACTAGTGGGTTTACAATAATGAGAAAGACGCCTTCCGAATGAGAACTTTAAAATTATAGTGCTCGTCAGGTGCGAGCTAGTGATCTATCCTGCTATGGGGCAACTAACTAGTAGGTTTGCAATAATGAGAAAGACGCCTTCCGAATGAGAACTTTAAAATTATAGTGATCGTCTGGTGCGAGCTAGTGCTCTATCCTGCTATGTGACAACTAACTAGTGGGTTTGCAATAATGAGAAAGACGCCTTCCGAATGAGAACTTTAAAATTATAGTGCTCGTCTGGTGCGAGCTAGTGCTCTATCCTGCTATGGGGCAACTAACTAGTGGGTTTGCAATAATGAGAAAGACGCCTTCCGAATGAGAACTTTAAAATTATAGTGCTCGTCTGGTGCGAGCTAGTGCTCTATCCTGCTATGGGGCAACTAACTAGTGGCTTTTCAATAATGAGGAAGACGCATTCCGAATGAAAACTTTAAAATTATAGTGCTCGTCTGGTGTGAACTAGTGCTCTATCCTGCTATGGGACAACTAATTAGCGGGTTTGCAATAATGAGAAAGACGCCTTCCGAATGAAAACTTTAAAATTATAGTGCTCGTCTGGTGCAAGCTAGTGCTCTATCCTGCTATGGGGCAAAAAACTAGTGGGTTTGCAATAATGAGGAAGACGCCTTCTGAATGAGAACTTTAAAATTATAGTGCTCGTCTGGTGCGAGCTAGTGCTCTATCCTGCTATGGGGCAACTAACTAGTGGGTTTGCAATAATGAGAAAGACGCCTTCCGAATGAGAACTATAAAATTATAGTGCTCGTCTGGTGCGAGCTAGTGCTCTATCCTGGTATGGGGCAACTAACTAGTGGGTTTGCAATAATGAGAAAGACGCCTTCCGAATGAAAACTTTAAAATTATAGTGCTCGTCTGGTGCGAGCTAGTGCTCTATCCTGCTATGGGACAACTAACTAGCGGGTTTGCAATAATGAGAAAGACGCCTTCCGAATGAGAACTTTAAAATTATAGTGCTCGTCTGGTGTGAGGTAGTGCTCTATCCTGCTATGGGGCAACTAACTAGTGGGTTTGCAATAATGAGAAAGACACCTTCCGAATGAGAACTTTAAAATTATAGTGCTCGTCTGGTGCGAGCTAGTGCTTTATCCTGCTATGGGGCAACTAACTAGTGGGTTTGCAATAATGAGAAAGACGCCTTCCGAATGAGAACGATAAAATTATAGTGCTCGTCTGGTGCGAGCTAGTGCTCTATCCTGCTATGGGGCAACTAACTAGTGGGTTTGCAATAATGATAAAGACGCCTTCCGAATTAAAACTTTAAAATTATAGTGCTCGTCTGGTGCGAGCTAGTTCTCTACCCTGCTATGGGGCAACTTACTAGTGAGTTTGCAATAATGAGAAAAACGCCTTCCGAATGAGAACTTTAAAATTATAGTGCTCGCCTGGTGCGAGCTAGTGCTCTATCCTGCTATGGGGCAACTAACTAGTGGGTTTGCAATAATGAGAAAGACGCCTTCCGAATGAAAACTTTAAAATTATAGTGCTCGTCTGGTGCGAGCTAGTGCTCTATCCTGCTATGGGGCAACTAACTAGTGGGTTTGCAATAATGAGAAAGACGCCTTCCGAATGAAAACTTTAAAATTATAGTGCTCGTCTGGTGCGAGCTAGTGCTCTATCCTGCTATGGGGCAACTAACTAGTGGGTTTGTAATAATGAGAAAAACGCCTTCCGAATGAGAACTTTAAAATTATAGTGCTCGTCTGGTGCGAGCTAGTGCTCTATCCTGCTATGGGGCAACTAACTAGTGGGTTTGCAATAATGAGAAAGACGCCTTCCCAATGAGAACTTTAAAATTATAGTGCTCGTCTGGTGCGAGCTAGTGCTCTATCCTGCTATGGGGTAACTAACTAGTGGGTTTGCAATAATGAGAAAGACGCCTTCCGAATGAAAGCTTTAAAATTATAGTGCTCGTCTGGTGCGAGCTAGTGCTCTATCCTGCTATGGGGCAACTAACTATTGGGTTTGCAATAATGAGAAAGACGCCTTCCGAATGAAAACTTTAAAATTATAGTGCTCGTCTGGTGCGAGCTAGTGCTCTATCCTGCTATGGGGCAACTAACTAGTGGGTTTGTAATAATGAGAAAAACGCCTTCCGAATGAGAACTTTAAAATTATAGTGCTCGTCTGGTGCGACCTAGTGCTCTATCCTGCTATGGGGCAACTAACTAGTGGGTTTGCAATAATGAGAAAGACGCCTTCCGAATGAGAACTTTAAAATTATAGTGCTCGTCCGGTGCGAGCTAGTGCTCTATCCTGCTATGGGGCAACTTACTAGTGAGTTTGCAATAATGAGAAAGACGCCTTCCGAATGAGAACTTTAAAATTATAGTGCTCGTCTGGTGCGAGCTAGTGCTCTATTTTGCTATGGGGCAACTAACTAGTGGGTTTGCAATAATGAGGAAGACGCCTTCCGAATGAAAACTTTAAAATTATAGTGCTCGTCTGGTGCGAGCTAGTGCTCTATCCTTGCTATGGGACAGCTAACTAGCGGGTTTGCAATAATGAGAAAGACGCCTTCCGAATGAGAACTTTAAAATTATAGTGCTCGTCTGGTGCGAGCTAGTGCTCTATCCTGCTATGTGACAACTAACTAGTGGGTTTGCAATAATGAGAAAGACGCCTTCCGAATGAGAACTTTAAATTATAGTACTCGTCTGGTGCGAGCTAGTGCTCTATCCTGCTATGGGTCAACTAACTAGTGGTTTTCCAATAATGAGGAAGACGCCTTCCGAATGAAAACTTTAAAATTATAGTGCTCGTCTGGTGCGAGCTAGTGCTCTATCCTGCTATGGGACAACTAATTAGCGGGTTTGCAATAATGAGAAAGACGCCTTCCGAATGAAAACTTTAAAATTGTAGTGCTCGTCTGGTGCGAGCTAGTGCTCTATCCTGCTATGGGGCAACTAACTAGTGGGTTTGCAATAATGAGAAAGACGCCTTCCGAATGAGAACTTTAAAATTATAGTGATCGTCTGGTGCGAACTAGTGCTCTATCCTGGTATGGGGCAACTAACTAGTGGGTTTGCAATAATGAGAAAGACGCCTTCCGAATGAAAACTTTAAAATTATAGTGCTCGTCCGGTGCGAGCTAGTGCTCTATCCTGCTATGGGGCAACTAACTAGTGGGTTTGCAATAATGAGAAAGACGCCTTCCGAATGAGAACTTTAAAATTATAGTGCTCGTCTGGTGCGAGCTAGTGCTCTATCCTGCTATGGGGCAACTAACTAGTGGGTTTGCAACAATGAGAAAGACGCCTTCCGAATGAAAAATTTAAAATTATAGTGGTCGTCTGGTGCGAGCTAGTGCTCTATCCTGCTATGGGGCAACTAACTAGTGGGTTCGCAATAATGAGAAAGACGCCTTCCGAATGAAAACTTTGAAATTATAGTGCTCGTCTGGAGCGAGCTAGTGCTCTATCCTGCTATGGGGCAACTAACTAGTGGGTTTGCAATAATGAGAAAGACGCCTTCCGAATGAGAACTTTAAAATTATAGTGCTCGTCTGGTGCGAGCTAGTGCTCTATCCTGCTATGGGGCAACTAACTAGTGGGTTTGTAATAATGAGAAAAACGCCTTCCGAATGAGAACTTTAAAATTATAGTGCTCGTCTGGTGCGAGCTAGTGCTCTATCCTGCTATGGGGCAACTAACTAGTGGGTTTGCAATAATGAGAAAGACGCCTTCCCAATGAGAACTTTAAAATTATAGTGCTCGTCTGGTGCGAGCTAGTGCTCTATCCTGCTATGGGGTAACATAACTAGTGGGTTTGCAATAATGAGAAAGACGCCTTCCGAATGAAAGCTTTAAAATTATAGTGCTCGTCTGGTGCGAGCTAGTGCTCTATCCTGCTATGGGGCAACTAACTATTGGGTTTGCAATAATGAGAAAGACGCCTTCCGAATGAAAACTTTAAAATTATAGTGCTCGTCTGGTGCGAGCTAGTGCTCTATCCTGCTATGGGGCAACTAACTAGTGGGTTTGTAATAATGAGAAAAACGCCTTCCGAATGAGAACTTTAAAATTATAGTGCTCGTCTGGTGCGACCTAGTGCTCTATCCTGCTATGGGGCAACTAACTAGTGGGTTTGCAATAATGAGAAAGACGCCTTCCGAATGAGAACTTTAAAATTATAGTGCTCGTCTGGTGCGAGCTAGTGCTCTATCCTGCTATGTGACAACTAACTAGTGGGTTTGCAATAATGAGAAAGACGCCTTCCGAATGAGAACTTTAAATTATAGTGCTCGTCTGGTGCGAGCTAGTGCTCTATCCTGCTATGGGGCAACTAACTAGTGGTTTTCCAATAATGAGGAAGACGCCTTCCGAATGAAAACTTTAAAATTATAGTGCTCGTCTGGTGCGAGCTAGTGCTCTATCCTGCTATGGGACAACTAATTAGCGGGTTTGCAATAATGAGAAAGACGCCTTCCGAATGAAAACTTTAAAATTGTAGTGCTCGTCTGGTGCGAGATAGTGCTCTATCCTGCTATGGGGCAACTAACTAGTGGGTTTGCAATAATGAGAAAGACGCCTTCCGAATAAGAACTTTAAAGTTATAGTGATCGTCTGGTGCGAACTAGTGCTCTATCCTGGTATGGGGCAACTAACTAGTGGGTTTGCAATAATGAGAAAGACGCCTTCCGAATGAAAACTTTAAAATTATAGTGCTCGTCCGGTGCGAGCTAGTGCTCTATCCTGCTATGGGGCAACTAACTAGTGGGTTTGCAATAATGAGAAAGACGCCTTCCGAATGAGAACTTTAAAATTATAGTGCTCGTCTGGTGCGAGCTAGTGCTCTATCCTGCTATGGGGCAACTAACTAGTGGGTTTGCAATAATGAGAAAGACGCCTTCCGAATGAAAAATTTAAAATTATAGTGGTCGTCTGGTGCGAGCTAGTGCTCTATCCTGCTATGGGGCAACTAACTAGTGGGTTCGCAATAATGAGAAAGACGCCTTCCGAATGAAAACTTTGAAATTATAGTGCTCGTCTGGAGCGAGCTAGTGCTCTATCCTGCTATGGGGCAACTAACTAGTGGGTTTGCAATAATGAGAAAGACGCCTTCCGAATGAGAACTTTAAAATTATAGTGCTCGTCTGGTGCGAGCTAGTGCTCTATCCTGCTATGGGGCAACTAACTAGTGGGTTTGCAATAATGAGAAAGACGCCTTCCGAATGAGAAATTTAAAATTATAGTGCTCGTCTGGCGCGAGCTAGTGCTCTATCCTGCTATGGGGCAACTAACTAGTGGGTTTGCAATAATGATAAAGACATCTTCCAAATGAGAACTTTAAAATTATAGTGCTCGTCTTGTGCGAGCTAGTGCTCTATCCTGCTATGGGGCAACTTACTAGTGAGTTTGCAATAATGAGAAAGACGCCTTCCGAATGAAAACTTTAAAATTATAGTGCTCGTCTGGTGCGAGCTAGTGCTCTATCCTGCTATGGGGCAACTAACTAGTGGGTTTGCAATAATGAGAAAGACGCCTTCCGAATGAGAACTTTAAAATTATAGTGCTCGTCCGGTGCGAGCTAGTGCTCTATCCTGCTATGGGGCAACTAACTAGTGGGTTTGCAATAATGATAAAGACGCCTTCCGAATGAAAACTTTAAAATTATAGTGCTCGCCTGGTGCGAGCTAGTGCTCTATCCTTCTATGGGGCAACTTACTAGTGAGTTTGCAATAATGAGAAAGACGCCTTCCGAATGAGAACTTTAAAATTATAGTGCTCGTCTGGTGCGAGCTAGTGCTCTATCCTGCTATGGGGCAACTAACTAGTGGGTTTGCAATAATGAGAAAGACGCCTTCCGAACGAGAACTTTAAGATTATAGTGCTCGTCTGGTGCGAGCTAGTGCTCTATCCTGCTATGGGGCAACTAACTAGTGGGTTTGCAATAATGCGAAAGACGCCTTCCGAATGAGAACTTTAAAATTATAGTGCTCGTCTTAAGCGAGCTAGTGCTCTATCCTGCTATGGGGCAACTAACTAGTGGGTTTGCAATAATGATAAAGACGCCTTCCGAATGAGAACTTTAAAATTATAGTGCTCGTCTGGTGCGAGCTAGTGCTCTATCCTGCTATGGGGCAACTAACTAGTGGGTTTGCAATAATGGGAAAGACGCCTTCCGAATGAGAACTTTAAAATTATAGTGCTCGTCTGGTGCGAGCTAGTGCTCTATCCTGCTATGGGGCAACTAACTAGTGGGTTTGCAATAATGAGAAAGACGCCTTCCGAATGAAAACTTTAAAATTATAGTGCTCGTCTGGTGCGAGCTAGTGCTCTATCCTGCTATGGGGCAACTAACTAGTGGGTTTGCAATAATGAGAAAGACGCCTTCCGAATGAGAACTTTAAAATTATAGTGCTCGTCTGGTGCGAGCTAGTGCTCTATCCTGCTATGGGGCAACTAACTACTGGGTTTGCAATAATGGGAAAGACGCCTTCCGAATGAGAACTTTAAAATTATAGTGCTCGTCTGGTGCGAGCTAGTGCTCTATCCTGCTATGGGGCAACTAACTAGTGGGTTTGCAATAATGAGAAAGACGCCTTCTGAATGAAAACTTTAAAATTATAGTGCTCGTCTGGTGCGAGCTAGTGCTCTATCCTGCTATGGGGCAACTTACTAATGAGTCTGCAATAATGAGAAAGACGCCTTCCGAATGAGAACTTTAAAATTATAGTTCTCGTCTGGTGCGAGCTAGTGCTCTATCCTGCTATGGGGCAACTAACTAGTGGGTTTGCAATAATGAGAAAGACGCCTTCCGAATGAGAACTTTAAAATTATAGTGCTCGTCTGTAGATAGGTCCTGGATATATCGAGACGAATCTACAAAGAGCACATATATATGATCATTAGCTCCAGAATGAGCTATTAAACATCTTTCTACGATGTAGCAGGAGACTATTACTTCTGCTATCCAGCCCACGATTCAGGTTTAAGGTTTTCAACCATGGAGAATATGTTGGTGCCCCCTTTAAGATTGCTAGAATATCCACTCCAGGTATGGCACCAAAAAGTGCCGTTTTTGATGCCATATGGCAAACCACGACAATTTTATCAAGAAGAATTTATGAAAATCCCATAACTATAAAAATTAGCTTTTAAATAAGACCTTAAGCATCTCTCCATGCTTTTGCAGTAGTTTTCTAGTTGTGTTGGTTAGCAAATGATTTATGACAAATATTGATTGGGGTGGGAGGGCTGAATTCAGAAGAGGGAGCATTGTAAACATTAAGATCAAGGCTTTCAACCATGGAGATTACGATAGTGTCCTTTTCAGCCCGGGAAGGGGACCCAAAGTATAGTTTTTGGGTTTCATATGGCGCTTTGGACGGCTTTATCAAGTGAAACTAAAAAAATCGATTAGATGTCAAAGTTAGCTTTTAACTGAGGCCTTTAACTATTCTTTGTATGGTGTTGCAGTAGCTTGCTAGTTCTGTTAGTTAGTTGACGATTTGTGAAAAATACCCAGGAAGGTAGGAGGGGGAATATAGAAAAAAGGTAATTTTCAGCCTGGGGCTTTCGATTTTCAACGATGGAAATTACAATAGTGCCCTTTTCATTCATCCTAGCCTTTTCATTTCGAAAATGTTGACGAGCTTGCAAATTTTGGGTGCTATATGGCGTTTTATGATGTTATGATACGTTATCTAGTCAAATGTACAAAAAAAGAATTGAATATATAAATTAGCTTTTAAATGAACCCTCAGAAAGTTCTCTATGATATTTGAGTACGGATTACCCCGCAAGGGCTGAAGAAGAAAAAAGCAAAAAATCAAGAAGATGAAAAAAAGTAATTTTACTTGTTTTTTTAAGGTAGAGGGCTTTAAGTTTCCTGTATAAAAGTTTTAACGATGTCAATTCCAATTGTGTACATGCGATTCCGATTCAACGCCATCTTTGAGGGGTTTTCGGCTCTTTTTCAGAATTTCTGTAAATTTAGTTTCAGTATACCACTTTACTATTAGGATTAATCAGAATAATAGTTATCATTCAAGCATATATAAATGAACTTTTTTTCACTAGGCAGTTTTTTAAAAGCCTATTTTAAAGCCTTTGGTTACTGTAGGCCACGATTCACTCTTTACTAGGCTGCAGCTATCACTGCAGTCATTATTTCTATATTATTTGTTTATTTTGTACAGACTACATGAAGCATCTATAGAAACAAAAGCGCCACACCAGGGTATTCCCGCTTCTGAGAGTGGAACTATATGGTGATTTTAAATTGGGTGATTGTCTCAAAATTTTTAACCGTAACAAAGAGGACATCCTGGCGAAATAACACAGACATCACGGTTGCACTATGATGTCTATGTTATTGATGGTGCAGCACCATGATGTTGCACCTTGCACCTTGAGCCATGATGTCTATGTTATTCGTTTATTTTGTATAGGCTACAGGAACCATCTTCAGGAACAAGTGCGCCACTCCATGTGATTGCTTCCTCTATCTTAAAATCTTCAACCGATCATCAAAAACGAATCAAAATCGTACACCGAAAACGAAGAGAACACCACTGCTGTCAAACAGTATTTTTAATGTACATACTATAATCAAAAGTTTTCTCAAGAGTTTTAGTAACTATTGCCACTAGTTGCTCCTTACTTGCAGTTCGTTACCATGAACTATTTGAAAACAAAAATGAATATTTTTTCGGTATCTGTGAGCATATTGACAATGCCAGCGCTTTCACTCGATGGCACCCTGTTGATTCTAAAACCGTTGTTTTGAGGGACAAAATGGCAGAAATCGATGGTTTACTTTTCTTTCCTTTTTCTTGTCACTTAAAAAGGTTGCCAAAAATTAAAATGATGCCTCACTCAATAATCTTCCATGTGTGATTCAACAAGATCACCCTTGGTGATCTTGTGTCACATATGCATGGTGCATGGTCACATATGCATGGTGACCATCCTCCATAGAAAAATGCGAAATACCATGTTATGCTAGACATCAATGCAATTAAAGGTATTAAGAGATATAGAATTTCATTTTCTAAATCTCCAACAGATCCCGCTCCCTTTTGTGGGTTTTTCCCTATCTTCAAGGAAATAGAAAGGTTAGGCCAATGCTCTTATACTTTTAACACATGATTAGTCCCATTTAAAAAAAAATCCCCATTCCCTCCCAAAATCTATTGATTTTGAGGATTTTTCAAATTAGTTTTTTATATGTTATCAAGCGTGTATCAAATTTGTCACTCCTACAACTGCTACTAACAGCTCACTGCTGCAAAAAGTCGTCTGAGGCCAACACAGTGACGCACGCTTCTCCTCCGTCATGATTTATTCAAAATCTCCTCTTTACACCCCCAAGAAGTCCTATTTCCCTTAAATCTTTCCTTATGACATCCCCCCACCCCATTCAGGGATGACCTGGTTTTCGTTTGGCCCTAGACAGTTGGCTTACCGTCTAAAAGAAAAAAAAAGAAAAAAACTCCGGTTTTCCATGATATGCTTTTAATCTTGTATGAATTTTACGTTGCATTTTTTTTTTCTTCCAACCCCCTTCCAAATTTAAAAATTATTGCTTGCGTTCTTTATACACATAACAATTAACATAGATATTTCAGAACAGCATTGATAAAACTTGATGAGTAAGGGGTAAGTACGATTTATCTTTAGGTGGTTCAAAATCCTCCAAATTCTGATATTTTTGCATTCACTAGAATTCTCATTGTTTTGCTAAAAAAAAAAGAAAAAAAAATGCTTAATCAAGCAATGTAAAGCATATTAATACCAGCTACAACTGCATTCTCGCGCAAGTAGACAGATCCACATCCAGGGGCTCAGGTCCTTTAACAAAAACCTTAGTAAACAATTTCTGAAGCTTTAAAATATATATTTTTTTTTCGAATCCCCCGACCCCCCAAGGTAATCCCCGCACACATTCCTAGAAAAGAGGTAACTGATACGCCAGGTGGCTCATTGATGACCTGGTTTTCAATTGTTTCTCTTTATATAACCCAATGATTTCAAATTCATTCGTCACTGGGAGAGGTTAAATTTACAAAAGGTAATGTCACATTTATCTTAATCTTCTGCAGCAAGATGTCTTTACGCAGCAAACATGACCTAAAAAGGGGTTCGATTTATCTTCTTATGGTCCATGATTTTTTAACCTCAAAGATCTTCCAGGTCATAATAGTTTTTTATCCATCAATGTTCCATTTTTTTGGCAAATAATGTTATGCACACACAAGTACTCTAAATTGTTTTTGAATCATGTATGACTCCTTTGTCGTGAAAACTTATAGTTCCACAAAGAGATGGTTCGGTTCCACTCCCGGAAACTAAAGTGGATAACTTCTTATATACTCATCGCAATTCACACACTTTTTTCCTAACCATCGTCCTGTCCCCAACAGTAGGTGTGTCTTATAGCTCATTGATTTTAAATTTAGCCCTTTAAAAAGACTCTAAATCTAGTTTAGGCATTATCTAAAGAGTTTGTGGCAACGAACTATAAGTAAGGAGGGACTGGGTCGAATAGCAGCCGCAACTCTAAAAAGAATTGTAAACAATTAATATATCAAAATTGTTTGCTTCTTATGATGGTTCCAAATATTTAGAATTTGTTACGTTTATTTTTACCCATTAAAAGCTACGAGCCTGAGAAAATTTGCCTGATTTTCGAAAAAGGGGGACGACATCCTCAACAGTCAAGCAATCTTTATGAAAATCCCACCATCAGGTTCAGTAAGAGAGCCCTATTGAATTGGTTTCAAGTTTCTTTCTACAAAGATTGTGGTTTTTTTTTGCCAAAAGAAAATCAAGGATGTGTGTTTGTTTATTTTTCCTAAGGGTGATCGTGTGGAACCAATCATACTAGAAGATTGAAAGAGGACTCGTTTGAATGTAAGTTAAAAGTCTTTGTGTCCTTTTTAAGTGACCAAAAACACTGAAGAGCAACTAGCCCCCTCCCACGCCCATTTCCCCCAAATTCATGTGAGCAAAATTATTGAAATAGCCATTTGAATCAGCACATTTGAAGGGTCCAATTACCATGCCCCTGGGAAAGAATATGACCCCCTACAGCTCCTGGGAAAGGGATGTAAGTCATGCACAGCCCCTGTAAGTTATGCCATCTACCCATTATTTATATATAATATTAGATATTGAGAAAAAATTCAGAATTTTTTCCAGAGGGGGGGGGGGGCTTTCCATGGGGGTGGAGTGATCTTGAGGGCTTACTTTTGCTGGCAGGATTTGTTTGGGGGAAATTCTCGATGGAGGGGGGGATTCGCGACATGATTTGAAAAATGATCAGAAATTAAACTAAAACTAAAAAAAATTCAAATGAAACTAAGGAGAATTGTACAGGGGAATTATCAGGGGAATTCTCAAGGAGGAGGAAATGATACAGAGAGAACTTACCAGGGGGGATTGACTGAAAGTGAATTTTTCATGGGGGAATTTTCGGCGGTTGCAATTTTTGTGTAACATTAAAACTTAAAAGGAACAGATATTATTCCGTATATGAGGGGGCTGTTCATTCCTTAACCCTCAATCTTTGCACTAAAGTTTGAATTTTTGGCTACTTCTTCAAGAACAACTCTTAAAAAAAAGTGTTATTTAATTGGAAAAAGAAGCTTTTGCACTAAAAATACTGAAAAGCTTTAGCGAAATGATCTAGGGGCTGATAAAGGGACAACCCCTTCATGTATTGAATAATTTTTGTTCGTTTTAAGGTTTAAAGCTGCTTCTTACTTTGAGTTTAAAAAGTTTATCTTTTTTTCTGTTTTTTTCTTGCTTCCAACAAATTCATGGGGAGTGGGGTTTTATGACTAAAAACCATTCTATTTTGTAATAGGGCAGTTTATCCTTTCTTTTGAAGTTAGTATTGAAACTATATTCTGAACTGAAACCACAGTGACAAAACTATCAATGAATTATTTAATTACTCAAGTTGTTATTTAATGGTATTTCAGTCACTTCTAGTATAATTGCATCCCAACCTCCCGATTCTCCCTTATGCCTTGGTATAACCTCACACAATATACGAAGGTTAATTGATTTTTTTTCTAGTGGCATTATTTTACATTTTGTACCGAAGAATCTGAAAATATTTTGAAAAATTAATACTAACCAACAAAACACACAAACTTATGGATATTGTCATGACCGCATCCGGGTCTTAGGATGGGGATACAGCTAAGTGACCCCTAAAATTTAATGAATAAAATTATTTAGATAGGTTGTTTTCCAAAAATGATTAATCAACATTTGTAATCTCTAAAAAACCTTTTTGGCCCCTTTTGATTTCAACAGTAGGACTTCAGATAAAAACTTTTCTCTATGAGCCTGAGAAACTACAAAGAATATTATTTAATTTAGTCAGTCAGGTTGTGAAATACACAAGATCAGGATTAAATCCACGATTTGAGCCATAAGCCCATTCATTCTTTGGCCTCTTCTAGCCAATTCATTGTCATCTATTGTTTCCACTAGTGGGACTTCAATTGCAAAATTTTTGCCTGAGAGCCTGAGAAACTACTAAGAATATAAATAAATTTATTCAGTCAAATCAGGGAATACACAAGTTCAGGATGATTTTTAGTATCCGAGCCATAAAATGAATCATTCTTTGGCCTCCTTTAGCGGTTAGAGGACACTCTTTGACTCTATTCGTCTGACTAGTGAGACTGCAGTTAAAGAGATTTTGCTGTGAGCCCGAGAGACTACTAAGAATATAATTAAATTCATTCAGTGAAATGAGGGAATACACCAGATCAGGATTATTTTCACCTTTCGAGCCATAGAGTAATTCATTCTTTGGCCCCCTTTAGCCTATAGATGCTATTCTTTAGCCTCTATTGATTCCACTTGTGTGACTTCAATTACCAAATTTTTGCTATGAGCCTGATAGACTACTAAGAATATAATTAAATTTATTCAGTCAGATCAGGGAATTCACCCGATCAGGATTATTCTCACTATTCAGGCCATAGCTTAATTAATTCTTTGGCCTCTTTTAGCCAATAGAAGCCACTCTTTGGCCTCTATTGATTCCACTAGTCTGACTATAGTTATAAGATTTTTGCCTTGAGTCTGAAGCCTGAGAGACTACTAAGAATATATATAAATTTATTCAGTCAGATTGGGAAATTACACCAGATAAGGAATATTTTCACAATTCCGGCCATAAAGTAGTTTATTTTTTAGCCTATTTTAGCCAATAGAGGCCATTTTTTTATCCTCTATTGACCCCACGAGGGAGAATTCAGCAAAAAAATTTTGCTATGAGCCTGAAAAGCTACTAAGAATATAATTAAATTTTTTCAGTCAGATCGGGTAATTACACCAGATCAGGATTTATTCACTATTCGAGCCATAGATTAATTCATTCTTTGGCCTCTTTTAGCAAATAGAGGCCATTCTTTAGCCTATATTGATCCCACTAGTGGGACTTCAGTCACACGATTTTGCTATGAGCCTGAAAGACTACTGTAAATATAATTGAATTTGTTAATTCAGATTGGGAAATTAAACCAGATCAGGAATATTTTCGCTATTCCGACCATAAATTAGCTTATTGTTCGCCTTTTTTAGCCAACAGAGGCCATTTTTTGTCCTCTATTGACCGCAAGAGGGAGAATTCAGCAACAAAATTTTTGCTATGAGCCTGAAAGGCTACTAAGAACATAGTTAAGTTCATTAAGTCAGATCATCAGGATACAGATCAGGATGCTTTTTACTATTCGAGCCATAGCTTAATTCATCTTTTGACCTCTTTTAGCCAATAAAAGTCACATTTTGGCCTCTATTGAGTCTACTTATGTGACTTCAGTTATAAAATTGAGCCTGAGAGGCTACTAAGAATACAGTTAAATTTATTCAGTCAGATCGGGAAATCACACCAGACCAAGATTTTTTCATAATTTGAGCCATAATTAATTCATTCTTTATTCTTTTTTAGGAAATTAATCAAAAAAAACTTTTTGCACGAAATAAGTTTTTCAAAAAAAATTTAAAAACTCCATTAAACCAAAAATGAACAAAACTATAATCAAATAATCTACCAAGCATATATCTATCACCAATCAGTATCAATAAAGAAATGAAAGCCAAAACAAACAGAAATTAAAATACATCAAACATAAAACGAGCAGAAATTAATCTGAGAAGGGTTCTAAACCCTATGCTTTCAAAAGCCAGAATATAATTTGTACTTTACTGAAAAAAATTCAAATGAATTTACTGAAAAAAAATGCGCATTGTCAGTTTAATATACATATGTTGATATTTAATGCTTAAAATCTTAATTAATTTTGTTTTCTTAAGGTTATAAGTGAAAACATTTAAAAGAATTTTTTCAGTAAAGTAAAAAATTATATTCTGGCTTTTAGAAAGCATAGGGTTTAGAACCCTACCCAGATTAATTTCTGCTCGTTTTGAGTTTGACTTATTTTAATTTCTGTTTGTTTTGGGTTTCATTTATTTATGGATACGGATTTGTGGTAATTGTATGCTTAGTAGAGATTATATTTTTGTTCTTTTTTGGTTTAATGGAGTTCTTTACTTTTTTTGAAAAACTTATTTTGTGTAAAAGTTTTTTTTGATTAATTTCTGTTTGTTTTATATTGACTTAGTCTTTTTCAGGGAGAAACCCTGAGGCTCTTCTGAAATTAATCAACCATCCCTTCCATAAAACCTTTAATACCCACTGAGCATAACTTACACCCCTTGCCCATAATCTCTGGGGTTTGTTTCAACCCCAAAAGTCTTGTTATATGATATTTAGACTATTTTGAATATAATGGCTATCTCAAAATTTCTATTAGACGCATTTCGGGGCAAAATGACATATGTGCAGAGGTGAGAGGGTAGCTGCCCTCTGATCACTTTGACTCTTAAAGAGAGCACTAGAGCGTATGATTACCAATCCAATGAACCCCCTTTGAAGTTTATATGACCAGAATTTCTATAAAAACCCTATGTTCCCAGGGCAGAACTTACAACCCTTGCCCTGAGGGCTGGGAGGATTTGTTATCCTTAAAGACATAATTTCAAGACCTTTTTGATAGGCTTACGAAATGGCTATATCAAAATTTTGATTGGAAGTATTTGGAGAAATGATAGGCGAGGAGGGAGACATTTGCCCTCTGATCACTTTCGACTAATAAAAAAGGCACTAGTCCTCTCAATTCCCAATCGAACGAGCCCTAATTGAAGCTTCTACGACGAAACTTTCTATAAAAACGTTATATGCCCTAAGGGCATAACTTACGACCCTTGCCATGAGGGCTAGGAGGAGGGTTGTCATCCTTAAAGACATAATTTCCAGACCTTTCAACTACGTTGAACAAAATGGCCATATCAAAACGTTGGTCGGAAATATTTGCAGAAATGATGGGCGTTGGGGGGGGGCGATTCTTCCTCTGATTACTTTCGACTATTAAAAAGGGCAATAGCCATCTCAATTTCCAATCGAAAGAGCCCTTATTGAAGTTTTTACGACAACAATTTCTATATAACATTACATGCCCCCAGGGCATAACTTATAACCTTAGCCCTGAGGGCTGTTGGGGTTGTCATACTCAAAAGCATGATTTCCGGACCCTCCAACTACATTCAACAAAATTACTATATCAAAATGTTTATCGGAAGTGTTTGGGGAAATGGTGGGTATGGGGGGCATTCGTCCTCCGATCGCTTTTGACAATTAATAAGAGCCCTCTCAATTCCCAATTGAATGGGTCATTTTTGAAGTTTCTACGACAACGCTGGCAAAGACCTAATTTCCAGAACTTTCAACTATGTTGAACAAAATACCTATCTCAAAATTCTGATTGGATTTGTTTGGGGAAATGGTGGGTGTGAGAGGGGGTTAGCTGCCCTCCAATCACTTTCGACTATTAAAAAGGGCGCCAGCCCTTTGAATTTCCAATCGAATGCGCCCTTTTTCTAGTTTCTACAACAAAGTTTTCAATAAAAACCTTATACGCCACCAAAAACCTTATAAGGGCACAAGGCCTTTGAATTTCCAATTGAATGAGCCTTTTTTGAAGTTTCTACGACAACGCTTTCTATAAAAATCTTATATGCCCCCAGGGCATATCTTACAACCCTTGCCCTGAGGGCTGTGGGGGAGTTTCCTCCTCAGAAACATAATTTTTATCTGAAAATCAATTACGCTGAATAAAATGGCTATCTCAAAATTTTGATTGGATGTGTTTGGGGAAACGGTGGGCGTGGAAGGCTTGTTGGTTGCCTTCCGATCACTTTTAACTATTAAAAAGGGCACTAGCCACTCCAAGTTCCAAAGGAATCAGCCCTTATCGAAGTTTTTACAACAACTCCTTCGATACGAAGTTCCCTGTTCCAAAACCAAAAAAAAAAATAATAATACATTGTGCCAACATGGTTCTTTACTTAGGCAGCACGATTACGCTGCCTATGATAGCTATCCTTTGGCCTCTGTTGATCCCACTAGTGAGACTTTAGTTATAAAATTTTGCTATGAGCCTAAGAGACTACTAAGAATAAAATTAAATTTATTCAGTCAGATCAGGTAATAAACCAGATCAGGATTTATTCACTATTCGTGCCATAGATTAATTCATTCTTTGGCCTCTTCTATTAAGTAGAGGCCATTCTTTAGCCTATAATGATCCCACTAGTGGGACTTCAGTCACAAACTTTTGCTATGAGCCTGATTGACTACTACGAATGTAATTTAAATTGTTAAGTCAAATCAGGGACTACACCAGATTAGGATGGTTTTTCCTATTAGAGCCAAAAATTAATTCCTTCTTTTGACTCTTTTAGCCAATAGAGGTCACTCTTTGTCCTTTGTTGATTCGACTTGTGGTATTTCAGTTGTAAAAGTTTTGAAATGAGCCTAAGAGACTACTAAGGATATAATCAACTTTATTCAAACAGATCAGGAAATGCACCAGATTAGGATGATTTCTACTATTCGAGCCATAAATTAATTGGTACTGTTCTATTAGCTGGAAAACACGCGAGACATCCACTCGCGAAAATCAAACATCAAATAGGCATTACCTGATGATTTCCTAGCTTACGCTATATAAACAAGGGGTTTCTCACTCCGGGAACTCTATTTAAACATTAGTTTTTGGGGTTTAGGGGGGAAAACGTACCTAGGTTAGGTTAGGTTACGTATTTAATGTATGCTATGCTTTACCCCCACCCTCCTAATGAGCAAATATATAGCCAAAATTTGTGTCTTAACTATCATATATTTATCCTATTTTGTTTTATGTCATTGGCATTAACTTTTGCCCCTGTTTTGGAGCTCTCCGGATCCAAAAGAAGGATGTGGCTTCCTGGTTTCAGTGAACAATAAAACCCTTAATGTAGACGACATGATAATGCCCCTATGCTTAAAGGTTTCCAGTGAAATAGCTACTTGCTAAGAATTAGTATTCTAGGGAGACGTAAGTCAGTAATATGGATGAAAGAAAACTAGAAACAAATGTTTGAACCTCCTCCCTGAACCTTCTTTCTTCTGAACCTCCTCCCTTCTCCGGCTAATGATTTATTTTCACACTTTGTTTCCATGGGAGTTCAAACTGGGAGAAAAGTCAGGAAAAACATTTCCCTGATTTTTATATCAAGAATCGTATATACAAAAAGAAAAAAAAATTCTATGCTACTAATCAAATTCCCAGGGGTATTAGATTTAGCAGGCTTTTACCCTAACTCTAGATCTTAAGGAGTATTGGGCCGAGCATCAGCTACCTAAATTTAGTGAAAAAGTTTTTTTTTGTGAAATCTTCTTGTGATGGAATGGCGTTTGCGTTAATGTCCAATTTCGACATTCAATGCTTGTTAAAATCTTAAAATCCATAAGTGCAGCTTGTGTTTTAGAGGGTTATTACAATTGCATGTAGACTTAAACTAGCAGGAACATATTTGAAAAGAGAAAAAGCAAAAATAAGTCGTTAAAGCAACGAATAATTTAATGATTTACGTACCTTACACTGATCACAGTTGGACATAGTTGAGAAGGTTTGAGAGCAATCATAGCGAGCCATTAATTCTTCAAATTCACATACAAGAGCCCCAGCGGTTGCATCCAGAGCTTCTATAGCAGAAAGAGATTTTAAGCATGAATCAGAATCCTCTAGAATTCCTTTTTTTGCTTTGTTATCCAAAACATCCCACAGGTTATAATTGTAGCAGTGGAAGAGTTTATATTTTCTAAGTGCCGCTATACGTTGTGTACCTTTTGAAGCATGACAAATACATTCTTTGTGTGACCCGTACAAAAATGAAACACAATCATTTCGATTAAGGTTGGGATAGGCACTATTTGAGTCTAGCTTAGAATGCGCGTGTCGCACATGGCGTTGACAATTTAGTTTGTTTGCATCACATGCGGGCTTCGGTACGCTAGGTAAGCATTTATCCCGAATTCCTGGCATCATTGTTTGGGTATTTAAAACTAAGTATTGCTCAATGGATAACCAAGGATTTAAAATGTCTTCTATTTCATTTGCTATGCGAATGCCATCAGCCAAGCCTGCTTTCAGTAAAAGCATAATCAAAAGAAATGACTTGAAAGACTTAAATACACCGCTTGTCAGTACATGTTGCCGGTTAATTCCTATAATACTTAAAACCACGGAAAATCTTTTAATCCATTGTATCAAAATCTTTGCACGTCCAAAAGCACTTAATACAGCTACCCGTAGGACATGCTCTTTTCCAAACTTGAACTGTTGAGATCGAAAATTGCACCATTTCCTAACAAATAACAATAATAACTGAGATATTATATGCACTATGAATAAGCTTCTACTGCTACTTTTATCGGATAAAATAGTTCTGCTAGTTTTTGTATCCACTCCTCTCTGCAATCGAATTTCCGAATAATATACTGAATAACAATGGCGTTCACTATCATAACCATGGGTTATCAAAGAGCCTCTATTACAGCAGTCATCTGTATGGTAATATTTTGTATAATTAGTTCCTGGCTTTGACTGATAAATTTCTGAGCCAAAATGCCCTGTAGTACTACATAAGTAATATTCATTCTGCAATCCAAAACTTATCACCATTGTCAGAACTTGCCTGTCCTGACTTGGTGAAGTCAGTAGGCCTGACTTCACAGCATAATTTATTTGATCTTAGTCTAGTCAAGTAGGGTGGAAACCAGCTCATTGCCGAATTATCACTTATTCCTCCTCATTCTACAGGCTGATAGGAAAACAATAAATAAAACTTAACAAACTTCTACCATTATTCCACTAGTCTTTCCTCTAAACTGAATCATGTCTTCTGTTCCTAGGTCGAGGGGCGCATGTGCAGTGTATTCGTGCTCATACAGAGAATTTTCTATGATAAAAAGCTTCAATAGCACCGGGGATCTCTTTATCGAATAAGAATCAATCAGAAACAGAATTGAGGAGGAAAAAACTAGAACTTTGGTTGTCGTTCATAAAACGGTAAAAATACATTAGTAAGCAACTGTCAAATGAGAAAATTTGTTTTAAATCTATCCTTCCTTCTTCTCTTTAATTTGTGCTCATGAGCGTAACAGAGACAAGTCTCATAGCCTTCCAAATTAAGCTACGCGATATATTTGATGTTTATATTCTTCTACCTAAAAAGTCATGTAACAAGTCAGTTTTTTTTCAGCGGGAGGGGGGTATTTTATATTTAGCGAGAAATTGAGATAAAAGAAAAAAAAATCAGATGGTAGAGATCGAAAATTTGGAAAAAAATTGGAAAATTACACAGTTTGAGGTAAGGGGTAAGGAGCATATGAACTGTAAGAAATGAGTAACTCGCGTTATTTTCAACCAAAAAACTAAAAGAAGCGATATTAATACTAACATTGCATACATCGAAAGAATAAAATTTTATGGATATTTCACGTAGGAAAAAAATTGTTAAGTTTAATGCTACTCCGCAAAAGATACAAGTTTGAAAAAGAAATTCTGATTTTTGCAAAAGAGAGAGAAAATTCCCCAAAAGAGCTAGTTATCTTTATGTAACTTTCACCATTAAATTTAGCATATCAAGGAACCCATCGTAGAAGGTTCGAGTTCCCATCTACAAAATATAGAATTTTGCTTTTTATGGCACTAGCCTACTAGCGTTACCGATAGTAGAGAACCATATTTACTCAATGCATTATGTATTTGTTCTTCCAGAGCCACTTCGCACGGAAAGGGGGCCGCAGATTTAATGAAAGTGTATCAATCGATTTCAAATTGAAAGTTCTGGTGTCAAAAGAGATTGGACGGCAGCCAGCCTCCTTTCTTGCCCTTTTTATACCAAACCCCTCAGGAACCTCCGAAGATGTCCCATTAAAATTTTGAGATGGTCATTTTGTTCAAAACAATCGAAAGGTTCAATAAATATGCTTATGGGGAAGACACAATCCCCTAAAGACCCAAGGGCGAGGGTCATAAATATTGGAAATTGGCAATTATTCACGTATAGGTTATATAATGAAAATATGGTCTTGCACAATGGCTAATGAACGGCTAAGGGTATTAAGTTGCTCAGGGGATGTTAAGGTTGATGTTAAACTAAACAAATAGACACTATTTGCATCTAGGTTATCAAAAAAGCGTACGGGGAATATTTCATGAACGGTTAAGGGTACAAAGTAAATACTTACAACGAATGTTGAGAGGGATTGGACTAAATGAAAAGACTCAATATGCGTTCAGGTCGTCAAAAGAGCGTATCCGCAATATCTCAAGACCAGTATGAGTATTAAGTTAAAACTTTTAAGAAATATTGAGGAAGATGTGAAATTAAATCAAAACAATTGGCTCATTATGCTGATTCCTAATATCTAAGATTCATCAAGTTTAGCATTGCCAATTAAAAGTTATGAGCCTGTGACAATTTGTCTTATTTTCAAAAAAGGAGGAAACACCCCCATAAGGAATCTTAATGAAAATCATACCATCAGATTCAGCGCATCAGAGAACACCACTGTAAAAGTTTAAAGCTCCTATATTCAAAAATGTGGAATTTTGCATTTTTTTTTACCGGAAGAAAGATTACGGATGCGTATTTATTTGTTTTTTGTTTGTTATTTTATTTTTTTATTTTTTTTTACTTTTTATTTGCCAGGGATAATCGTATCGAAATAATCGTCCTAGAAGACCGGAAGAGGGAGCATTCTAACGGAAATTAAACATTTTAATCCGATTTTGAAGTGACCAAAAATATTGGATGACAACTACCCCCCCCCCCTCTGATGCCCATTTTTCCCCGATGTTATCGGGTCAAAATTTTGATATAGTTATTTTGTTCATCATAGTTGAAAGATCAAATAACTCTGCCTTTAAGAGTAACTTGGCCCCCAACAGTCCGTGGGGAGAGGCCTGTAAGTTATGAAACTTGTCCATTGTTTACGTACATTACTTGGTATTGTGAAGTATACAGACGTTTTACAGGGGGGATTTTGTGCTTGGTGTGGTTTCCGTAGAGAGAATTTTCCGTGGGGAGGAAAATATCCGCGAAGTGAACTTTACAGGAGAATTATACACTGGGGGGGGGGGGGAATTTGACAGAATTTCTATATGAAATTCTTTTTATTTGTCTTACTTTCTCTTTGCCAACTCAATTTTGTATGCGGAAGTGTTCCGGGGGAATTATCCGGAGGCCATTTTCAGCGTGTTTGAATGTTCAGGAAAAATTCCGCGGAAGGGGGGATTTCAGAGGTGACCAAGAAAACGATTAGAAATTAAAGTCTTTTCCAAATTAAAGTATGCTAAGTAGCGTTTCTTAGACTGAATCATACGCAAAAAATTTTACAGGAGGGGATTTCCAGCAAGAATAGAAATGTCCAGAGGGAATGTTAGAGGGGGGGGGGGGGTTACATGGGTGGAAATTTTCATGGAAGATTTTCCCATAAGAGGAGAGGGGAACTTTCATGGAAGGTGAGCCAGATTTACCGGCATTATGTAAAAAAAATTTTTAACTGAAAGCAAGGAGCAACCTTAAAACTCAAAAAGAACAGAAAATATTCCGTATATGAAGGGGTTGCCCCTCCTCAATATCTTGCTCTTTATTCTAAAGTTTGACTATTTGTCCCATTTTTTAAGAACGACTCCTGAAAAACAAAGGACCGTTTATTTAGAATAGGAAGCTTTTTTTAAAACTGCTTAAAGCTTTAGCGTAAAGAGCAAGGTACTGAGGAGGGGGCAACTGCTTCATATTCAGAATAATTTTTGTCCATTTAGAGTTTTAATATTGCTCCTTACTTTCGGTTAAAAATTGTTTTCTTTAATTAATTTTGAACTAAATCAAAAGATGATTCATACATCCAAATTATCGAAATGGTGTATCAGCAATCATAGGCAGCGCAATAGCACTGCCTAAGTAAAGAATGATGCTGGCACAGTGTCTTATCTATTTTTTTTTGCTCTCTTTTAGCCCATGGCATTTCAAATCGAAAGAGTTGTCGTAGAAACTTCGAAAAGGGCTCGTTTGATTGGAAATCCTAAGGACTTGTGCCCTTTTTAATAGTCTAAAGTGATTAGAAGGCAACTAAAATCCCTTCCACGCCAACCATTTTCCCAAACACATCCAATCAAAATTTTGAGATAGCCATTTTCTTCAACGTAGTTGAAAGATCCGAAAATTTTGAGTAGTAACCTAGGTGCAGATTTGAGGGGAACATTGAGGGGAACATTTGACACGAACATTTCAAGAGAGCATTTGACACGAACAACGACACGAACCTACTAGACACTTTATACTAGTCATATAAAGATATACAATATAGAGCTAGATTTTTAAACGTGTATTTTATGTAGGTCCATGACCCAAATTATGCCCAGTATCGCATAATATTAAATGGTCTAAACTAGGCACATAAATATTCGGATAAAAATCAATGAGGATAATAAGAATATTTTTACATGGATTGAATATAAGCGGTAAAGGGTTAAAATTGCTTACCAGTTAAGGTAAGTCTGAGGGAATGACAACTCTCACACAGCGTGACATAAATGTTAGAATATGATTACAATAAAGTCATGGGTACCAGTTTGTGGAAACGGTTAGCGGTGATAAGGCGATCTTGCGACTTTACCTAGCTTCACTTCTTGGCTGTGGTCGGTATAATACACAAGTACCAATTGAGGAGTGCAGCTAATATAAAATATTCTTTAGTATTGGAGTATGCCAGAAAGTTGAAACTAATAAAGTCGTAGGTGCCGAGAAAAGAATTCTAATATAGAAATCTAGAACAGTGCTTAGAAATCCTTTGAAATCAAATAGTGAGTTGGTTTTGGATTTGAACCATCGAGGTTCCCAACTACCAAAGACCCTAACAACCAAGGACCTCAACCTCCAAGAGCCCCCTCCGCCAACCTTCGATACCCTTCCCCCCATTTTTGTACTTTTTTTCAGTTTTTTTTTACCTTTAATTCTTATTATTTTTTTGTAACATAGAAATTTTTCAACTTTTTTTACATGTCTTAGAATGACATAAAATACTTAAAACCAAAAAACACATTTATTATTTTCGAAATAAAAATGAGGTGATATGAATATGTTACTCGTGACTTTTACTCTTAGAAAAATAATATTTGTAGTAACACTTTTCCTTTTTTTGTGACTTGGAATTTTTTGACTGTAATTTATTCAGCTTTTTTTTTTAATTTACTTTTTATTTATGCGCCTGTATTATTGGTACTCTATGGCTACTCATCGACACTATATAGTTTAATATATATTTTCAAATAGTATTTTTGTACATTTGAAGTATACACACTTGCCTCATATTAAAAAAAATGAAGATGCTATTCATTTGTCCTGATATTGATTGCTATGTTGCTACTCTTGGTCCAAGACCAAAGGCTCATGGAATGGACTGTTAAAGAGATCATTCATCAATAACGGGCTATGGTCCTAGCAGTTGATTTGCAAAGATGTGAGAACGCCTTAGTGGAGGCCTTATTACTACAACCAGGACATTTTTCAACTTTTTTTTATATGTCTTAGAATGTCATAAATATGCTTAAAACAAAAAAATCACATTTAATATTTTCGAAAAACAAAATGAGAATGATATAGATATGTTACTCGTGATTTTTACTATTAGAAAAATAATGTTTGTAGTAAAACTTTTCTTTCTTTTTTTCTGACTTGGAATATTTGGACTAGGAAAATTATTCGCCTTTTTTTTAATTAGTTTTTATTTATGCAGCTACATCAGTCGTATTCTATGGTTGCTCATAAACACTATGCGGCTGTCTCAGTGGCACACTATAGACAATGAAACCAAAGGCAAAGCAAAAATGGCATTGGTAGACAATATCACTAATGAATACAAAGATGAATTGATGGAAAATAAAGCGCGAGTGAACATTATCACTACTATTGATCATATAGTCAATTAACCTAATAATACCAAAGATGAAACGCATATTAAACCTGTAAGTGACACCCCAATAAACATTGTGTATGACTCAAAATGGATTAATGATTATTCTAGTGGTTAAAAACTAAGAGAAGAGAGTAGCTAAAGTATCAAGAGAGAATATGATGAATTATTTTATGGAACAGGTTCAAATTTTTAAAGTTGTTCAATGATACTAATAATGTATAATAATATATGTAACGTATTTTATGTTAATATTCTACAAGTCGTTATTTCATTAAAAATATTTTAAGCATTACTTTGTTGGTTTTAGGAAAATATTGATAAGGTCTTAGTAAAGTTGGTTTCAATAAATCTGATTTTGCATAGACTGTTCATTTTTACTTTTTTACATATCCTAAAATGACATGAAATATACTTGTTAGAGAGACAAAAACACATACAAATACATAGATTCAAACATACAAACCGACAAACCCAGGCAATACGACAGGCAAACACCGCCCAGACACATAGGCAAAGAGAGTGAGAGAGACAAAAATGCATACAAATATATAGATTCAGACCTACACAGCGACAAATACAGGCAGTGGGACAAGCAAACACCGGCCCAGACACACAGGCAAAGAGAGTGAGAGAGACACAAACACATCCAGATATATTAATTCAGACATACAAACCAACAAAGATAGGCACTGGGACAAACAAATACCTTCCCAGACAAACAGGTAAAGAGATTTAGAGAAACAAAAACACATATAAAAATATAGATTCAGACCAGGGCTTCCACTATCCCCAAATATTCGGGGCTTTCCCCGAAAGTATATTTGTCTCCCCGAAAAAAAATTTGGTCCCCCGAATCCCCGAAAATTTCCTCGATAATCAGACAATCACGGTGTCACCCCTAATGATTATCCGCAGCAAACATTACTTTACATACCATAATTTTTCACTACTATCTTGTTCCTTAATTTTTGTCCCTTAATTTTTTGTGTAAAATAATTCTTGTTCCTTTGTATAAAAAACAGACCGATAAAATTAAAGTATAGACGATTCTTCATATGTTCACAAAAGCATCATTTTCCTGCATTTAGATTAAACCATTTCGACTGCAGTATTCCAAATGATATAAGATTCTTACATTTATATCATTCGTGGTCAAAATAATCTTGACAAAATTAGCCAAGAATTCTGCTTATAGCTGTTTAACTGAGCGCTCAGTTGGATTTTGGGTTTTGAAATTGAACCTATAAAGAAGGAAATTTTTTTCCAAGCTGAATCATAAGTTTAAATTTTGTTTTCTTTTGCTATTTTTGGTTATGGGCATACTGTATTAATGTTTAATACTAAATTATTGAACACAACAATTTCCTGCAAGATATATTGAAGGAATCTATCTTTTTGCCAGGAATTCTTACCATTTTAATTGTTGCTTCATTTGGTGTGTAAAATTTAAGTTCTTTTCTTTTTTATCTGACAATTGTATTTGTCATACCACCTTTAATCTTCAAACATATTCACCCAGCACTCCCCTCACAATTATTATTCTGGTCCCTTCAGTCGTGTGATATTTTCAGTGGGCGTAATATTTTAAACTGCAGTTTTAGGATTTTTTTAAAGTCTTGCAAAGCTGTTAGTCAGGCAAAAAAAAAATAAAATTTTAAAGGAGATTAAAAGGCTAATGAAGCTAAAACCATTTTGGCTCGCAAAAATTTGCTAACAAATTCCATTTTCTTTTTTTCCAAAAATTCCCCGAATCCAAAAGACTTGTCCCTAGAAACTCCCCTAATTTTAAGATTCAGAAGTGTAAGCCCAGATTCAGACATACAAAGTGACAAAGACAGGCAGTGGTATAAGCAAACACCAACCAAGATACACAGGCAAAGAGAGTGAGAGAGACAAAAACGCACACAACTATATAGATTTAGACATAAGACCTGATAAAGTATGGCAGTTGGAAAAGCAAACACCCATCCAGACACACAACCAAAGAGAGTGAGAGAGACAAAACCACATACAAATATATATATTAAGACATACAAACCAACAAAGATGGGCAATGGGACAAGAAAGTACCTGCCCAGACACACAGGCAGAGACTGTGAGAGAGACAAAAACACATACAAATATATAGATTCAGACATACAAACCGAAAAAGACAGATAGTGGGACAAGCAAACACCCACCCAGACACACAAGCAAAAAGAGTGAGAGCGGAAAAAACGCATACAGCTATATAGATTCAGACATACAAACCTGATAAAGAATGGCAGTGGAACAAGCAAACACCCACCCAGACACACAAGCAAAGAGAGTAAGAGAGACAAAAACACATATAAATATATAGATTAAGACATACAAACATACAAAAATGGAAAATGGGACAAACAAATACCTGCCCAGACACACAGGCAAAGATAGTGAGAGAGACAAAAAATATACAAATAGATAGATTCAGACATACAAACCGAAAAAGACGGACAGTGGGACAAGCAAACACCCAACAAGACACACAAGCAAAAAGAGGGAGAGCGACAAAAAATACATGACAGTATGACTTCGATGAAATGCAACAAGCTAGTAAGTCTTCCTGCGTAGTTATTTACCACTTACCTGGTCTGAATAAAACAAGAAGACACCCCGTAAATAATGTCTGATCTTGCAGGAAATTACTTTAATTTAGCTAATTTATGTGAACGAGGTCTTTGTGAACGTGGTGGTGAGAATAAAAAAATGAGTTCAGACCTGAATATTCCAGTTTCTAAGCATATTGATCCCTGTGATCTGGTGTAAATTAAATAATAGAGTGATTTTGTCGTAGCCACGTATAATTGTCAATGGCTTGAAACTGCGTTTGATAAACTACTTACCACAGTTAATGAAAGTAATCTTTGTTTTGATGTAATATCACTAACTAAGACTTTCTTGAGTGAAATTTCGCCTTTAAGCTTGTATTCACTGGGAGGTTATTCTTTTTATTATAAAAATAGGACGCAGATATGGAAAGGTGGATTAGGAATTTACGGGCGGTATGATATTTCTGTAACTGTAGAATATACTTTAGGTGTCTGGGTTGAAGGTTGGTTTGAGTCTTTTATTGTTAATGTAAAAAAGTATGATACTGAAATTTTGATTGCTATTATTTACAGGACGCCTAGTTCTAATCCCATGAAAAAGTCTCAACATTTTGAGGATCTTTGTAAGAATTTAGGGTCGTGTAAAAAGCCGTGTATGTTAATGGAAGATTTCAACCGTAATTTATTGGAGCTAGGAAATAATGTGAATACGGAACTTTTAACAACTATGCTATCATTTAGTTTTTTCGTGTCGATTAACATCCTCACACGAATTAAAGAACGCACGACCACGCTTATTGATAGCATATTAATTATTAAAGATCTTGGTCAACATGATGCCTGAGACTCTAGGCAGGCATGCCTTTCCAAAAACTAACCTGACAAGTATGTGCCCAATAAAAAAGTCATGCATACTCCAGCCATTTACCCGTACAGCCCCAGCCATTTAAACATTTGCCTGTCAATTACTTGAACCATCTGTCTTGGCGTTTCTCTGTCTACAATTAGCCATGTCTTGATGCAACCATATGCAACCTACTGCAAAATACTTGATAACTTCTATTCGAAATCAACGGACTTGGTCGAGGCCTATCTGTCTTGGCTTTTCTCTGTCTACAATTTTCTCTGTCTTGATGCAACCATATGCAACATACTGCAAAATACTTGATAACTTCAATTTTGCCAATACTGAAGAAATATTAGAACACCTGGAATCCCGGGAAGCTTGCCATGGGTGGGTTGGAACAGCAATTTCTCAAAATAGAATTTCCCCTTTGCGGATTTTGGTGTTTTTGCTGAAAAAATGGAGACAAAAGGAGGTTATGATAAAATCGGGGGTTCTGTTGAAAATGGGTTCAGTTAAACGGGCTCAATTGCACGGTTATAAACATGGGCTTGAATTGCGAAAACTTGAGCCACTGGATTTAAAGGCATAATTTTTCACAAGAAATGCTTGAAAGATGTCTTGGGTGAGATGAGGCGATGTCAGAGGCGGTGCCACAGAGCAATAATAGTGTGCCATTGTGGGTTGAACGGCTTGGAGTATCGCCCTCTAGCAAGGAAATGGGTGACTTTTCGCTGATCATGTAAAAAACACTGTTTAATGAGACTCGATAACTTTTTCAGTGAGAAAGGGTTGAAAATGCTCTGGAGATGATGAGGGCTGGTGCCAGTGTGGATGATGGAGGGGGGGCGTAATGCTATGATGGTATGGAGTGTTTTGTGGGGTATCATGATAGGCTTGGGTTGCAAAAACTTAAATCAAGGGATTTAAATGCAAAATTTTATTATGAAATGACTGAAAACGTCTTAGAAATGATGACGTGATGTCAGGGGGCTGTCAAGTAATACCATTGTGGTTGAACGGCTTGGAGTGTCGCTCTCTAGCAAAGAAATGGGTGACTTCTCGGTGTTAAAGTAAAAAACACTATTAGTTTTTTTTCGGAGCGAAAAGGTTGAAAATATCTAGCGGGCAGTGGGAGGTTGCCAGTGTTGATAACAGAGGGATGTCATACCACGCTGGTGTGGAGTGTTTTGCAGGCTATTATGATAGGTTTGGGATTGCAAATAATATAATCAGAGGATTGAAGTATAATTTTTAGCAAGGAATGACTGAAAAAAGTGTCTTTGGGGATATGATAAGAAGTCAGAGGGGTGCCACAGATCAGTAATAGGGTGCCGATGTTGCATGTATTGCTTGGAGTATCAATCTCTAGCCGCAAAATGGTGACTTCACGGTGTTCAAAAAATACTGTTTAATGAGATTCACTAGCTTATTTTTGGAGCGAAATGGTTGAAAATGCCCTAGGAGGTGGAGGGGTGGTGCCACGTTGATGGCGTGGGGGGACTGGTGTGTAAAGGTGTAATTGTGTGGAGTGTTTTGGGGGTTATTTTGATGGAATTGCAAAAACTTGACTCAGAGGTTTGAAGTATAATTTTTCACAAGAAATGACTGAAACATGTCTTGGGGGGATGGGGCCATGTCAGAGAGGATGCCACGAAGCTAGATAAAAATCTGAGCAGAATTATTAACTAGAAACAAGGAGAATAAGGAGAAATGTGGGGAATATAAGGGGGCATAACTCTATTCTTCAATTCTTCTGTTCTTTTTCTTTTAGCAGATAAGAAAAACCTAAAAGCTAGATAAGAATCTGAGCAGAAGTATTAACTAGAAACAAGGGTAATAAGGGGACATATGGGGAATATAAGGGGATATAAATCGATTCTTCGACTCTTCTGTTTCTTGCTTTTTAGCAGATAAGAAAAACCTAGAAGCTAGATAAGAATCTGAGCAGAAGTATTAACTAGAAACAATAACTAGAAACAAGGGAATATAAGAGGACATAACTCGATTCTTCAATTCTTCCTTTTTAGGAGAAAAGAAAACCCTAGAAGCTAGATAAGAATCTGAGCAGAAGTATTAACTAGAAACAAGGGGAATAATGGGACATATGAGGAAAATAAGGGGACATAACTCAATTCTTCGATTCTTCTGTTTCTTTCTTATTAGCAGATAAGAAAAACCTAGAAGCTTGATAAGAATTTGAGCAGAAGTATTAACTAGAAACAAGGGGAAAGAGGGGACATAACTCGATTCTTCGATTCTTCTGTTTCTTTTTTTTTAGCAGATAAGAAAAACCTAGAAGTTATCTAAGAATCTAAGCAGAAGTATTAACTAGAAACAAGGGGAATAAGAGGACATATGGGGAATACAATGGGGCATAACTCGATTCTTCTATTCTTCTGTTTTTTTCTTTTTAGCAGATAAGAAAAACCTAAAGGCTAGAAAATAATCTGAACAGAAGTATTTACTAGAGACAAAGGGAATAAGGGGACATATGGGGAATCTAAGGGGACATAACTCGATTCTTAGATTCTTCTGTTTCTTTCTTTTTAGCAGATAAGAAAAATCTAGAAGCTAAACAAGAATCTGAGCAGAAGTATTAACTAGAAACAAGGGGAATAAGGGGACATATGTGGAATATAAGAGGACCAAACATGGATCTTCGATTCTTCTATTTCTTCCTTTTTAGAAGATAAGAAAAACCTAGAAGCTAGATAAGAATCTGGGCAGAAGTATTAATTAGAACCAAGGGGAATAAGAAGACATATGGGGAATATAAGGGGACATAACTCATTTCTTCAGTTCTTCTGTTTCTTTTTTTTTAAAGATAAGGAAAATCTAGAAGCTAGATACGAATCTGAGCAAAAGTATTAACTAGAAACAAGGGGAATAAGTGTATATATGGAGAATATAAAGGGACATAACTCGATTCTTCGATTCTTCTGTTTCTTTCTTTTTAACAGTCAAGAAAAACCTAGAAGCTAGATAAGAATCTGAGCAGATATTAGCTAGCAAGGGGAATAAGGGAACATATGGGGAATATAAAAGGACATAACTCGATTCTTTCATTCTTCTGTTTCTTCCTTTTTAGCAGATAAGAAAAACCTAGATGCTAGATATGAATATGAGCAGAAGTATTAACTAGAAACAAGAGGAATAAGGGGGACATATGGGGAATAAGGGGGACATAACTCGATTCTTCGATTTTTCTGTTTCTTTCTTTTTAGCAGATAAGAGAAACCTAGAAGCTAGATAAGAATCTGATTAGAAGTATTAACTAGAAACAAGGGGAATAAGGGGACATATGGGGAATGTAAGGGGACAGAACTCGATTCTTCGATTCTTCTCTTTCTTTCTTTTTAGCAGATAAGAAAAACGTAGAAACTAGATAAGAATCTGAGCAGAAGTATTAGCTACAAACAAGGGGAATAAGGGGAAATATGGGGAATACAAGAAAAATAACTCGATTCTTTGATTCTTCCGTTTCTTTCTTTTTAGCAGATAAGAAAAATCTAGAAGCTAGATAAGAATCTGCGCAGAAATATTAACTAAAACCAATAGGAATATGGGATAAAAGGGGAATATAAGGGGAAATAACTTGATTCTTCGATTCTTTTGTTTCTTTCTTTTTAACAGATAAGAAAAACCTAGAAGCTAGATAAGAATCTGATTAGAAGTATTAACTAGAAACTAGGGGAATAAGGGAACATTTGGGGAATATAAGGGGACATGACTCAATGCTTCGATTCTTCTATTTATTCCTTTTCAGAAGATAAGAAAAACCTAGAAGCTGGTTAAGAATCTGAGCAAAAGTATTAATTAGAAAGAAAGGGAATAAAGGGACATGTGGGGAATATAAGGGGACAAAACTCAATTCTTCGATTCTTCTGTTTCTTTCTTTTTAGTAGATAAGAAAAACCTATAAGTTAGATAAGAATCTGAGCAGAAGAATTAACAAGAAAAAATAGGAATAAGGGGACATATTGGGAATACAAGGGGACATAACTCGATTCTTTGATTCTTCCGTTTCTTTCTTTTTAGCGGATAAGAAAAACCTAGAAGCTAGATAAGAATCTAAGCAGAAGTATTAACTAAACCCAAGGGGAATATGGGATGAAAGGGGAATATAAGGGGACATAACTCAATTCTTCGATTCTTTTATTTCTTTCTTTTTAACAGATAAGAAAAACCTAGAAACTAGATAAGAACTTATCAGAAGTATTGACTAGAAACTGTGGGAATAAGGGACCATTTGGGGAATATAAGGGGACATGACTCGATACTTCGATTCTTTTGTTTATTCCTTTTTAGAAGATCAGAAAAACCTAGAAGCTGGATAAGAATCTGAGCAAAAGTATTAATTAGAAAGAAGGGGAATAAGGAGACATGTGGGGAATATAAGGGGACAAAACTCGATTCTTCGATTCTTCTGTTTCTTTCTTTTTAGCAGATACGAAAAACCTAGAAGCTAGATAAGAATCTGAGCAAAAATATTTACTAGAAACAAGGGGAATAAGGGGACACATGGGGAATATAAGGGTTCTTATAGTATCTTACTATAAGAATCTATATAGATTCTTATAGTATCTATATAGAAGGATTCTTCTGTATCTTTCTTTTTAGCAGATAAGAAAAACCTAGAAGCTTGATAAGAATTTGAGCAGAAGTATTAACTAGAAACAAGGGGAAAGAGGGGACATAACTCGATTTTTCGATTCTTCTGTTTCTTCTGTTTAGCAGACGAGAAAAACCTAGAAGCTATCTAAGAATCTGAGCAGAAGTATTAACTAGAAACAAGGGGAATAATTGGACATATCTCGATTCTTTTGTTTCTTTCTTTTTAGCGGAAAAGAATCTAAGCAGAAGTATTAACTAGAAACAAGGGGACATATAAGGAGTAAAAGGGGACATAACTCGATTCTTCGATTCTTCTGTTTCTTCCTTTTTAGCAGATAAGAAAAACCTAGAAGCTAGATAAGGATCTGAGCAGAAGTATTAACTAGAAACAATAACTGGAAACAAGAGAATATAAGGGGACATAACTCGATTCTTCAATTCTTCCTTTTTAGCAGATAAGAAAAACCTAGAAGCTAGATAAGAATCTGAGCAGAAGTATTAACTAGAAACAAGGGGAATAAGGAAAGTATGAGGAATATAAGGGTACCTAACTCGATTCTTCGATTCTTCTGTTTCTTCCTTTTTAGCAGATAAGAAAAACCTAGAAGCTAGATAAGAATCTGAGCAGAAGTATTATCTAGAAACAAGGGGAAAGAGGTGACATATCTCGATTCTTCGATTCTTCTGTTTCTTTTTTTAGCAGACAAGAAAATCCTAGAAGCTATCTAAGAATCTGAGCAGAAGTATTAACTAGAAACAAGAGGAATAAGGGGACATATGGGGATACAAGGGAGCATAACTCGATTCTTCTATTCTTCTGTTTTTTTCTTTTTAGCAGATAAGAAAACCCTAGAAGCTAGAAAAGAATCTGAACAGAAGTATTAACTAGAAACAAAGGGAATAAGGGACATATGGGGAATATAAGGGGTCATAACTCGATTCTTAGATTCTTCTGTTTCTTTCTTTTTAGCAGATAAGAAAAACCTAGAAGCTAAATAAGAATCTGAGCAGAAGTATTAACTAGAAACAAGGGGAATAAGAGGACATATGTGGAATATAAGGGGACCAAACACAATTCTTCGAGTCTTCTATTACTTCCTTATTAGAAGATAAGAAAAACCTAGAAGCTAGATAAGAATCTGAGCAGAAGTATTGTTTAGAACAAAGGGGAATAAGCGGACATAGGGGTAATATAAGTGGACATAACTCGTTTCTTCGATTCTTCTGTTTCTTTCTTTTTAACAGATAAGAAAAATCTAGAAGCTAGATAAGAATCTGAGCAAAAGTATTAACTAAAAACAAGGGGAATAAGGGTATATATGGGGAATATAAAGGGACATAAGTCGATTCTTCGATTCTTCTGTTTCTTTCTTCCTAACAGTCAAGAAAAACCTACAAGCTAGATAAGAATCTGAGCAGGTATTAACTAGCAAGGGGAATAAGAGGACATATGGGGAATATATGGGAACATAACTCAGTTCTTCGATTCTTCTCTTTCTTTCTTTTTAGCAGATAAGAAAAACCTAGAAGCTTGATAAGAACTTGAGCAGAAGTATTAACTAGAAACAACGGGAAAGAGGGGACATAACTCGATTTTTCGATTCTTCTGTTTCTTTTGTTTAGCAGACGAGAAAAACTTAGAAGCTATCTAAGAATCTGAGTAGAAGTATATGGGGAACATATATATAGGGGACATAGGGGAAGTATATAGGGGACATATGGGGAATACAAGGGGAGATAACTTGATTCATTGATTCTTCTGTTTCCTCCTTTTTATCACATAAGAAAAACCTAGAAGCTAGATAAGAATCTGAGAAGAATTATTAACTAGAAACAAGGAGAATAAGGGGACATATGGGGAATATAAGGGGACATAGGATTCTTCTATTCTTCTGTTTCTTTCTTTTTAGCAGATAAGAAAAACCTAGAAGCTAGATAAGGATCTGAGCAGAAGTATTAACTAGAAACAATAACGGGTAATAAGGGAACAAATGGGGAATTTAAGGTGACATAACTCGATTCTTCGATTCTTATGTTTCTTTCTTTTTAGCAGATAAGAAAAACCTAGAAGCTAGATAAGAATCTGAGCAGAAGTATTAACTAGAAACAAGGAGAATAAGGGGACATATGGGGAATATAAGGGGACATATCTCGATTCTTTTGTTTCTTTCTGTTTAGCGGAAAAGACTCTAAGCAGAAGTATTAACTAGAAACAAGGGGACATATAGGGAATAAAAGGGGACATAACTCGATTCTTCGATTCTTCTGTTTCTTCCTTTTTAGCAGATAAGAAAAAACCTAGAAGCTAGATAAGGATCTGAGCAGAAGTATTAACTAGAAACAATAACTGGAAACAAGAGAATATAAGGGGACATAACTCGATTCTTCAATTCTTCCTTTTTAGCAGATAAGAATAACCTAGAGGCTAGATAAAAATCTGAGCAGAAGTATTAACTAGAAACAAGGGGAATAAGGAAGTATGAGGAATATAAGGGTACATAACTTTATTCTTCGATTCTTCTGTTTCTTTCTTTTTAGCAGATAAAAAAAACCTAGAAGCTTGATTAGAATTTGAGCAGAAGTATTATCTAGAAAAAAGGGGAAAGAGAGGACATAACTCGATTCTTCGATTCTTCTGTTTCTTTTTTAAGCAGACAAGAAAAACCTAGAAACTATCTAAGAATCTGAGCAGAAGTATTAACTAGAAACAAGGGGAATAAGGGGATATATGGGGATACAAGGGGGCATAACTCGATTCTTCTATTCTTCTGTTTTTTCTTTTTAAGAGATAAGAAAACCCTAGAAGCTAGAAAAGAATCTGAACAGACGTATTAACTAGAAACAAAGGGAATAAGGGGAAGTATGAGGAATATAAGGGAACATAACTTGATTCTTCGATTCTTCTGTTTCTTTCTTTTCAGCAGATAAGAAAAGCCTAGAAGCTAAATAAGAATCTGAGCAGAAGTATTAACTAGAAACAAGGGGAATAAGAGGACATATGGG
This sequence comes from Artemia sinica, assembly GCA_027921565.1. Classification (NCBI taxonomy): domain Eukaryota; kingdom Metazoa; phylum Arthropoda; class Branchiopoda; order Anostraca; family Artemiidae; genus Artemia; species Artemia sinica. The sequence goes on along the minus strand of CM051256.1, from coordinate 92,922,472 downwards.
GAATATAAGGGGACAAAACTCGATTCTTCGATTCTTCTGTTTTTTTAGCAGATACGAAAAACCTAGAAGCTAGATAAGAATCTGAACAGAATTATTAACTAAAACCAAGGGGAATATTGGATAAAAGGGGAATATAAGGGGACATAACTCGATTCTTCGATTCTTTTGTTTCTTTCTTTTTAACAGATAAGAAAAATCTAGAAGCTAGATAAGAATCTGATCAGAAGTAATAACTAGAAACTAGGGGAACAAGGGAACATTTGGGGAATATAAGGAGACATGACTCGATACTTCGATTCTTCTGTTTATTCCTTTTTAGCTGATAAGAAAAACCTAGAAGCTGGATAAGAATCTGAGCAAAAGTATTAATTAGAAAGAAGGGGAATAAGGGGACATGTGGGGAATATAAGGGGACAAAACTCGATTCTTCGATTCTTCTGTTTTTTTTTTTAGCAGATACGAAAAACCTAGAAGCTAGATAAGAATCTGAACAGAAATATTTACTAGAAACAAGGGGAATAAGGGGATACATTGGGAATATAAGGGGACATAACTCGATTCTTCGATTCTTCTGTTTCTTTCTTTTTAGTAGATAAGAAAAACCTAGAAGCTAGATAAGAATCTGAGCAGAAGTATTAACTAAAAACAAGGGGAAGAAGGGGACATTTGGGGAATATAAGGGGACAAAACTCGATTCTTCGATTCTTCTGTTTCTTTCTTTTTAGCGGATAAGAAAAATCTAGAAGCTAGATAAGAATTTGAGCAGAAGTATTAACGAGACACAATGGGAATAAGCGGACATATTGGGAATATAAAGGGACACAATTCGATTCTTCCATTCTTCTGTTTCTTTCTCTTTAGCAGGTAAGAAAAACCTAGAAGCTAGATAAGAATCTGAGCAGAATTATTAACTAGAAACAAGGGAAATAAGGGGATATATGGGGAATATAAGGGGATATAAATCGATTCTTCGACTCTTCTGTTTCTTGCTGTTTTGCAGATAAGAAAAACCTAGAAGCTAGATAGGAATCTGAGCAGAAGTATTAACTAGAAATAAGGGGGACAGGAGGATATGTGGGGAATATAAGGGGATATAACTCAATTCTTCGATTCTTCTGTTTATTTCTTTTTATCAGATGAGGGAAATAAGGGGAATAAGGGGACATATTGGGAATATAAAGGTACATAACTGGATTCTTTGATTCTTCTGTTTCTTTCTCTTTAGCATATAAGAAAAACCTAGAGGCTAAATAAGAATCTGAGCAGAAGCATTAACTAGAAATAAGGGGAATAAGAGGAAATATGGGGAATATAAGGGGACATAACTCGATTTTTCAATTCTTCTGTTTTTTTCTTTTTAGCAGATAAGAAAAACCTATAAGTTAGATAAGAATCTGAGCAGAAGTATTAATAAGAAACAAGGGGAGTAAGGGGACCTATGAGGAATATAATGCGACATAATTCAACTTTTCGATTCTTCTGTTTCTTTTTTTTTAGCAGATAAGAAAAACCTTGAAGCTAGATAAGAATCTGAATAGAAGTATTAACTAGAAACAAGGGGAATAAGGGGACATATGGGGAATATAATGGGACATAACTCGATTCTTCGATTCTTCTTTTTCTTTCTTTTTAGCAGATACGAAAAACCTAGAAGCTAGATAAGAATCTGAGCAGAATTATTAACTAGAAACAAGGTGAATAAGAGGACATCTGGGGAATATGAGAGTACATTACTCGATTCTTCTGTCTTTTCTTTTTAGCAGATAAGAAAAACCTAGAAGCTAGATAAGAATCTGAGCAGAAGTATTACCTAAAAACAAGAAAATAGGGGGCAGTATGGGGAACAAAAGGGGACATAACTTGATTCTTTGATTTTTCTGTATCTTCCTTTTTAGCAGATAAGAAAAACCTAGAAGCTAAATAAGAATCCGAGCAGAAGTATTAACTAGAAACAAGGGGAATAAGGGGACATATGGGGAATATAAGGTGACATAACTCAATTCTTCGATTCTTCTGTTTCTTTATTTTTAGCCGATAAGAAAACCCTAGAAGCTAGATAAGAATCTGAGCAGAATTATTAACTAGAAACAAGAGGAATAAGAGGACATATAGTACAGTAATAATACGGGGAAAAAATGCCCGGACCGGGAACAAATTGATAAAGTAATGCTTTCTTCATCCATCCGGACCAGAAAAAAGCGCTGAACAACTTATCCAAAATCTCCATCTCTAACCCGTTGCCAATCTTTTTTTTTTACATTTATTTTTATTTTTCATGAAAACATGAAGTATCACGAAATGAGTGGTTGATGCGTCTATCCGTATCAGAATGGAGAGCTAAAACCGTTTCTGACGTTAGTTTTTTTTTATAAAAGTTAAATAAAATGAAAAAATCCCTTTTTAGTTTAAAAATGGCAAACTTTCGCTATTTTTGGCATAAAAACTAAGTGATAACCATCTTTTTTGTTTGTGTTTTTCTAAGATTATCCAGTCCGACGTGTCAAATGAGCTGGACAACGTTTATAGGGCACCTGATGCAAGACAGTGGGCCCAAAGAAATCTTGGAAATAGTATACGCACCAACAACGGTACCACATATACTCTCTGGGAAAGCGATTTCTATAGCTATTAGAGCTCACATTTTCGTGAGCTCGGCTCTCTACGCTCCTCTTTTAGGACAAGATGCGGGAACTTTGGATACTTTCAGCCTCGAGAAACTCTTCAACGACACCCTTGAGGGAAAAATGTCCCCCAGAGACCTTGAAGAAGCACCAGAGCTGGGACTACTGGAAAGTATTATCAAACAGAAGATTGAAGACCTACGAGATCACCGAACAGCAAAACTCTGGCTGCAGTACCTTGACATGGTTGAAAAGCTTCTCAATTTTATACGTGCCAAGAGACTAGGCCTATGGGACCTGCATTTGGAAGTTGCAGCAGAAATGCTTCCCTACCTAGCTACATCTGGGTGCAACCTTTACGTGAAGTCTGTCTGGTTGTACATCCAAGAGATGACTAAACTTCCCAGTCGTCACCCAAAAATTTTTCAGATGTTCAGTGAGCAAGGACACACGATTATAAGGTCAGATCGGCGCTGGGCCGGCCTCTTAGCAGACTTAGTTATTGAACAAGAGTACATGCGAAGCCTAAAGACATCGGGAGGACTCACTGGTGGTGGTGGCATGGCTGAAGAACAAAGAATGATTTGGGTCCTATCGAGGCCGGCGTGTTTTGAGGTCAACCTGTTGATGCAGAACCTGACGAATATCGGCTATCTACAAGCGAGCAACATCGTGACTTGAGTTGGAACAGACAAACCCGTGACTGTGAAGATACCGCGAAGTTGGTAGATTTCTTCGAAGTTTCATCCGGCATTCAAAGGCAATGTACAACTGTGAAACGTTGCAAATGGAGTAACTTCATCTCCAGGCGTGAATGTTGACGAAGACGAATCTGCTGGGAAGAAAATCTTAGACAAGATTTCAGAAAAGACCTTGAAGGAACACATCTTTAAAAAGAAAGATCAAGTGACTCTGATGACCACAAAAACATTGGGCTCTTCTAAGGTGGCGCAAATCGACCCGGCGCTACCTATTCAAAGTTTCATTATCGTTGCCCAGAGGTCTAGTCTCAACGAAGATTATTTCAAGTTTGAGATCTGTACCATTCTTCCTGCTCTTTTCGAAAGAAACCAATCCATCCGAAAGACCAACAAGCCCGAGCTAGCAAAAGCAGTCTATCAGTCATGTGGGTTTGATGCTCAGTCCCCAAGACCGGTGGAAATTACTGGCTTCGTCTTAGACGGGGCGCCCTTCTCAATCAGATCCAGTGGAAGGTCGCTTCCACACACAAGGCTATCACGTCTTCGTACATTCATTACGCCGAAAAAAAGTATCCCCGTGCAGTTGTCGTCTTCGACGGATACAATGGCAGTCCGTCAATCAAAGATGCAACCAATTTGCGTCGAGCTGGATCTGCTGGCCGCGAAGTGTTATCTACCGAAGACATGAATTTTTGCATGAAGAAAGAGGAAATTCTTTCATGCAAGGAGAACAAACCGCGTTTTCTGAAGATTCTTGGAAACGCTCTGGTAGCCAGCGGTTGCGATGTATAACACTCTGAAGGAGATGCTGATCTAGACGTAGTAAAGAAGGCTACGAAAACTGCACTCCATAGCAACATCATTGTGGTTGCTGATGACACGGATGTTCTCGTCCTCCTCATTTGTCATGTAGACACGATTTCAAATCGAGTTTACTTCTCGCCGGAAGCGAAATTCAGAAGTGAATGCTCAGCTTGGGATGTTTGTCCGATAAAAGACAAGCTAGGATCAGAAGTTTGCCAGCTGGTGCCGCTCTGTCACGCCATACTGGGTTGCGACACAATATTGCACCTTTACGGCATCGGAAAAGGAAAAGCTCTTCAGCTATTGTTATCCAGCTCTAAGTTTCAGAGACACTGGTACCCTGTTTACCAAAAAATCTGCATGTCATGATGAGATAGCTGCTGTTGGAGAGAAAGCTTTGCTGATACTCTACAACTGCCAGGATCTGCCAAGTCTTGACACTGCCAGAAACCAAGTTTTCCAGTGGAAAGTCAATACTGCCACCTCATTCGTACACCCACAAGAGCTGCCTCCGACTATGAGGGCAGCGAAGTATTATTCGTTCCGAGTCTACAGCCAGGTTCAGATTTGGCTAGGGAACACGGTTGACCCCCTAAGCTGGGGATGGAATCTTCAAGGCAACGAAGTTTTAGAGCCAAAAATGACAGATCTCCCCGCTGCTCCTCCTTATCTTCTAAAGACAGTGAAGTGTTTCTTGCCGAGCTGACGGTTGCGACAGTGAAAGATGCTCCTGCAAGAAAAATGGCCTGGAATGCACCATAGCTTGTCGAGTATGTAGAGGAGTTTCGTGCAACAAAGCGAAGTGTCAAGAAGATGAATTTTATGAGGATTAGCTTTAACCCTGTGATTTATTTCTCCCTGTGATTTTTGTTCCTTTGATAAATCAGATGTGCAATTTTCTTACGTTTTATTACAAAAAGTTTTTACCACGTCGTTTTTTATGGTGATGAAGGTGAATGGATTTTGATCTCAAATGCCTGCGAAGAGCAAGGTTTTTTGGGGCAGGGTGGGGAGGATGGGTATTAAAAAAATTTTGAAGTATCTCAGAAAACCTAGTTTGTCAACTCGAAACTGATCTAAAAACTTCTATCGAACGCTTGTTTTTTTTTTTTACCTAAAACGTTAAATTTTTTCATTTTTCTTCAGAAAAAGAGTACTTCTTATTTATTTTTTGATATTTTGGAGAAACTAACATCAGATATCGTTTCAGCTTTTAAATATGATACAGAGAGACATATCAGACACCAGTTTCGTGATATTTCATATTTTTTTCCAAAAAATAAAAAATTAATATAACAAAAACGGCGATAAAAACAAATTTCGAACGAGTTAGAGATGGAGATTTTGCATATGTTGTTCAGCGATTTTTTCTGGTCTGGATATGGAAGAAAAAGAAAAACCTAGAAGCTAGATAAGAATCCGAGCAGAAGTATTAACTAGAAACAAGTGGAATAAGGGGACATAACTCGATTCTTCTGTTTTTTTCTTTTTAGCAGATAAGAAAAAACTAGAAGCAAGATAAGAATCTGAGCAAAATGGGACAAATGGGAATATAAGGAGACATAACTCGATTCTTCGATTCTTCTGTTTCTTTCTTTTAAGCAGATAAGAAAAACCTAGAAGCTAGATAAGAATCTGAGCAGAAGTATTAACTAATAGCAAGGGATATAAGGGGACATATGAGGAATATAAGGGGACATAATTCTATTCTTCGATTCTTTTGTTTTTTTCTTTTTAGCAGATAAGAAAAACCTAGAAGCTAGATAAGAATCTGAACAGATGTATTAACTAGAAACAAGGATTCTCCGATTCTTCTGTTTCTTTCTTTTAGCAGATAAAAAACCTAGAACCTAGATAAGAATCTGAGTAGATGTATTAACTAGAAACAAGGGGAATAAGGGGACATATGGGGATTATAAGGGGACATTACTCGATTCTTCGATTCTTCTGTTTCTTTCTTTTTAGCAGATAAGAAAAACCTAGAAGCTAGATAAGAATCTGAGCAGAAGTATTAACTAGAAACAAGGGGAATAAGGGGACATATGGGGATAATAAGGGGACATACCTCGATTCTTCGATTCTTCTGTTTCTTTCGTTTTAGCAGATAAGAAAAACCTAGAAGCTAGATAAGAATCTGATCAGAAGTATTAACTAGAAACAAGGGGAATAATAATCCTGTTTTAGAAACAAGGGGAATAATAATCTGTTTCTAATAATCCTGTTTCTTTTAGGTAATTAAAGACAAGTTGAACTGCTTCGGATTACTGGGTAACTTAAAGGCCGATTAGAGCATGTAGAAATGCGTGTTAACTATAGAAAGGCTGAGCAGTTAATTGAAATTTTAAGCAACCATAGTTCAACTAACACAATTTTACAAATGACTCATTTTTGAAGATGCCTTCTGCTTTTCATTACCTGCCCCATTTGACGAATAATATTAATAGCACAAGAGTCATGCCCGTGCCACATCATAGTCATGTCTATCGATAAAGACAGACAAATATCATGAATGACAAGGCAATTTCCTTGACTTTAGCGTTACACTTGTGTTTAAAAAGCAAAAAATTAAAATCGTAACAAATTAGTTTAAAGAGTTTGCTCCAAAAGTAATTTGTGTCCAACTGTTCTCTGCTAATACTAAGCCTTCTTAACTTTTGTCAGATTCCTCTCCTAGATAGAAGAACCGCTGTTCTAAGTTTCCATCTTTTCTAGTTTTAAAAATTATGCCATAAACCTTGAATCTGATTGGTCAATCAAGAAATTTATGCTTGAAAGTTGAACAATGTTCAACTCGAGAAATTACGAACGGCAAACGTAATTGGCACTGTAGTCGCGCGTAATTTTGATTTTATCGACAAGTGTGACTATAATGTGGCACGGGCATCAAACTCCACTCTCCTGTCAAACCTGTTGGCCGACCTCCAGCTACTTTAGTTTTTGGTAGGTCCAGCTACTTTAATTTTTGGCTTTAATTTCCAGTTACTTTAACTATAATTTTTTGCTTATTGTTTTATCTATTTCATCTGATTTTCTACTAAACTTGGTACTACCAATCGTGATTAGGGCTCCTTAATGTGAAAATCCAATCAACAGAAAAAAAAACTAAAAAACTCGATATTGTAAAAGAATAAACAGAACTCTTATAATATAGAATATATTCAAAGCACAACTATGATTGAGTGAATTAGGGCTTATCGTATTTTTGAATAAAAAAGGGGACATAACTCCTTTGAAAGAGGATTTTGGCTTATTTTGATTGATAAAACCGTGAATGTTCTAAATCTGGTTAATATCGACATTCACCGGTGAATATTCAAAATTCTTTAACCTCTGCTTGGATTTAATTAGCTTTGCGAGTCAGCCTTTTCAGTCTTGTGCAATTTATTATGGTAAAACAGTTAGGTTAGGTTAGGCTAGGTTAAATTTGGTTATGTATATCAGTAGAGAGGGGTAATTACATACGAACAAAACATATTCGTGGTTTATTGATCCACTAACGGGTTAATGACACCTTTTTCAAGGTCAATCAAGGGATTTTTCTAAGTGTCTTGCCTCCGGGACGAAGTTTGCACATGCGCACTGAATACTAACGGGGCAATGCATTGATCAGCTAACGGGACAGGATCATGTGTCTCTTTCTAGGCCAATCAGGGGATGTTTCTAAATGTATTGGTCCGCTAACGGGACAGTGACGCAACTGATATAAGGAAGGATTTTTGCTATAGTTGTTATTAGTGCGTGAATAGAATTCAAGGAGTGAGAACAGTTTGACTTTACTCATTATGATATATTTTTAATAATGAGTGGAATGTTTACACTATTAGAAGTTGATAGTGGAGTTGGTAGCAATGATACAAGAGCCCCAAACATTGCGGTGGAAATCACAAGAGGATCACGGCTTTGTCTGTAATGGGATGAAGTATATGCAAGATATGTGATATCTTTGAGCAAATTTAAAATGGAGGATGAATTATGCTTCGCTGCAAAAGTTGATATAGCACATGTGAATAGACTTCAAAGTGCTTTAAGTGCAATAGTGAAGCATATCGAGGACAATAAGCTGTATCACTAATTGTACATGTGTAATATTATTGTTGTAATTATACAATAAAATTGTTTCGAAATCAAAATGTTCCCTTTCTTTTTGTTAGAATGTTAGGCTAACGATTCATGGTCAGTCTAGAGTCAGCATTGAGAGTGATAGGATTAAAAAATGAATAAATTTGAGAAAGAGAGAATAAGATCGAATCTTGTGATAATGGAAAAACATTTGATTCTGGATGATGATTTTCTCGAGTTATCCCTTCAACGGAAGATATTCTCACAGGGAACACTTGACAATATAATGAAAACTGATTCTCCCCCATTGGACTATTGTATGAAGCTTTAAAGATGTGAATAAAATGCTTATACTCAATTTATTGATATATTAATTGGAACAAAGCAGAATAATATCGTGGATATACTTTTGAAAACATTGCCATAGATTCAATGTAGATGGCTCCCCCATTCGAAAGAGGTAGCGTCACAGAGTTACTCCTCTCCCATTCCTCCCTCTGAATTTATCGAACGAGGATCAGTTTCGCTTTAGCTGTGAGAGAGTTGACATCGGAAACCAAAAATGTTCTATACATGTCCACTATGCATATACGCTCTAGGCAGTTGGTCATCATGTGACAATTGCACAATTATTGATGACTATAATGAAAAGTGCAAATTATGCAATCTTTATAAATTACATAGAGGATATGCAGCACAAATTAAAGGATGTAATTCATGTCTTGAAGAGATTTGTGACTCTCACCCTAGAGGACATCTATGTTCCAATTGTCACTATGACAAATGTGATCAGTGGGAGAATACTTACCCCGGTATGATTGGAAAGAACCCCAAACGTGATTTTAGTTTATTTCTACGATTTTGGTATCGTCGTGGATTTAAATTATTTTGGGAGGAAGAATATGGTCTACGATTCAACTAATGGGGTAGCAAGACAATTTGGTTTCTACGTCATCGTTGTGACGACACTGCCTATTATGACTATAAACCTAGTGATTTTTATTTGGCAGTTACCCCATTTGAAAACACTGTATGTGATATTGCTTCAAATAGACATATTGAAATACCTGAATTCCACAATATGAATGTAAATAGTATCATTGACTATACAAAGAGATATGAAAAGAGTGAAGTTACATTATACTGTAGAAAATGTGACCCTGACTTTGCAGCTAATCAAGATCAATATCCAGTGAATTCAAATGATTTACCAGCATTAGTGGTTCACGACAGTTGCCTATACACCTAAAGTGAGAAATCTAAATACACAAGAAGAAATCTAAAGTGAAGAATAAAGACATTGTTATATACATTTTTCATTTATTAATAAACAAATTCACATACATTTTTTAAGCACTTTACTCGTAGGGCACTAAAATCAATATAATACAGGTCTGAGAGGATATTTTCCACCATAAAATCGTTCAGACGTGGATTGTCTACATAAATGTTGAGAAACTGCTTGTAAGTATAGCCGCGATATCTGAACATGAAGTATAGTAGCGCATGGAAACCTTAGCTTTTATTCGTCAGATCCTGTACTCTCTTCCGATTTTTAATAATAGTTTTCCCACTGCTCTCAATATAGTTGCTGATGCGTGGAGTGTAGAATGTATAGGGTAGGCCAAGAGGATCAAAAAATTCAATCGTCTTCATTGCTTGAAAGATGCACAACCAATGGCCAGTATTCACAGAAGATGGACTGCTATTAACAATGATTAGGGTATTGTTGGCACTTCGAATTTTTCCAAGAAAGTCCAAGGGCAGGACAATAGGATCTGTATTTGGACATGTAGGGGTCCATATTAAATACATTGATTATTTGACCGGTGTTCATTGTGCAAAGTCTAGTAGAACATTGCATTTGGGAGTGATTTCCCAATAGGTTTCAAATTGATTTAGTGAGATTAGTGCAATACTCTCAGCTAATGGGTCGGTAAATATACACTCTAAACGCAAACTCCCCGTTCATACTATACTCATATCCTGGGTGCCAGACAAATCCAATAAAATGATACCATGTGTTTTAAACATTTCTTCGGTTATACCATTTTCAAATAGTTGCGAATCATGATCTAGGGTTTGCATGGTCAACTCATAAAATGTCCTATAGGATTTATCAAAAGATAGATTGTAGAGTGGGATTCCATTTACTTTGCAGACAAGATATGAAAGCCCAAACATTTCAAATTTATGTGGGAATCCAGTCCACGATCCTATTGCACTAGCGCTTTTTACAAATGCCAAGGCTAATTTTGACGGAATTTTGCCATTGATAAAGAATGAGTCGGTGAAGGTACGTGAGCCTGTGGCAATATGACGTTGATTGGTGATTGTATAAGGAACAAGTAGTTTAATATTATTTCCACTGGCTCTCAGTTTGTCCACTGCCAAAGCAACATAACTCATAACCTATTGTTTGTGTACATGTGGTATTGCCGAGGTGAGGGAGAGAGTTACATCAGGATTGGCAGCAAGTTCTTTTCTTAAAATGAAATTGGATGGAGCACGCGTCAATTTTAAATTCACTTTAATATTGGTTGTTAGCCATTGGGGTATATTATATATTTCATTATATATTTTTTCAACTAGATGTAATTCACTAGTTGTAGCATTTTTAAGTGCATCTCTACTATCACTATTAGTAATATATTCATAACCATTGGAGGTGCCTCTCAATTCCTTGTATGGCTTGGGTGTCATCAGCATGAATTGCATATAGCTGGTATAATTTGAGAGATTGTTGCTTGTGCTCACCAGCGTGCCATTTATGTAGACACTGATTTGACGAAATAAATTATGTAATATACAATTTTTATAGGATATTCCATCAGCAAGAATTGGCAATGTATTATCGGATTTCCGGACTTTCATTCGTAAATCTATAAATGTTGAAGACATGTACATAAAGTAGTCTTTATTGGCATAAATTTGAAAGTGGATATTATCGGAGAGGCGTTGTTGTGGATAAAATTGTTGATAGTATCCATGTTGTACACTCACATCAACATTTTCTGCATTGAATAGATTTAAAGATGAAGTGATTGAAGGTTGGGAATCCTTATGCGGTAGATATGACATCTTAGGAAAAGAAATCTAGTTTTGATCTAACAATTCTCTTCCTGGGGCTTCTTCTTCTGTTTACAGTACGTGTCGTCTTTTTCCTTCTTTTCTTTGACAGGGGTGATGTCTTTCGTTTCTGTCCTGATTAGAGGCTGGTGAGTGATGCACTGTTTCTGACCTTTTTAAACCTTTTCCATTTTGATGAGATTTTAATTGTTTACCAAGGGTTCTCGCACTGGACCTAAGATTTTCCGCAGCACTTTTTTTTTAAATCCTTACCAGAGCCCCAATCGTATAGCGTAGAGGAGGCAAAATCTGTCGCAGCCGGTACAATATATTTTCTAGCCAGAGGTAGTGCAGAGCGAAACAGCTTAGCAAACCAACTGCCAAGACCATAGCCAGACATCGACGAGCAGCCTTTGTAATAGTCCATTCTATTGCCCAATTGTCTTTGGCCAAGAGTATTAACATAGCAGTCAATATGAGGACAAATGAATACCACTTTTCTATTAGACATCTTGTTGTTGAATGGGTCGAAAATGGCATGTAATCACAGGCAAACCTTTTGTTATTGCTAGGGGATCACCTAATTCAGTTCTTAGTGTTAACTGACAGAGTTCCAAATAGGAAGTGTTTACGGGGATATACTGAAGATGCTTTATATTGTAGTGGTGAATATGTTCTTGATTGGTTTTTTGTTCAAGAACTCGTAGGAGGGGAACATTGCTAGTGCCAACCCGGGATATTTCAACAAATGAAGCGTAGAGAAATATACAAGTGTCCATGGAAAAGTCAGGCGGGTAGTCAGCAAAAATAAAATTAGTGTTTCGAGCACTTTTACCATTGATTATATTGAGCTTAAAGCCAAGAACATCCTTTAGATTATCATTGAGAATAACCTTTTCATCGGCAATGGGTGAACTAATGTAGATCTTGCCCTCCTTCTTTGAATAGTTGAAATGAAAGGCTCCTTTTTTACGAGCAGAAATTCTTTTATTAATAGAACGACATAAATCAGTCATACAGGTGAGTTCTTCGTAGGTTAATTCGATATATGGATAATTCATCCAATTGATCTCTTAAATTTGTTCTTGATCAACTGAGGGTGGCGGCCAATCATAGGGTCTAATTTTTATTTCATACTTGCGATCTTTTCTCAGGATGTCATATGTATTTTCGAGAATACAGTCGACAAGAGCCACTTCATACTTTCCATCGTTGAATTTGATGGTGGGGGAGAGTTTCGTCCAAAAATCACTTGATCTATTCAATCATTGTAGAGAGGATCAGAAACATTGGACATGAAAGTCACATAGAAATCATTGGGCATTGTTAGTGTCTTCAACTGCAACCCAAGAATCAAAATCAGAGTTGTATCCTAGCCAGCGAACAAGCAACTGTCTCTTGCCCCTGTGAGTACGACTCTTTAATATCTTTTCAATTTGATAAATTTCACTTGTGTTTCTAACTTTTGCAGTTCATATTCATAAAACCACCGAGAATTTCATCATCTTTGGTGTCTCGCAGTCGATATGTCGTGGGTGTAGTGTCTAGGATTTTGGACACTTTAAAAAGTTCAGTGCTCCATAAATAATTCCCCTTTTCAAAAATATTGGTGGTTCTATTAATTCGAACAGTATCACCAACATTGAATTTCTTCTTCACATTTTTTTTTCTTTTTCACTGGAATATTGCTTTAGAAAAGCATCAAATGTGTTTTCACTGCAATGAGCTTCCCGAGGGCTAACATTGGACAGGGATCGATATCGGGCTTTGCATGACTATGTGTGCGAGTGTTTTGATTATGACACTTTAAATAGAACCTTTTCGGCACATGAGGTATTCAATCAAGAATTCGCTACCGCGATCCGATTGAATTTGCAATCCTGTTTAAGAATACTTTCTACAGCATGAGCAACTTCAACACCTCTCTTTGATCGCAATGGAATGGCATAGGCATAGCGACTAAAGACACTGATTGCCACTAGAATATATTTGTAGGGTGTATTGTGACGCCGTTGAATCGTGTCTAAAGTTAAAAGATCAGTTTGCATTATATGCAGAGGGGAAAAGGCTCTAGTTTGTCGATATTGTTTGCCACGAAGCCTGCGATTCCGATGCAGTGTATAACTCGGTTCATTTTCTAGATACTCTTTTGCTTTTTTAATGTGCTGCCATCTATGTCAGAGGCAACTCTAGAAAGCGTTGTGGGGGAACTTAGACTTCCCGCTTCACCACTATTTCCATAGACATTTTTTAAAACTTCATCCATTTTGAACGCAAACACTTAGCGTAATGTCCACTCCTCTTTTGCACACTGGAGGGTGAATCAATACGTTTTTGCTTTTGACTAGCAGCCACTGGTGTTATAAAATCATTGCTCCTGCTGCTTCTGCTAGTATTTTCCTAGATTTCTTCTTCTTCTTTTTGAAATGGTGTGGGCGTTGTTGGAGGACTATATTCTCTTCGTTTCTTTAGAATTTCCTAATTGCCAATAATGCTTTTGGGAAGTTTGATGCATTTAGAAAGGTGTATAGATTATTGTCAAATGATAAAAGTCCTTTACGATTCGTCACCATATCACAAGTTAAATCAACTAGATTATAACTTTTTCCCTGAATTTTAATTTGTTTCCCCTTTGCTATCGACCTGAACTTGCTGATCACCACCACTTTCCAACATGAGATATGCTAATACTCTTTTACTCTGTTCTCGATAGGTCACTGGCAATAGGTTTCCAATTGATGTCACTATGGAATTCAATTCTTTCTCCTTTGATTGTGCAGAATCTTGAGGAGAAGTTTCCTGTTTAAGGGATCTGTGATGGTGGCGGGTCTCTCACGATAAGGTCTATGTTTGTCCACACGTCGCAATGCATCTTGAAGTAAAACTAGATTTTTATCATCGGCAATATTTTCATCATTAATGAATTTGCTTAGATTATCTTAAAAATGTTCCACGGGTGAGAGAACAAGTTCTAATGGCGTCAATTTATAGGGTTTAGCCATCTAGAGAAAACTGTTTACAAGTCCTGCAATTATTGGCAGTAGAAAGTGTAAAAAAGCTACCACCCGCTTGAAGGAGACGTTTTCTTTTAAAAATTTTCCTTTGTTTTGGCAAGCCAAGGCACGTACAGTGTAACGATGTTGCTTTGTCTGTTGTCTAACACCTTTTGACAAGTGTACATTGCCCTCAGTTAAATTTAAACAAAGTTCAGATATTAAATTAATGAAATCATTGTCAAGACCATGTTTGAGTATGGCCTTCCTGAGTGGAGGTTTTGAAGTGCCTAAAATGGAAAATAAATGCCGTTGCTCATGTAGTTTCTTCAGTGTCATGATGGCAACTAATAGCTTTTTCTACTATTCACTGGAAGATATACAGTAATTTCTTTGTTGAAAATATCTGTGACTACACGTAGATCCTCGGGTGTATTCTGATTAAGATCTAGCAAAATGTACCCGTAGGGCTTATTTGTCGCCTGAGTGTATGCTGACAGCAGAAATTTGGAGCACCTGGATATATTTCGCTTATTGAGAGTTATTAGCGAGCTAGAATCACGAACAACTCGGTAGATAATATAGATGGTACAATTCAAAGCAAGGGTTCTCATACATTTGCTCTGATGAAACAGATTGTGTAGAACTAGGGTTATGGAAATGTGTTCATGATGAGAGCGAACGGTAAACAGTTGTAGCATTTCCTGTGAGAACTGTTCAATTGATTCAGCCAAATCATCAATAATCAGCCATGAGTTTGGTTCAATACTATTGAAAACATCAAGCCCCCGTATGAATTGTATTGGCACGGATGTGGCAATAGATTTTATTTGATCGTAGGACTCCTTCCAAATACTATAGCAATAATAAATTTTCTTTGGGTTTTCCAAAAACATTTTATTACAATTTTGAATTATTATAGCTAAAAGTGTCGTTTTCCCAGACATTGATGGGCCACACAGAAACGATCTGAATGGTGTTTTAAATTGATATATACTGCTGCTGCTGCTGTTGACAACAGTCGGACTACAACTAACTGTAAACCATACTTGTCCAATGAATAAATAATAATTTTCCCATAGATCTATCTAGTACAAGAACAACAAAAACAATATTTTATTCATTTATTAAGATCAACACTTGCACAACACGAATAGTACACACACACTATTTGTTCAACAAGAACAACAATATCATTTATTAACAAAAACACTTTTCTGTACAGCAATAATAGTACACACTATTTTTCCTTTATTAACATCAACACTTTTCTGTTCAGCAAGAACAACAATATTTATTAACAAAATTTTTCATTTATTGACATCAACACTTTTCTGTACAGCATGAACAACAACTGCATTTATTAACAACAACACTATTTGTACAACGACATTTTTCATTTATTGACAAAAACACTTTTTTGTACAGCAAGAACAACACACACTATTTATACAACACGAATAGTACACACACTTTGTACAACAGCACGAATAGCAATAGCACTATTTTTACAATAATAACATTTTTCACAAAAAAAACAACATAAAACACGAACAATAGCACAGTTGAACACTATGAATTTAAAGGATATCCCCCCCCCTAAGGACCCCCACCCCCGGGAGCCACGGCCGAAAGCCAGCCACGGGTGGGAGCGCGGACCGAAGGCCGGTCGCGGGCGTGATGCCCCACCCCCCGGGGATCGCGTGGAAACTCTGTATACAATAGTCGCTGCTGTAGCAGGTTAGGTTAGGTTTGAGCATTTATCAGGTTATGTTAGGTTAGGTTAATTTATCCAGACCAAGTTGGTTGCGATAGTCTACACATTCAACCTGGTCTGAAATTCGATAGTGGCCTATGGAGAGTACTTTAACACCATCCTTGAGCACAAACACCTTGTCAGATATACACGACATGGCATTCTTTTCAACTCTAACAGTATAATTTTTATACTGCAGAGATCGAATTGCTAGCACCGTTGCTCTCGGCACTAAACAACTATCTGCACAGGTTCTGTAGACACTCATGTTGAAATTCTTTTTTAACAAAATGTGTAGGCACCCCTTTACACGCTTGCTTTACATCTTTGTCGTGGGTTTCTACACAATAAACTTTAGGACCGGGGAACACCCCATTGGATATTAATCACTCCCCGTCTCTGATTTAACATTAGTAGCTGATTGAGAGCTTGACGTTTCACCAACTCGGGGTAGAGGGCCGCATCCCAGTTACTGAAATCCATCCGCGAGCTGATGTGCACCCCTTTTTCTAAATCATTTAATAAATCCCCGGTTTTTACTTTTAACAGCAGAGAATCTGTATCCCCATATTAAATTTGAACCTCCCCCTCCCTTGGAAATTGTACCTTGCACACATTGTAAAAAAGGACAACATGATCTTTTTGGAAATTTCCAGTACTGAACTACCTCCCGCTATATTCTTGTTCAGTACAACATTTTCTTTTTTCCTGTGTAGAAGAACCATGTTCGGCTCTATGCTCGTGAACGTTGTAAAATCAGGGTCGGCTATAATTCGTGCACATTCTTGGTGGCAGGTTACGACGTCACAACGGCATCTGTTTCGCACGCTTTCACAAATTTTGCCAGACACTGAATTTAAAATGAGCTTGTACATTTCCTTTTCTACTTTACTTTTTGCCTGAGAGCGTTTACCGACAAAGGTATCGATAAAAGTCTTCAAGTAGGGTTTCTGACTGAATTGCAGGACCCTATGTGTTTTTGTGATCTTGAAACCATTGTTCACTATCCATCGCAAAAGCACGTGGTGAACAACGATATTCTGTTTAGGGTCTAGATCTGCAATCAGTTTCTGCTTGGAGGGGGTCCAGTGCATACCCATATCATCAACCAAAGATCGATTGTATGGGCTCAGCGATTCCTTGGTCACTGGTCGATTGGCACAAGGAAATGCAAAATCCTTGACAGAATCATGAAGATCCAATGGTATATGGCCGTCAATTTCAAAGAACCATCTTTGTGGCCCATTGTCCTCGACGGTGTGGATGTCGGGGATTTCACAAGGATTCTCAAGCCATTTATAGTTTCCACGCGGCAAAGAGTAGTGAGACATTGCCGAGGGGTATAATGAGTTCATGTCAAGGAAAACTGCATTTGACTTTACACCAGTGTCTTGTCCTCATGGATCTGTTGTTAAAACGCGATCTCCATGAAAAACATCCCCCTCCTCTCATTGATCTTTCTACAAAAAGGTGTTGATCTACATCAGTGATCAACCCTATTTCTTCCCTACTAATTTTTACAATCAAGTCCATCACCAAATGTGGTTTGGAAAAAAAATAACCTATATCTAATCCAAACTATGAATAAATTTGGTCTGTGTTTTTACAGACAATATCTAAAGAGTTAAAACGTCACTGGCCAAGTACAGTCTACAGTAATACCACCCATTTTTACAATTACCCTTAGCCAAAATCCTCTCGGCAAATTCATATTCCTCGGCAGTGCATTCACTATTGGTGAGTGAATTATAGAAAGCTTCAATTGGAGGTAGTTCCACCTCACTTAGCCGAGCGCCAGAACAGTAATAGTAATAGGCATATATGCCCTTACAGGTCAGTAGGTCATACATTTCACTGTCTGGAAAGTGTTGTTTAAGCAGAGAAAAACTATCAAAATTGTCGCTTTTCTGCACTTGAATCAATTGACTCAATGCCTTTGGGAAGAAACTAAATGAATCTAAAAACCTGATTTTATTCCAACACGTATGCCCATTATCCTCTGCCTGCCATTTCAACTCGAGAAGCACCAACTTCTCAGCTGATTTGGGGATAATATTGTAGGGAAATAAATTGTTTACCCATGGACTATCTACTCCCCCTCTCTCCCTGTGCATACGTGCCAAAGCCGGTAAAATAAATTTTGAATCATAATTTGAATTGTGAATGAAAACCGGTATAAAAAACTGCTGGCTTACATTCACATTGCACGACTGGTGTGCTATACCACGAAAATTACTACTCCCTGGCAATATTTCCCGCCACAATTGATTATGGTCCCTGACTTTCCCCTTCCCCCCTCTTTTCCCCTTATTCCCTTTACCCTTAGCCCCTCTTCAAATTCTCCCTTTCAAACCCAGCATATTTTCTGATTTTTCATCGCTAGACGATCCTCTGCAGACAACAAAATTGGGTGATGTGTATTTCTCAAAGGAGAAATAGCTCCATGCGCAGTGACAATTAATTTGGTCAATGCCTTAATCATGCACTCATTCTCATCCAACGTCTCGACTATTTCTAGCAATTACATTGTGTTAGAGTTATCTCTTTGCGCGTGGGCATAGGAAACCGCTATAGCTTGATGTTCTTTGATTCGATCCAAAAATCAATGATCGTTCACATCCACTAGCCTAGCTTCACAATCCAAAGAGATTTTATTGCTTTGGAGGAGGGTAGTCTGAACATTTTTAAATCTTAAAATGGCCCTGTGACCCGAAACTGTTTTCACTGATTGGTAGCCATACCGTCTACAATGCTTCATATGATTCTGTAGTTTTAAATCACTATGAAATCTAGACAGGCTTGTTGGACAGTAGAAACGTGTCCCACGTGTTTTTACCCTCCCCCAGAACTCTACTGATATCTGTAATTGGGTTAAAATGGCCTATTGCATTGGGTTCACTAGGTGGTGTATACAACAACCAAACCCAGTGCTTCACCAACTCAATTGACAGGCCCCTTACTAGGAACAACAACCCCCTTTTTATTAGAACGTTCCCCATCCTCAAATTCAGTTTCATACTGGATCACAGTAACACCGATATTTAAAAACCAACAAAGAGAAAAATCTAAAAAAAACAAACAAACGAGACTGTGGCCAGTGGAGAGAAAAGAAAACACAAATGCAAAACAACGCGGATATTTCGCCTGTATCCAAACAAGGCGTCCTCAGCACGAAAGAAACACAAGAAGAACAGGATAAAAAAACCAAGATAAAACTAAAAACCAATAAAACCACCACCAAAAAAACAAAAAACAAAAATGTACAATTGGCGCAAACTGAACCACGTAGGGAAAAGATGCTAAAATAGAGTTACTTCAGTGAGGACACCAGAGCAACTGAAGAAAAATAAAAAAAACTTTAAATTACTTTAATTATTCTGTTGCGAAATAATCCTTTTGTTAGCTATTACTGAAGCAAATCGTCTTGGTCTAGCAGGTAAAATAATCCCCTGGTGATTATTTAACATGTTAACTCCCTTATTGACTGTTGATTCACTCTTTAGAAGGTTATCATAAATTGGGTCAGAATTTAAATTACCTGTGTCCCTATTTATTGAAAGGTTAGCAAACATATGTTTTTTAATTTCTATGGCTTCCCTCGCCCATTGAGTGTAACCCTTATCATTTGAAATAGCTAAAGCTTCATCAAATTTTACAAAATGATCTTGTTGAAGCCAAATATGCTCTGCTAAAGCTGAAACAAAAGCTTCTGGAGGCTTGCTTAATTGTAGGGTTTTTTCTATTGAGTTTCGGTGTTCAATAAACCTTTCAAAAAATTGTTGGTGAGTCCTACCAATATAGAACTTCCCACAAGAACACGAAATTTTATACACCCCACTTACTAAATTTCCCCGAGTTAAATCCTTACCAGAACTAAAAAAACTACCCAATGACCTCAACGATTGGAAACATGGATCAATA
This sequence comes from Artemia sinica, assembly GCA_027921565.1. NCBI lineage: Eukaryota > Metazoa > Arthropoda > Branchiopoda > Anostraca > Artemiidae > Artemia > Artemia sinica. Next base: position 92,902,548 of record CM051256.1, on the reverse strand, counting down.
CCAAATTTACGTAAGACCCGTGAAAGTTTCTCACCCAAACCAGGTATATATGGTAATGAAATGAAACTTTTTGATACAACTAAATCTAAAGACTGAGAAACCCCAATAACCCTTCTATCGTTTTTAACCCGTCTATTTTCAATTATTTTGTCAATGAACTTAATTGGATAACTATTACAAAACAAAATATCCCTCAAGTATAACAATTCCGAATCCAGAAACTCCTGGGAACAAATTCTAAAGGCTCTATCCACTAGTGAAATTACAACCCCCCTTTTCACCGACATAGGGTGGCAAGAATGAAAATTTAAATACCTATCATTGTGCGTTGGTTTTCTGTAAATCGATAAAAGTAAATGGAGATCCCTTTTAATTAATAAAATATCCAAAAAAGGTAATTTATTATTATCCTCAAACTCAACTGTAAATTTAATATTATTATCAAAACTATTTAAATGCTTACAAAATAGGTCTAAGGAGTCCAATCCATATTTCCAAACGCACACCACATCATCTATGAACCTATCGCAGAAGCAAGGGGAGATTCTAAAACTGTTTATAGCTGAGGTTTCAATGGCATCTATGAATAGATTTGCCAATAAAGGAGAAAGAGAAGCCCCCATTGGTAACCCAAAAATTTGTCTATAAAAATCCCCTCGAAAACCAAAATAAAAAGAAAATTCATATACTAGAATAACTAGTCTCATAATGACTTCAATATCCAATCTGGCTAAAGTCACATCTTGTATTAAATCAAAGTGTTTTTCTAATTTACTTTTTAAAATGTCCTCGCACCTTTTTAAATCACAATTTGAATACATGGACACAACATCGAAACTCATTTAATGCCAATGGGTAGTTTTTTTAGTTCTGGTAAGGATTTAACTCGGGGAAATTCAGTAAGTGGGGTATATAAAATTCCGTGTTCTTGTGGGAAGTTCTATATTGGTAGGACTCACCAACAATTTGTTGAAAGGTTTATTGAACACCGAAACTCAATAGAAAAAAACCCTACAATTAAGCAAGCCTCCAGAAAATTTTGTTTCAGCTTTAGCAGAGCATATTTGGCTTCAACCAGATCATTTTGTAAAATTTGATGAAACCTTAGCTATTCCAAATGATAAGGTTTACACTCAATGGGCGAGGGAAGCCATAGAAATTAAAAAACATATGTTTGCTAACCTTTCAATAAATAGGGACACAGGTAATTTAAATATAGATCCAATTTATGATAACCTTCTAAAGAGTGAATCAACAGTCAATAAGGGAGTTAACATTTTAAATAATCAGAAGGGGATTATTTTACCTGCTAGACCAAAACGATTTGCAAAAGGATTATTTGGCAACAGAATAATTAAAGTAATTTACAGTTTTTTTATTTTTCTTCAGTTACTCTGGTGTCCTCACTGAAGTAACTCTATAATAGCATCTTTTCCCTACGTGGATCAGTTTGCGCCAATTGTACATTTTTTTTGGTGGTGGTTTTATTGGTTTTTAGTTTTATCTTGGCTTTTTTTATCCTGTTCTTCTTGTGTTTCTTTCGTGCTGAAGACACCTTGTTTGGATACAGGCGAAATATCCGCGTTGTTTTGCATTTGTGTTTTCTTTTCTCTCCACTGGCCACAGTCTCGTTTGTTTGTGTTTTAGATTTTTCTCTTTGTTGGTTTTTGTCATGGCTGGCCAGTTCGGCTTAAGATCTTTCAGGCGATATTTAAATGAGCATTGGCCCTTTCAAAAATATCAATTGACCTGAGTGTTACTGGAAATGTTCCCTCTAAACAAGTGAAATCTACAGGGCCCACCTCATTTAAATATCAGAGCCCACCTTCCCATGTACAGCCCAGTATTCTAATTTTTTTTGTAGCTTCATGTGCTAGAGGCTCGAATGCTGATATGAGGAACGCGTACATGAAACACTTTTTACCTGTTTCAAAACAGATTCGTTGAGCGCCTTGACAACTCTCTAAATCGGGATTATATTCTAAAACTATTGACCTTTCCCCACCCCCTCTTAAAATAAAATCTTTTTTTAAATTTACAAATATTAACACTTAAATTTTCAATAAATAAAACTACAGACCCACTCCCGTTCCCATTATAATTTTCGAGATGTGTAATAATGTGGTCTACCCATTGCATAAAAACTGTTTCTTAATTTTCTAAATGTGGGTAGACCTCTAGCATCTCGGTATGTACACAATGGTCATGTAACTCACTTTCGCCCTCATTTAAATAATTTACTTTAAAACAATTGAAACCTTAATAGAGTCCCTACCCTCCCCCAAAGAACTGAATCTGGTTTTCTAACAGTGCACGGAGTTTATCTACATATACATGAATATCTATATATAACATCTATAGGGTCAAATACAAAATCCCCCCCCATAAGCGAATTAAAGAGATCCCCAAAGGTTGCACTATAGACGACTATTGTATTTAATATCGAATTTGATTGGTAGAATTTAAGAAGTGTTGTAAATTGTGTATTGTTACCCTCCCCTCTTGTGTATCATCCCCCCCAACCCCACTTTGTTCAATAATAGGGCTGTGAGAATTTATCGAAGTCATTTCATTCGATTGAAGTGCAACTATGTTCATGTAATCAGTGGGGGGAGGGTTCTCAGTTAATTCACTGACAAAATCATCTAAAATTAGCATGGTATTTGGACTTAGCAATGTTAAGTTCCCTTGCTCAACTGTGCTAGGTTCTACAGTAAAATAATTACTTAGAAAATCATCAATATTACAAGGTATTTCAATGGAGTTACCGATATCATGCCATTCGTTGATAGGTGATGCTTCCTGAATGGTATGAAACTCCATAGATGTATCAATGAGTTCTTCTTCTTGTTCTGATGAGGGGGGAGACAACGAATATGGAACCAATGCAATCTATAAAAGAAAATAGCTTATTTTCAATGTGTCTAAATCACCCTATTTTTAAAATTGGATTATTATTTACATGTGCATAAAACACGCTTAGTAGTAGCAGCATTTGGTTAATTCCCTACTCTAACTACTCTATATATTCTGAAAGTTCCAACTTAATATAAGATATTTACAATCTAAAACATGACATAGTAGGTTTTGATTTTGTTCAAATAACCCCTCAAAAATTTCATGTTAATACTCATTATCTGCTTTGAAAAAAAACCGGTGTCTTTACTTGGTTTGAAATGGATAGCCAAAACACATGGACTTGATACACAAGTTATTCCGATAGAAAGTTGTTTTTATAATATTTGTAGAGGCAAGGTGAAGCATTCGTTAATAAAGCAGTTTATATCGCAAAGATTTTATACTTATTATGAGCGGGATATAGTGCCTTTTTTGGATTCCCTAACCTAATTCGGCAGGTTGAATGCATGCACTTGTTATGATTCAAAAGGAGACCGTCATGTTTTATCAGGTTGAAAAAATAGCGAGAAATAAAATTTAAACTTACATCTCCAAATTCCGGCTGCAGTTGAGTGCCGGATGGTCCTGCCAAAGCAAGATGGGGGATGGACTGGACGGTGACGTCCATTTCTTGCGCTGCTGGGCCAGCAATGTCACAGGGTTGTGCAGCCGGTGCAGCGATTTCACTGGCTTGGAGGTTGGTGCATTGGGGCTCACCATCATGTGAGCAGCCATCCACTCCCTCTTTAATTTCCTGCCAGGCTGCATTGGGGCGGGCGCTGATGGGACTTGGACAGGCAGCGCTGGTCTGGAAGGGATGTGGGTGGCTCTCGATGGGTCAGCCATCTCCAGCTGTTGCATGGGAGTAGCGTCATTACCCCAAGCTCTATTTTCAGGAGAAGGCGGGCATTTCTCATAATTCTCCTTAAAAAGAAAAAAATTTAGTACAAAATAACGACTCCCTGTTAGAGAAGAAAAATTAGTACCCTCCCCCCCTTTTCAGCAAAGCAAAAAGTAGAAATTTGCGAGGAAGAAGCTAGGCTTAGAAATCAAACGTTTTTATTACGCAACTTGTGAAAAATAAAACTTGACAATCAGTAGCTCCTATTTTTACCATTTAGAGAAAAAATGAAATACACTCCGTGTTGGAAATAAACCCGAAAAGCATAGAAATCATATTTTTATCATATAGAAAAAAATTTAAAAACATGTCTGGAGACGCAACGTATATATTTGCACATTATTCCTCTAGGGTCAAAGGTTTATATAATCTAAAATGACCTGCGCTTCAATATACCTAGTCATAGTAGGTCTGTGTCTTTTTCTTAAAAACCTCCATATAGACACTGAGTACTCAAAATGGAAAACAAAATAGTATATGAAACTGTTTATTATAACTAACACCCATCCCCCTCTTGCAATTCAAAGGATTTACTGTCGCTAATTTGACCAAAAAAGAAGCATCTTTTTAGTGAAACCAATATAATGCTTAGGTCCTAATTCATGAGAATTAACAAGCCGGACGCGCACTTGACGGGTGTCAATAATTATCTCTATTTAATACTTAGCGGCTTAATGTCATAAGGGGATCACTATATCTGAGAGTTGACGGAAGTAAGTTGTCACTTTTGCTAGAATACAGAAAGCATTAAAATGATATGAATTTATCGAAAAAGAGAATTATTTCCAATGAACGAATTAAAATCGTTAACAGGGGGGTTACATGGTAAAAAGAGCGTATTTTACGCTTTCTAACGATTATAAACATCGTATAGTGGAGTTTTTTTTGTATTGAGGGGAGGGGGGTATACCCTGAATTTGAACATACTGGAGGGGGACTACAAAATGATTTTATTTGGAAATAACCTAAGAAAATTTACTAAACAGAACTCACATTATAAATCTTTGTAGCTAAGGCTTCCAACTCATCAATATCTCCATGGCGGCTTGAGACTGTATGATAATTTAACCTCAACGCATGTCCATTATAAACAAAATCTCAAGTGTGAATTGTGATGTAAGGGAAACCTTACGTAACTCCCTGATTGACCTAGAAAGAGACACATGATTCTGTTCCGTTAGCGGATCAATACATTTAGAAACATCCCCTGATTGGCCTAGAAAGAGACACGTGATCCTGTTCCCGTTAGTGGATCAATACATTGCCCCGTTAGTATTCAGTGCGCATGTGCAAACTTCGTCCCAGAGTCAATACACTTAGAAACATCCCCTGATTGACCTTGAATTAGGTGCCATTGACCCGTTAGCGGATCAATAAACCATGAATAAATTATGTTCTGTTCGTATGTAATTACCCCTTTCTACTCATTTCAGGAATGGGTTAAAAACCTAATCTAACCCAACCTAATATAACCTAACCTAATTTGTTATCATCAAACCTAGGATTAAATTGAAAAAGTTGACTGGCAACGCTGACTAAAACCAAGAAGGAAAAAAATTATTTCGGACATTCACCAGCGAATGTCGACACTCACCAAATTTGGACATTCACGGTAACATATATATATATATATATATATATATATATATATATATTATATATATATATATATATATATATATATATATATATATATATATATTATATATATATATATATATATATATATATATATATATATATATATATATATATATATATATATATATTATATATATATATATATATATATATATATATATATATATATATATATATATATATATACATATATATATATATATATATATATATATATATATATATATATATATATATATATATATATATATATATATATATATATATATTATATATATATATATATATATATATATATATATATATATAATATATATATATATATATATATATATATATATATCTATATATATATATATATATATATATATATATATATATATATATATATATATATACATATATATATATATATATCTATATATATATATATATATATATATATATATATATATATATATATATATGTATATATATATATATATATATATATATATATATATATATATATATATATATATATATATATATTATATATATATATATATATGTATATATATTATATATATATATATATATATATTATATATATATATATATATATATATATATATATATATATATATATATATATATATATATATATATATATATATATATATATATATATATATATATATATATATATATATGGTAAAATTTCAGCAGATGTTACGTTTAAGTTTGTTGATTCTCTGACTTTACCCAGGGATCTTTTTCTTACAAAACTGTATGGATAATTCTCTCATCATCACATCTAACAGTTCGTGGTAATGAACTGTAAGTAAGGAGCGACCCGGCTCACTAGTAGCCGAAATTCTAAAAAACGGAATTTTAATACCAATAGATACATAAAAAGAATCAGATTTTTATTCTGATTTCAAATATTTAAGTTTTATCAAGTGTAGTCTTAACCATCAAAACTTAAGCGTCTGAGAAAATTTGCTCCATTTTCGAAAAGGGGGAAACACCCCCTAAAAGTTATAGAGCTTAAATGAAAATCCCACCATCAGATTCAGCGTATAATAGAACCCTACTGTAGAAGTTTCACGCTCCTATCTGCAAAAATTTGGAGTTTTGTTTTTTTGCCAGTAGAAAGATCACGGATGCGTGTTGATTTGTTGTTTTTTTTTTTCTGTGGTTTTTTTTCAGGGGTGATCCTATCAACCTAGTTGTCCTAGAATGTCGCGGAAGGACCCATTCAAAGGGAAATTAAAAGTTCTAGTGCCCTTTTTAAGTGGTCAAAAAATGGAGGGCAACTAGGCCCCCTTCCACGCTCATTTTTCCAAAGTCATCAATTAAAAATTTTGAAATAGCCATTTTGTTCAGCATGGTCAAAAATAGAATAACCCTGTCTTTGAGGATGACTTAATCCCCCACAGTCCCCGAGGGCAGGTCTGCAAGTTTAGCATCTATCTTAATTTAGTATTTGGAACTCAAAATCAAACTGGTTCCAGTTACAAAACCAAGGTGACGCAGTTGTTAGAAATATGAAGTGTATAAATGTTCGTATAAGGAAAAATGCAACTCCCCAACAATAATATTGGAAGATTAAAAGTCGAAAATAATATGTATATTTTTTAAAAACACTTTTTCAAAGTAGAATAATAATAGAAAATATTTCTTTCTCGAGAATCCATGAATAGCGCTACCTAAGTAAAGAACGATGTTGGCGCAACGTTTTGTTTATTTATTTAATTCTAGACCAGGGCATTTCGTATCGAAGGAGTTGTCATAGGAACTTGGAAAAGGGTTCATTCGATTGGAAATTGGAATGGCTAGTTTCCTTTTAATAGTTGAAAGTGGTTGGAAGTCAACTAACACACCTTCCACGCCCACCATTTCCCCAAACACATCCAATCAAATTTTGAGATAGTCATTTTATGCAACGTAGTTGATTTCCAGATAAAAATTATCTTTTTAGGAGGACGCTTCCTCCAGAGCCCTCAGGGCAAGGGTTGTAAGTTATTCCCTGGGGGCATATAAGGTTTTTATGGAAAGTTTTGTCGTAGAAACTTCAAAAGGGATCATTTGATTGGAAATTTAAAGGGCTAGTGCCCCTTTTAATAGTCGAAACTAAATGGAGAGCAACTAACCCCCCTTTCACGCTCACCATTTCCCCAAACACATTCAATCAAAGTTTTGAGATAGCAATTTTGTTCAAGGTTGTTGAAACTCTGGAAATTATGGGCCCGTTCAAATGAGCCCTCTCTGAAGTGTATACGAGCATCCCTTTCATAAGAACCACATACGCCCCATAGACAACACTAACAACGCCTACTCCCCTGGCCCCGGTGGGGTTGTGTTGACACCGGAGTTTTTGTTATCTAGTTTTTGAACAATTTTTCAAAAAACTGGCTATCTCAAAATTTGTAGCGGATGGGTTTGGGGAAAAAAGGGTATGGGGTGCATAGTTGCCCTTAAATATCTTTACTCTTAAAAAGTGAACTAGAACTTTTAATTTCCAACCAAATGAGCCCTCTATGAAGCTTATACGAGTATCCCTTTCATAAAAACCATACATGCTTTTAGGGCATAAGTTGGAACCTCTTCCCTCGGGCACTGGGGGCGAGGGTTGTATTGACACCGAAGTTTTTCTTATCTGACCTTTAAGTATTTTTAATAAAAATATATGTCAAAATTTTCATCAGATGTGTTTGGAAAAAGAAGGCGTGGTGGGCTAGTTGCCCTCGGATCTCTTTTGACTATTAAAAAGTGAGCTCGAAATTTCAATTTCCAATCAAATGAGCCCTCTCTGAAGTTTATACGAGCATCCCTTTCATAAGAGCCATATAAGCCCCAGGGTATAACTTACAACGCCTGCCCCCGGGCCCTGGGGGGTTGTGTCGACACCTGAGATTTTGTTATATAACTTTCGAACAATTTTTAACTTAATGACTTTCTAATAAATTTTATCGGATGCATTTGGGGGAAAACGGGCGTGGGGGGCTAGTTGCCCTCCATTCTCTTTTGACTCTCAAAAACTGAACTAGAACTTTCGTTTTCCAATCAAATGAGTATCTCAAAGTCCTTATTGAATGGTTTTGACGAAAAAAGGGCGTGCAGGGGGGGGGGGGGGAACTAGGTGCCCTCCAATCTATTTTGACTCTTAAAAAGTGAACTAGAACTTTCAATTTCCAATAAAATGAGCCCTCTCTGAAGTTTATACGAGCATCCCTTTTATAAGAACCATATACACCCCATGGACAACACTTACAACGCCTACCCCCTGGCCCTGGGGGTTGTGTTGGCACCAGAGTTTTGTTATCTAATTTTGAACAATTTTCAAAAAACTGGCTATATCAAAATTTGTAGAGGATGGGTTTGGGAAAAAGGGCGTGAGGGAGGATAGTTGCCCTTAAATATCTTGACTCTTAAAAAGTGAACTAGAACTTTCAATTTCCAATCAAATGAGCCCTCTATGAAGTTTATACAAGCATTCATTTCATAAGAACCATACATGCTTTTAGGGCATAATTTATAACCTCTTTCCCCGGGCCCCGGGGGGTTGTATTGGCACCGGAGTTTTTCTTATTCGACCTTTTAACTATTTTCAACAAAATGTCTATCTCAAAATTTTCATCAGATGGGTTTGGAAAAAGAAAGCGTGGGGGGGGGCTAGTTGCCCTCAGATCTCTTTTGACTATCAAAAAGAGAGCTCTAACTTTCAATTTCCAATCAAATGGACCATCTCTGAAGTTTATACGAGCATACCTTTCATAAGAACCATATATGCCCCAGGGCATAACTTGTAAAGGCTGCCCCCAGGCCCTGGGGGGTTGTGTTGACACCTGAGTTTTTTTATCTGACTTTTGAACAGTTTTTAACTTAATGGCTATCTAAAAAATTTTATCGGATGCATTTGGGGAAAAAGAGGCATTGGGAGGGGGGCTAATTGCCCTCCAATCTCATTTGTCACTGAAAAACTGAACTAGAAATTTCAACTTCCAATCAAATGAGACCTCTTTGAAGTTTTAACGAGCATCCCTTCCGTAAAAACAATATATTCCCCCAGGGCATATCTTACAACGCTTGCCCTTGGGCCATGGGGGGCTGTGTCCACCCTGGAGTTGTCGTTATATGGTCTTTGAACTATCTAAAAAAAAAAGCTATCTCAAAGTTCTTATGGGATGGGCTTGAGGAAAAAAGGGCTAGGAGTGGGGGGCTAGGTGCCCTCCAATCTCTTTTGACTCTTAAAATGTGAACTAGAACTTTCAATTTCCAATCAAATGAGCACTCTTTGAAGTTTATACGAGCATCCTCTCCATAAGAACCATATATGCCCCCAGGGCATAACTTACAACGCCTGCCCCCGGACTCTGGGGAGTTGTGTTGACACAGGAGTTTTTGTTATATGATCCTTGAACTATTTTTAACGAAATAGCTATCTCAAAATTTTTATCAGATGCATTTGGGAAAAAATGGTCTGGAGGGGGGGTCTAGGTGCCTTCGAATCTCTTTTGACTCTTAAAAATTGAACTGGAACTTTCAATTTCCAATCAAATGAGCACTCTTTGAAGTTTATACGAGCATCCTCTCCATAAGAACCATATATGCCCCCAGGGCATAACTTACAACGCCTGCCCCCGGGCCCTGGGGGGTTTAGGCGACACCAGAGTTTTTGTTACATGATCTTTGAACTATTTTTAACAAAATTGCTATCGCAAAAGGTTACCGGATGCATTTGGGAAAAAATAGCATGGAAGGGGTGGGGGGCTGGTTACCCTCCGATATCTTTTGACGCTTAAAAATTTAACTATAACTTTCAATTTCCTATCAAATGAGCCCTCTCTGAACTTTTTACGAGCATTTCTTCCATAAGAACCGTATATGCCCCCAGGGCATAACTTATAACCCTTGCCCTGAAGACTGTGGGGGGAGTTTCCTGCTCTAAGATATAATTTCTATTAAATGTTATGCCCTGTAGTCCTCTTTCATTTTTCCATCAGAATAAGACAAAAATATAACAAGCAAAGATTGCCAAGAAAAATAAGAAATATGAGGAATTAGATATGAGAATAAGGAGAATCCCCTTTCTAAAATTTTCTTTTTATAAGGGGATTTCCCTGGTAAAAAATGCCCTCCATTAAATGTTGTGCCCTGTAGTCCTTTTTCATTTTTTCATTAGACTAAGACTGACATATAATAAACAAAGATTGCATAGAAAGATAAGAAATATGAAGAATGAGATGCATGAATAATGGGAATCCCCCTTTATAAGGGGATTTCTCTTATTGCCCTACATTAAATGTTATGCCTGTAGCCCTCTTTCACTTTTTCATTAGACTAAGACTAACATATAATAAGCAAATATTGCACAGAAAATGTGAAATATGAGGAATGAGACATCAAAACGGAGGATAAGAAGATTGAGCACAGAAGAATGAGAATATGGAATGACACTGAAGAATGAAAATAAGGAGAATCAGAAATATATAACTAACCTTGATTAAGACCAGCAAAAATATTTGGAAAACTTCTCAAAACAGTTTTCAACAATTCAGGTCTTCCAGGTTCATGCCCAGCTCCATTAGTGCCATCTTTTAGTTGAATAACATCGGAGCAGGTCAAAGCCAGGGCCTGAATCAGCTGTTGATTCACCTGTTCATCTCCAGAGTTTGATAATTGTTTCTGAGATTCTTCCCCAATCCCTTGATGAAAAGAAGTGTCTTCTCTATGGAATGAGTTGCAACAGCTGTTGGAAGTGGAACTTGAAGCAGTACTGAAAATATTAAGAGATCCATTACTAGAACCAAAATTTGCCATTAAGATAGAGACAGCTGCAGAAGTTGAAGTTACAAGGGATTTAAAAGTGAAGTTGAAAGTTAAGGCAGTACTGGCATCGCTAAAAGATCAATTATTAGAAACTAAATTTACCAATAAGATTGAGAAAAATGTAGAAGTTGAACCTGAGGATATAATGGAAAAATTAAAATGATTGATTACTAAAACCTAAATTTCAGGCCTCCCGCTTATTTTTTTGAAAATATAAACTTTATGAACTTTTGACCACAAAAACATGAACTTTTGATTGCACCTTTTATGGACCTAAATTTACAATATGAACACCTCAAAAGCTGTCCGTGGACACTATAAATTTATTAATGTCATAGAAGCTTATAGTGCAAAAATGTCATTTTTGTCTGTATTGGAGATAAAATCCTTTAGCCCCTTTTCCCTCCACCAGACATTAAATTTGATTTTTTCTTGGCTCACACTTCCTATCTTCAACAGTACCTGACAGTTTGACTCCATCCCCCAAGCCGTTCCCAAGATAATACAAAGAGACCATTCCAATTACATGGGTGCATAGTGTCTTTCGACTTAGAAGATGAAGAAGAATATAATTTTATTTCTAAAATTTCATCACGGCATGGTTGACGAATTCTTCATCCTTCTTCTAAGGGGCACTTATTTCTGTCACCCCCAAGTAAAAAATTCGAATCAACTAGACCCCCCCCCCTTTCTCCTTCGATATTCCCTCAAAGTTTCATCTTGATCTTTTTAGCCATTTCAGAGACTTTATAAATAGTTTGAAAATTCAGGTATACATAGAGTCTTTTGACAGATATATGTGTCGTTCCCAGAACACACTCTTGGGAAAATTATAGGAATCTTGGGCTATCGAATGTTCCGTAAGAGCTCACTCGAAATACAATTATTGAGGACCAAAAACGTCCTGTCTTATTTCAGGACCCCCTAACACCCACTCGACCCTCAACCCAACTTCCAACAAAATATATGGTTTTCTTGGTCTAAACAACGATCTCTGGAAGTTATATGCTAATCGGACACACAGGATCGATCACACAACCTTTTTCATTATAAAACCTATGTGCAAAAAAGAGCAACTTGCATAATTTACAGCCCTTGGCCCAGGGGCTGTGGAGGGCCATGTCATCCACAAAGGCATATTTATCAAACCTTTTGACTAATTTGAACAAAATGGCTAGCTCAAAACCTTGGGGAGAGGGAGGTACCAAACACGAACCTTCCAATCGCATTTGACTCTATGAAAAAAGCACTAGATATTTCAATTTCTAATTGAATGAGTCCCACTCCAAAGGTTCTACGACCACCCCTTCCATATCAAGTGGCATTAACATTTCCACTGTTCTTGAAACGTGAGGGTGTGAAACACAAAGGTTGAAATAACCCTACCATTTTGTCGTCCAACCTTCTCCATCTGGAGCTTCTAAATTATTTTCATCTCAAGCTTCACATCATTTCATGTTTCACAAAACACGTAACACGAGTTATGTGAGAAAACACATAGTATGTTTTGCTTCATTTTGTTCAGATGAGGCTAATATCTTCATTCGCCAAATTTTCATTTGCGATGTTTAGAAAAAAACAGATTTTTTTTTTCGGTTATAAATTATGCAACTAAAACTCAGGAAGAATAATAGTTGTACAGAAATGTAAAAAAAAAAAAAAAAAAAAAAAAAAAAAAAAAAAAAAAAAAAAAAACGGTAAATAATACTGTACGGAATATTGGTAAACACTGTATTAATAAAATTATTATTCCCTTAAATTCCGAAAACAATTTTCTCTGCGTGTCTCTTATTACATTTTCTTAATCCTTACTAGTTTAACTGTCTACTAACCCCCCCCCCCCTACTATAATAATCGGGTACGTTTTTTTGCCCCCTTTTCACAATCATTATCAAAATATAAGTAACATCACAGCAATGACGAGAAATACTTTACTTTGGTACGTTTCTTGGAATTTTTTAAGCTTCAGAATTGTGCTTTTTTTAAAAATCTGAGACCAAAACCTTGTTAGTACATTAATTGTGCCAATTACATTATTTTGTCTTAGTATCACAGTGAAAAAAGGCCAAGAAACGCCACACAGCAGATGAGGTTTCCGATTTTTTTTTTTTCTAGTGAACATTAGTGCCAGTTTCACTTTGACATTTGTTGAATTTTGTTCACCCAGCGTTCCAAGCATTCATCCTCTTGAATAATTTCGCATGACCTCAGATATACCAAAAAGCTTCTCTTCCAGTTTTTCCTCTTCATAATTTTGCACGACGTCATAGATACCGTAAAGCTTTTCTTCCAGTTACTGTTAATTTTTTTATTTTAATATATCCAATCGCAAAGTGGCTGCGAGTGAAATCGGGCGGCCGACGAAGTGGACAAGTTGAGGCGTGGGATCCTTGAGTCTTGGGATCATTACCCACGTTCGACAAAATTTTTATTAAATTTCTTAATCTGGTATGATTTTATTTTGACGTTTATGACGAGCGTCATCAAATTGTACAAGATGACAAATTAATCTGAACAGCTAAAGTAAAAGACATGGGGGAAATGTATGAAGCAATGACGAGCACAAATAAAATAAAAGAAAAGCTGTAGTTAGAGAATATGCAACAACGAGCGTAACCGCAGATTTCACATGGAAACAACGCAAAACAAAATCTTCGGTTAATATATAAGAGACAGCTAAAATCTCAATGAATTGCCTGCGAAAATGATTTACAACATATATGTTTAGGAGATATTCAACAAGGAGGATCCCGATGAATTGCAACCACAAATTATGCGCAACGAAAGCTGCGCGGTTAGAAGACTTGCAACAAAAATCATCAAAATTTGATAACCATCGACCAAATTAATGCTTAATAATTGAATAATTGAGTATCATCAATAATTTTACACACAGAAGGAGTTTTCTGTCTATGCTTTACTAATCAACTCAGAAGCAACCGTGTTATAACACTCGATTTATCGATATATATATATATATATATATATATATATATATATATATATATATATATATATATATATATATATATATATATATATATATATATATATAATATATATATATATATATATATATATATAATATATATATATATATATATATATATATATATATATATATATATATATATATATATATATATATATACTTATCCCTACTACCGCTGACAGCAGTAGAAATCCTTCAGCACACCTCAAAGCAATGTAGTGGTGTAACACTATCGAGCTCCACGCTAAGCGGGATAGTGGCTAACGTCCCCCGTATGATGAAACGTGTTGGCTGGTCGGTGACTATATATATATGACTATATATATATATATATATATATATATATATATATATATATATATATATATATATATATATATATATATATATATATATATATATATATATATATATATATATATATATATATATATATATATATATATATATATATATATATATATATATATGCTTATCCCTACTACCGCTGACAGCAGTAGAAATCCTTCATCACACCTCAAAGTAGTGTAGGGGTGTAACACTATCAAGCTCCACGCCAAGCGGGATAGTGGCTAACGTCCCCCGGATGATGAAACGTGTTGGCTGGTCGGTGACGGAGATTTTGCTCAGGTAGCATGACAGAATTTGAGTAAATGAATGAATATGTTAGTATTTTGCTGAAGGAATCCATCGGAACGTTGCTTACGGAGCCTAACAGAATTTCCTTCAGGGAATTTGCTGAAATTTGGCTCAAATTCGTCTTTTGGATCGAAATGAATTGCGATCAAAATAATTCTCAAGGAATCCACTGGGAAATAGCCCAACGACTCTTTAGAAACCTGTCGAAGAGAAATGGATCAAAGGGTCTATCGTCATTTACCACAGAGAATTTATTGGTAAGATGCTGTGGTTTGCCGAAAAAGTCTAGAATTGGAACTTACTAGGGCAACTCCAACATTAAATTAACGAGAAAGATTTATGCTGATATCTCTCTTTTTAGCATGAAACTCCTCTCAATCTCGAAAATAGGTCATCTACATCACGTGCTTTTGAAGTCAAACATCTTGCCTGCATTTTTTCCCAGATACCACAGGATCAAAACATTCATAACTACGAAAATTCAGACGGTTTATACTCTGTTGGTACCCAAAGAGTCTAACCCCATTTTAGTCTATTAGAAAAAATATTTTCCTGTTTGTTTTATTTTCACATATGATGTTATTGGTTGTTCTAAACTGTCTAAGATTATGATGTCATAGGGGGATTATGCTTGGATACTTGGTTTCCAAATTATGCTACGTTATTCATAATTATGCTACGTCTGGCAAACTTATCCCTTCCCCCCACCCACCCTCCAGAAAATATAAATATTGTAAAAGTAATAACAAAGGAGATTTACATTGAAATACAATAGCTTCCTGAATTAATATTCTTACACCACTTTCAGAATTGATGTGAAAATGGGGCTTTCGATGTTAATTTTATTACATCTCGGATACCATATTTTTTTTTTTTTTTTCATAAAACAGATTTTCTCTAGTAAAAAAAAATCCTTGCGCAATTTTTAACATTTCCACTGTTCTTGAAACGTGATGGTGTGGAACACACAGGTTGAAATAACCCTACCATTTTGTCGTCCAAACTCCTCCATCTGGAACTTCTAAACTATTTTCCCAAATTGTTCAGTTTATATAGGCTTTTCCATACCTATCACCGGGTAATGGGCTCATACATTTATGGATTATATAGATTATTCACAAAAAACACGTAACACGAGTTATGTGAGAAAACACATAGCACGTTTTGCTTCATTTTGTTCAGATGAGACTAATATCTTCATTCGCCAAATTTTCATTTGCGATGTTTATAAAAAAAAAACAGATAATGTGTTTTTTTTTTTTTTATTATTATATATATATATATATATATATATATATATATATATATATATATATATAATATATATATATATATATATATATATATATATATATATATATATATATATATATATATATATTATATATATATATATATATATATATATATATATATATATATATATATATATATATATAAATTATGCAACTAAAACTCAGGAAAAAATAATTATTGTACAGAAATGAAAAAAAAAGGTAAATAATACTTTACGGATAATATTGGTAAACACTGTATTGATAAAATTATTACTGCATTACATTCAGAAAACAATTTTCTTGACGTGTCTTTTATTAGATTTTCTTAATCCTTACTAATTTAACTGTCTACTACCCCCACCCACCTACTATAATAATCGGGTACGTTTTTGTGTCCCCTTTTCACAATCATTATCAAAATATAAGTAACATCATAGCAATGACGAAACTTCACTTTGATACGTTTCTTTGGAATTTTTTAAGAAGACCGGCGGCGGCGGGGCTAAAAACAACAGCGGCGGTGCGCCTCCGGCACGCCGCTGGTAAGATGCCGACGGCGCGCCGCCGGTGCGATCGATGTAGACCGCAAACACTAATGTTTTCGTCAGTCTTTCTCAAATCACAGCTTAAATTTACAGATTTACTTTCTCTACTCATTGAGAGTTCATTTTCATAGGATACTCTACCTAGTAGCTACTGATAGCAACCAAACTATAATATTCTTGTAACAGTTTCTCACCTCCCTTCACACTCCCTTTTGTATTTTTTTAAAGCAGCTATATAATGTTCTATAAGATCCGTCTCTGCTTTAAATTAAAAAAAAAAAAATTAACTCTTTGGCATCCCTGCTTTTAATAAAGAAGAATTCAAGATACTATCACTTAAAAATAATCCTTCCCTATGCCCCCCCCTCTTTGAATACCATCTTGATAGGATACCGTCTCTGCTTTAAATAAAAAAAAAAAATAACTTATTGGCATCCCTGCTTTCAAAAAAAAATCGAGGTATTATATTTAAATATTATAGCTCCTTACCCCCCCCCCTCTGGATACCACCATGATAGGATACCATCTCCGCTTTAAATTAAAAAAATAATTAACTTTTTGGCATCCCTGCTTTTGATAAAAAAAATTCGAGACATCATTTAATTGTAATACCTACTTACCCCCCCCCCCCTATGGATACCACCTTGATAGGATACCGTCTCAGCTTTACATGAAACGAATAATTTACTTAATAATTAACTACGTCACTATATGGTTCAAACAAACACCCGAAATCATGGTTGCAGCGGCAGCTGCAACCTAGTAAAGAGCGAACCACAGCCCATAGCAATCAAAAGTTGAAAAACGTGTTTTTAAAAAACTGTCTTGTGAGAAAAAATGCCCATTCAACACTGAATCAGGAATGATAACTATTGTTTCAGTTAATCTTAGAAGTAAAAGTTTATTGCGAAAATAAATTTATGGTGGTTTCGAAAAAGAGCCTGAAACCCCTTGAAAATGCCGTCAAATCGAAATAAAAAGTACACCATTGGAATCATCATGGTCCAAAACTTTTTGAAGGATAATTATAGTCCCCCACCTTGAACAGCAAGGAAAATGACTTTTTTGCATGGGTAGCACTGATCTGTCTCCCTTTTTTTCTTTCTTTTTTTTCTAGAAGGGCTAGGGGGTGGCCAGAGCATCATAGAGAGGTATGTGATAGCTCATTTGAAAGGGAATTAAATTTGTAAGTGCCCTTTTTAAGTGACCAGAAAGATTGGAGGGCAAATAGCCCCATCCCTACAGACCCCCTCCCCTGAACTAGTCGTATAAAAATTTTGAGATATCCATTTTGTTTAACATAGTTCAAAGGTCCAACATATATGGTTTTGATTATGATATGACCCTCCATAGTCCCTAGGGAAGGGCTGTATGTGGTATCGGGCGTATCGATATCACGCGTATTGGTATCGTGCGTATTGGTGTCGCATGTATCGTGTCGGGAATATCGGTATCCGCAGTTGTTGTTTTTCAGTCATTTTATAGGCTCGTTTTTTTAAAGCATGTCCGGCAAGGTATCATGGTTGCAGCGGCAGCTGCAACCTTGTAAAGAGCGAACCACAGCCCATAGTAACCAAAAGTTAAAAAACGCGTTTTGAAAAAAAAACTGCCTAATTAAAAAAAATTCCCATCTGACACTGACTCAGGAACGTTAATTATTATTTCGGTTCGTCTTAAAAGTAAAAGTTTATTGCGAAAAGAAATTTATGTTGATTTCGAAAAAAGCCTCACGCCCCTCGAAAATGGCGTCATATCAAAATGAAAAGTGTACTACTGGAATCAACAAGGTCACAACCTTGTACAGAGAATTTACAGTCCCCCTCCCTGAACAACAAGGAAATTCACTTTTTTGCATCGGTAGCACTGATCTGTCTCCCGTTTTTTGTTTTTTGTTGTTGTTTTTTTCAGCAGGTCTAGCAGGCTACCAGAACATCATAAAGAGATTCTTAATGGCTCATTCAAAAGCTATTTCTCATATCTACATGTTTTTTATAAATTCTGCCATCTGAAAGTGCCATATGGCACTAAAATGGCACTTTTTGCGCTATTTCTCAAAGGGTGGCACTAGCAGGCTACCAGAACATCGTTGGCAGATCTTTTATAGCTCATATAAAAGATATTGCACATATCTACGTCTTTCATATAAATTCCACCATTATCAAGTTCAAATGGCACTAAAAACGGCACTTTTGGTGTCGTGTCTTAAGTGGAAAAGCTGCACTGTAAAAAAAAAATTTTTTCCAACAAAATTTTTTACTCGAATTCAAACAAGTAAAAAAAAATCCAATTTTTCTGTTGGAATTGTGACTTGCTTGTTGAATTCCAACAAATTATTGAAATTATTTAGGTTTATGTACTTTTCAGTAGAAAAATGTAATTTTCACCGTAAATAGGCTATATCAATAAACACGGTTTGAACTTCAACAGTAGTTTGAAGTTTCTTGAATATCATTTTAAATTTGACTATAGGACCATTGAAAGTAATATGTTCAGTATAAGTTCAATTCAAATATTTGAATTATAGCAGAAAAAGGGAATGCTAATTGAATTTTGAGTATAAAAAGATAATTATAAAAATAAAGAAATATATTTTTACTTTGAAATAAGTTGAGCTTTCTTGTCTGCAAAATGAACACGCAGAAATTTATGTACAAAAATTATCTTTTAACTTTTACAATCGTTTTTTTAAATACATTTTTTGTGAGTTTCTGCAGGTAGAAAATTTCTTAAGATGCTACCCTAACCTTAACAGTACTAACGGTGAAAATATATTGCTTTCTGAATTCAATTTTTTTTCTAATTATTAACGAAAATCCTTTTGTGGGAACAACTTATGTTTTTGCGATGAACGGAACGTCATTTTTGTAATGAGATCCAAAAAGTGTTTCAAAAAAAAAAATATTCCCTGGATTCACCATAAATTTGGAATTTATTTTTTTGCCAGAAGACTGATTATGAATGCGTTTCTATTTGTTGTTTTTTTGTTCTAGTGTCCTTTTTAAGAGACCGTAAAGATTGGAGGGCAACTAAACCTCCTCTAAAGACATAATTTGTCTCCTAAGCCTGTAGGCCATGGTTATATTCCTAGGTCCCTTAGGTTTACGTCTTCATTTGTATCTGATCGGTCAAATTATCAACTCCGTAGTTCTCTAAATATCCAAATTCCCCATACACCAACAATAAGATCCGATTTTAATCCTCTTATTGCGTGTCATTTGACATGGAACACCCTTCCTGATTCGGCTCGAGAATGCCACTCGTTTGGCACCTTCAAACGACTAGTGAAAAAATATTTGTTTTTACGTGATTAATTTTCTTTACTTTTGCCTGCTGCCAATAGTTTTTTCATTTAATTGTTGTTTTTTTTTTTTTTATAGATGTTGTGATTCACTGTAGTTTGATAAAGCTTATTTAGTGAACTCTCTTTGTTTTTTTTTTTTTTTTTTTTTTTTTCCGTTTTATGAAGCAAATGCTTTACATGTTAAAAGTTCAAATGTTTATGTTTATATGTTTAAATATTAATTTTATATTTATATTGTTTAAATCTTAAGCGTTTACATGTTTAATGTTTATTTGATCTTTTCATAATCCCCCTCCTACAGGCCATGGAGCCTTTGTGGGGATTTGTAGATTGTTATGTAATTATTTTACTGATATATGGAAAATAAATCTATCTATATATCTATCTTATTTTGTTTTCGAATGTTTTGATCCAAGATCAAGTTGACAAACAAACAAAAAATCATCTCCTTCAACTACCTACAAACGTAGAATACAGAAGTAGATTTAATGTTAGGACCTTCGAACGACGAAGCGACGATTTTGCCTAGGGGGCATTCAGGTCACAGAGAGAGAAGACATACTGATTGTGATGGTAAGTATTCAGTTTAGTTTATTAATATTGATAACTTGTGTCTTATGTTTCCCAAAATGTTTAAGATAGTACATTTTTATAAATAAAAAAAAGTTCGGTAAAATTCTACGGTACCGTTCTATTAGCTGTAAACCATGCAAGAAGTGAAGTTTGGTTAATGCTAATGAAATAAAATAGGATAACAATCTAATAGTTTAGAAACAAAGTTCGGCTATATATTTGCACATAAGGGGGGTGGGGGTAAAGCATAGCATACATTAAATACGTAGGCTAACCTAACCTAGGTACCCTTTTTCCCCCTAAACCCCAAAAAAACTAAAGTTTAAATGTTGTAAACGCAGTTAGAAACCACTGTTTGTAATCCAATTCTCCGTTGAGAGAACCTGTTTACTAGTTTCTTTTATCATCTGTCTTGCGTGGCTTACAGCTAATAGAACAGTACCAATTCTACTTTAGCTACTTTTGGCTATCTTGGAAAGGGGTTAGGTAGGGAAAATGAAACTTTCAAGGATGGGTCTACAGGCTAAAGTATGGGTACTTATGTCCTATCTGGAACACGCGAAAAATGAAGTTTGGTTGATGCTAATGAAGTAAAACAAAATAGGATCAAAATATAATAGTTTAGAAGCAAATTTCGGTTATATATTTGCAAATTAGGGGTGGGGGGGTGGGGGTAAAGCATAGCATATATAAATACCTAACCAAACCTAGGTACTTTTTTTCCCCTAAACCCCAAAAAACAATAGTTTAAATATTGTAAACCCAATAACAAACCACGCTTTACAATCCATTTCTCTATTGAAAGAATCCCGTTTCGAAAGAAACACGCATCTTCCCTACATAATATACCGCATGTGTTCCAGATAGTACATAAGTACCAAAGTATGTCCCGAAAAGGTATTTCGAAGTACCTACCTCCACTCCTTCTCCCTCTA
Source organism: Artemia sinica (assembly GCA_027921565.1). Lineage (NCBI taxonomy): Eukaryota > Metazoa > Arthropoda > Branchiopoda > Anostraca > Artemiidae > Artemia > Artemia sinica. The sequence continues at coordinate 92,881,032 of CM051256.1, read as the reverse complement.
TAGGGTCCTAAAATTTGCCTACATGACAGGTCTATACTTATTGAAATTTTGACAAAACAACATTTTACCTTAATTTTCACTTATCAGTTTCTTTTTCTCAAGGTTTAGTTCCAAAAATGCAATTCCTGTTATTTGAGTAGAATTTTAAGCCATATCAATGTTTTTTTTTTCTTCAAAACTTAGAAAATGTATTTGCATATCTTTAGAACCTTATAAATTGGGATTGAGCAAAGTTGTGAAGCTGAAAACAATTTTGTTGTACTTCATCTAAGCAGAAGATCTATTTTGCAAGGTTTCAATTTTATAACACACAGATTTGATGAGGCGGCGAACAAGAGATTTGATGAGATCTGATGAGTAAGTCAAAGGTATTCAGAAAAGACAGGATTCGTGGCATTATTATTGCAACCGTTCACCTCTGGAGGTAGAAAAAAGGGGGGAAGTCTTTCTTTGATTTGTGCCTCGATTTGATTTCATCTTCACTTCAGGTCCGAGTGTCACTGTTTTCCTGATTGGAAGATATTTCTTACTCAAGTGTCTTTTGTCGGCCTGCTACTACGCCATTGATTAACTGATTTCCATCATGAAAAATGCAGCAGCTAAGAGGTGTCAACATTTCAGGAATTCAACATTTTTGTTTCTCAACACATTGGAAATTCAATAATGACCATGGAATTCCAAAATGGTCTCCAATATTCAATTTCAGCTGTAGAAATTCAAATTTTGTTGTTGATAAATATTACAAACAATTTTTGTTGAATCTCAAACGATTTTTTTTTACAGTGTGGGGCTATTGGGCTAGCAGAACTTTAAAAAGTGATGTGTAATGGCACTCATTTTTAAGGCATATCCCGGGAAGGCAGATCTTGAACCTATTACTCATATCTACGTGCTTTTCATCAATTTTACCATCCAAAAGTGCCATATAGCACTAAAACGGCACTTTTGGTACCACTTCTTAAGTGGAAGAATTTGGAAGCATAAAACTGTACCATTGCAATAATTATGGTGCAAAGCCCTTAACTGGAGGCTTAAAAGATCCCATCACATATACTCCCCCTCCAGACCCTCTTAGTAAGTTTTATAAATCAACTAGTCATATTAAAAGTAAAAGATTTTTGTGAAAGCAAATTAACTAAAACTAAAAACTTTTCAACTAAACATCTACCAAAAATTAAGCTTGATTGATCAACAGTTTTGGATTGAACCTTCAAACTTCACTCTGTGATGAAGCCTGTGTGCTAGTTCTAACAGCAGTAATTGAGGGGAAGGGATGTCCTTGCCCCCTTAGTTTTTGCTCTTGCCTAGGTTTTGAAATCACCTTTTTTGGTCATTTCATTGGAAAAGAAACTTGTTTCATTTAAAAAAGTTGGGGAAACAACCGAAAGTGCACTTTGTGGGAATGTGCTATCAAGTCAAATTTATGAAAAGCGATTATGTATAAATATAAGCTTTTAAATGGACCCTTAAAAAGCTTTCTTTTGTTACAGTAGCCTTCAAGTTTCTGCAAGTCAGAAGGTGATTTATAAAGCCCTGTCTTCATTATGGCTTTTTCAGGCGAAGTCGGCCGAGTAAAAACAGCTTTTTGCTCATCGAAAAACAAACGTTCCTGAAAAACATGTGTTGTTTTGTGAAGTATGGATAATGAACTTTATGTTATAGACTAAAATTTTTCTTAGCTGTCAAGGTTGTTTGCAGTATATTTTAGAGCTGTCTTATCACCCCTAGATCGGTGATTATTAAAAATTATATCAAAAATAAGTTTTCAACCGAAACTAAGAAGTAATATTAAAACTTAAAACGAGCATTCATTATTCCACATAGATAGAAAAGATCATGGCAGCGTTATTTTTGCATTAAATTTTAATCAAAAATGAACAAAGATTAATTAAAAAAAACAAAGTTTTTCCAAGGGAAGTTTTAATTCGATGTGCTTGGGAGAATGGTGGGCGTGAGAGGGGCGTTAGTCGCTATCCAATCACTTTCAACTATTAAAAAAGGCCCTAGCCCTTTCAATTTCCAATTGAATGAGCCCTTTTGAAGTTTCTACGACAACGCTTTCAATATAAACTTTATATGCCCCCAGGGAATAACTTACAACCCTTGCCCTGAGGGCTGTGGGGGGAGGGGTTGCCATCCTTAAAGACCTAATTTCCAAAACTTTCAACTACGTTGAATAAAATAGCTATCTAAAAATTTTGATTGGATGCGTTTGGGGAAAAGGTGGGCGTGAGAGGGAGTTAGTTGCCCTCAAATCACTTTCGACTATTCAAAAGGGTACTAGCCCTTTGAATTTCAAATCGAATGAGCCTTTTTTCAAGTTTCTACGACAAAGATTTCAATAAAAACCTTATGTGCCCCCAGGGCATAACATATAATCCTTACCCTGAGGGTTGTGGGGGAGTTTGCTCCTCAAAAATATTTTTTCTATCTGGAAATAAACTACGCTGAACAAAATGGCTATCTCATAATTTTTATTGGATGTGTTTGGGGGAATGATGGGTGTGGGGGAGGGGGGGGGCTAGTTGCCCCCCAATCATTTTCGACTATTAAAAAGGGCGCTAGCCCTTTGAATTTCCAATCGAATGAGCTGTTTTGAAGTTTTTACGACAACGCCTTCTTTAAAAACCTTATATGCCCCCAGGGCATAACTTAAAACCCTTGCCTCAGGGCTGTGGGGGAGTTTCCTCCTGAAAAACATATTTTCTATCTGGAAATCAACTACGCTGAACAAAATGGCTATCTCAAAATTTTGATTGGATGTGTTTGGGGAATGATGGGCGTGAGAGGGGGGGGCTAGTTGCACTCCAATCACTTTCGACTATTAAAAAGGGCACTAGCTCTTTGAATTTCCAATCGAATGAGTATTTTTTGAAGTTTCTACGACAACGCCTTCTATAAAAACCTTATATGCCCCCAGGGCATAACTTAAAACCCTTGCCCTGAGGGTTGTGGGGTAGTGTCCTCCTCAAAAACATATTTTCTATATAAAAATCAACTACGCTGAACAAAATGGCTATCTCGAAATTTTGATCGGATGTGTTTGGGGGAATGATGGGCGTGGGGGGGCTAGTTGCCCTCCAATCACTTTCGACTATTAAAAAGGGCACTAACCACTCCGATTTCCAATCGAATGAGCCCTTTTCGAACATTCTACGACAACTCCTTCGATACGAAGTGCCTGGGTATGGAGAAAAACAAAAAAAACATTGTGCCCACATCGTTCTTTACTTAGGTAGCTCTAGCGCGCTGCCTGTGATAAGAAGAAGAATAAGATTTTATTTTAAAAATTTCTATCACAGCATGGTTGCCGAATTCTTCATTCTTCTTCTAAGGAGCACTTATTTCCATCACCCCCAAGTAAAAAATTAGATATTGCCTCTAAGTTTCATCTTGATCTTCTTAGCCATTCCAGAGACTTTATAAATAGTTTGAGAATTCAGGTATACATAGAGTCTTTTGACAGATATGTGTCGTTCATTTGACAGATGTAAGTGTCGGGCTATCGAATGTTCCGTAAGAGCTCACTCGAAATACAACTAATCAGGACCAAAAACGTCCCGTCTCATTTCAGGGCCCCCTAACACCCCCTCAACCCTCACCCCAACTTCCAACAACATATATGGTTTTCTTGGTCTAAAGAACGATCTCTGGAAGTTATATACTAATCGGATACACAGGATCGAACACACAACTTTTTTTCATTATAAAACCTATATGCAAAAAAGAGCAACTTGCATAATTTACAGCCATTGGCCCAGGGGCTGTGGAGGGCCACGTAATCCACAATATTTGTCAAACCTTTTGACTATATTGAACAAAATGGCTAGCTCAAAATCTTGGGGAGAGGGAGGTACCTAAACCGAGCCTGGGAAGGAGCCTTCCAATCGCATTGGACTCTATGAAAAAAAGCACTAAATCTTTCAATTTCTAATTGAATGAGTCCCCTCCAAAGGTTCTACAACCACCCCTTTCATATCAAATGGTTTGGATGCTGTTTCTCAAAGAAAAATAAAGAGTATCTTAAACCAAATTCGAGCAGAAAAAATAATTCAAATTTAAAGCGAACAGAAACCACAATCAACGAACACATAAGACAAAAAAGAAAATTAAAAACAAAAAAGGAAAACAACAATAGAATTTACAATGAATAATCAAGCCAAACCTCAAACAAACAAAAAGTACCACATGCAGGAGAAGGACTAACCTTCTGCCTTGCAGTAGGACTTACAGTAACCTTGCAGTAGGACTTGATATATATACATATATCAAATTGTCAAAACATCGACAAGAACAGCAAAAAAAAAGAAAGAAAATCCCGATAATAACCAAGATCATAGGCAGCGCAATTGCGCTGCCTAAGTAAAGAACGATGTTGGCACAATGTTTTATTTTTATTTTGTTCTAGACCAGGGGACTTCGTATCGAAACTTCGAAAACGGCTCATTCGATTAGAGGTTGGAGTGGCTTGTGCCCTGTTTAACAGTCGAAAGTGATTGGATGGTAACTAACAACCCTTCCATGCCCACCATTTCCCCAAACACATCCAATCAAAATGTTGAGATAGCCATTTTGTTCAGCCCAGTTGATTTCCAGATATGAATTATGTTTTTGAGGAAAACACTCCCCCACAGCCCTCAGGGCAAGGATTGTAAGTTATGCCCTGGGGGCATATAAGGTTTTTATAGAAAGCTTTGTCGTAGAAACTTCAAAAAGGGCTCATTCGATTGGAAATTGAAATGGCTAATGCCCTTTTTAATAGTCGAAAGTGATTGGAGGGCAACTAACCCCCCTCTCACACCCACCTTGTCCCCAAACACATCCAATCAAAATTTTGAGATAGCCATTTTGTTAAACGTAGTTGAAAGTTCTGGAAATTAGGTCTTTGAGGATGACAACCCGTCCACAGCCCTTAGGTCAAATGTTGTAAGTTTTGCCCTGGGGGCACATAATGTTTTTTTTAAAAAGCCTTGTCGTAGAAGCTTCAAAAGGGCTCATTCGATTGGAAATTGAAATGGCTAGTGCCCTTTGTAATAGTCAAAAGTGTTTGGAGGGCAACTAACACCCCTTCCACAACCACCACTTATTCAAACACATCCAATCAAAATTTTAAGATAGCCATTTTGTTCAAAGTAGTTGGAAGGTCCGGAAATTTTATCTTTGAGGATGAAACTCCCCTACAGCCCTCAGGGCAAGGGTTGTAAGTTGTGTCCCGGGGGCATATAAGGCTTTTATTGAAAGCTTCGTCGTAGAAATTTGAAAAAGGGCTCATTTGATTGAAAATTCGAAGGGCTGTTGCCCTTTTTAACAATCGAAAAAGACTGGAGGGCAACTAATCCCCTTCTCACGCCCACCTTTTCCCCAAACACATCCAATAAAATTTTTAGATAGCCATTTTGTTAAACGTAGTTAAAAGTTTTAGAAATTAGGTCTTTGAGGATTATAAGCCTCTCAGACCCCTCAGGGCAAGGGTTGTAAGTTATGCCCTGGGGACATATATGGTTTTTATAGATAGTGATTTGTAAAAACTTCGAAAAGGGCTCATTCTATTAGAAATTGAAAGGGCTAGTGCCCTTTTTAATAGTCAAAAGTGATTGAAGGGCAACTAGCCCCCCTCTCACGCCCACCATTTCCCCAAACACATCCAACCAAAATTTTGAGATATCCATTTTGTTCAACGTAGTTAAAAGTGTTGGAAATTAGGTCTTTGAGGATGATAACCCCCCTCAGATCCCTCAGTACCAGGGTTTTAAGTTATGCCCTGAGGGCATATAAGATTCTTATAGATGTAAAAACTTTGTAAAAACTTTAAAAAGGGCTCATTCGATTGGAAATTGAAAGGGCTAGTGCCCCATTTAATAGTCGAAATTGATTGAAGGGCAACTAGCCCCCCTCTCACGTCCACCATTTCCCCAAACACATCCAACCAAAATTTTGAGATATCCATTTTGTTCAACGTAGTTGAAAGTTTTCGAAGTTAGGTATTTGAGGATGATAGCCCCCTCCCCCACAGCCCTCAGGGTAAGGGTTTTAGGTTATGCCCTGGGGGCATATAAGGTCTTATAGAAAGAGTTGTCGCAGAAACTTCATAAAGGGGTCATTCGATTTGAAATTTAATAATCAAAAATTTCGATTTAACAGTCAAAAGTGATTGGAAAACTAACACCCCTCCCACACCCACCATTGCCCCAAAAACATCCAATAAAAATTTTGAGATAGCCATTTTGTTCAACGTAGTCGAAAATTCCGAAAATTATGTCTTTGAGGATGACACACAGCATTACTTACAGAAGAGTTTTAAGTTATGCCCTGGGGGCATATAAGGTTTTATAGAAAGCGTTGTCGTAGAAACTTCAAAAAGGGCTCATTTTTTTTGGAAATTGAAAGTGCTAGTGCCCCATTTAATACCCGAAAGTGATTGGAGGGAAACTAACGCCCCTCTCGGGCCCACCATTTCCCTAAACACATCCAATCAAAATTTTGAGATACACATTTTGTTCAACGTAGTTGAAAGTTCTGGAAATTAGGTCTTTGCCAGCGTTGTCGTAGAAACTTCAAAAAGGACTCATTTCATTGGGAATCGAGAGGGCTACGGCCCTTATTAATAGTTAAAAGCGATCGGAGGGCGAATACCCCCCCCCCCATATCGATCATTTCCCCAAACACTTCCGATCAACATTTTGATACAGCAGTTTTGTTGAACGTAGTTGAAGGGTCCGGAAATTATGTTTTTGAGTATGACAACCCCCCACAACCCTCAGAGCTAAGGTTGTAATTTATACCCGGGGGGCATATAATGCCATATAGAAAGTGTTGTCGTAAAAACTTCAAAAAGGGCTCTTCCGATTGGAAATTGAAAGGGCTATTGTCCTTTTTAATAGTCGAAACTAATCAGAGGGAGAATCGGCTCACCCCCATCATTTCCCTAAACATTTCCGATCAACATTTTTATATAGCCATTTTGTTCAATGTAGTTGAAAGGTCTGGAAATTATGTGTTTGAGGATGACAACACTCCCCCGATAGCCCTCATGACAAGGGTCGTAAGTTATATCCTTGGGGCATATAACGTTTTTATAGAAAATTTTGTCATAGAAGCTTCAAAAAGGGCTCATTCGATTGGAAATTGAGAGGACTAGTGCCTTTTTTATTAGTCAAAAGTGATCAGAGGGCAAATGTCTCCCTCCGCGCCTATCATTTCCCCAAACACTTCCAATCAAAATTTTGATATAACCATTTTGTTAAGCATATCAGAAAGGTCTGGAAATTATGTCTTTGAGGATAACAAATTCCCCCACCCCTCAGGGCACGGGTTGTAAGTTATGCCCTAGGGACATATAGGGTTTTTATAGAAAGTGTGGTCATATACACTTCAAAGGGAGCTCATTGGATTGGTAGTCAGACGCTCCAATGCTCTTTTTAAGAGCCAAGTGATCAGAGGGCAGCTACCCTCTCCCCCCTACACACACGTCATATTGTCCCCAAATGCGTCTAATAGAAATTTTGAGATAGCCATTCTAGTCAAAATAGTCTAAATATCATATAACAAGGCATTTGGGGTTGAAACAAACCCGAGAGATTAGGGGCAAGGGCTGTAAGTTATGCCCAGGGGGTATTAAAGGTTTTTATGGAAGGGATGGTTGTTTAACTTCAGAAGAGGCTCAGTCTTTCTCCCTGAAAAAGACTATGTCAATATACTGAAAAAAATAACACTGAATACTGAAAACACTGAAAAAAATATAAATGTTTTAACTTTTATAACTTTAATAAATCAAATAATTTTAACATTTTGATTATTAAATATCAGTATATGTATATTAAACTCACAATGCACATTCATTTGTATTTTTTCAGTAAAGTGCAAATTTTGTTCTGGCCTTGGGAAGACATAGGGGTTTTGCGCCCAACTTATGTTAATTTCTGCTCGTTTTGAGTTTGACTCGGTTATTCATTGTAATTTCTATTCGTTTTGGGTTTCATTTATTTATCGATGCTGATTTGTGGTAGTTTCGAGCTTGGTAGATTATTTGATTTTATTTTTGCTCATTTTTTGTTTAATGGAGTTCTTTACTTTTCTTTGAAAAACTTATTTTGTGAAAAAGGTTTTTTAATTAATTTCCGTTCGTTTTATATTGACATAGTCTTTTCAGGGAAAAAGAAAATAACACTTTAAATCTTTTCGTTTTTGGAGACTTTATAGTTTGGCCTGCTATTTGTATGCTGGAGAAAAATTTTCAAGAATTTTTAACAACATACATCATTTTAAAAATCTGGACACAAATAGTACTGTTTAATTCAGTTTCATACCTCCTCTAGTTGACCTGAAATGGAAAACTTGATACCATTCGCAAAAAAATCTGTTTAGTCTCTTTGATAGCTTGGATACACTTACACTATTTTGATTTGGTTAAATTTTAAGAGCAGAAGTAGCCTCAAAAGTTTGAACATAATACCCTCAGTCGTTCTTGGGATACTGCTGAGATGCCTTATTAGGAATAAGCATTATCACAGTGCATTTTGATTTAATCTTAAGGCAACATTTAGTTTTTAAACATAATGGGAAAATGGGAGAGTGGGAGTGGAAGGGGGATTAGTTTCCCTCCAATCACTTTCGACTATTAAAAAGGGCATCAGCCCTTTCTATTTTCAATCGAATGAGTCCCTTTCGAAGTTCCCACGACAACTCCTTCGATACGAAGTGCCCTGGTCTAAACAACAACAACAACAAAAAATATTACTAATCACTTTCGACTATTAAAAAGGGCACTAGCCTTTGAATTTCCAATCGAATGAGCCTTTTTTGAAGTTTCTACGACAACGCCTTCTATAAAAACCTTATATGCGCCCAGGGCATAACTTAAAACCCTCGCCCTGTGAGTTGTGGGGGAGTGTCCTACTCAAAAAAATATTTTCTATCTGGAAATCAACTAGCCTACGCTAAACAAAATGGCTATCTCAAAATTTTGATTGGATGTGTTTGGGTAAATGATGGACGAGGGGGGGGCTAGTTGCCCTCCAATCAGTTTTGACTATCAAAAAGGGCACTAGCCCTTTGAATTTCCAATCAAATGAGCCCCTTTTGAAGTTTCTATGACAACACCTTCTATAAAAACTTTATATACCCCAGGACATAACTTAAAACCATTGCCCTGAGGGTTGTTGGGGAGTGTCCTCCTAAAAATATATTTTTATCTGGAAATCCACTACGCTGAACAAAATGGCTATATCAAAATTTTGATGGGATGTGTTTGGGGGAATGATGGGCGTGGGGGAGCGGCTAATTCCCTCCAATCACTTTCGACTATTAAGAAGGGAACTAGCCCTTTGAATTTCCAATCGAATGAGCCTGTTTTGAAGAATCTACGAGAACACCTTCTAATAAATTCTTATATGCCCCCGGTTCATAACTTAAAACCCTTGCCCTGAGGGTTGTGGGGGATTGTCCTCTGGCGGAGTGTCCTCCTAAAAAACATATTTTCTATCTGGAAATCAACTAGCCTTCGCTGAACAAAATGGCTATCTCAAAATTCTGATTGGATGTGTTTGGGGGAATGATGGGCGTATGTCACCGGGGCATAACTTAAAACCTTTGCCCTGAGGGTTGCGGGGGAGTGTCCTCCTCAAAAACATATTTTCTATCTGGAAATCAACTTCGCTGAACAAAATGGCTATCTCACAATTTTGATTGGATGTGTTTGGGGGAATGATGGGCGTGGGGGGGGGGGGGGGGGGGGGCTAGTTGCCCTCCAATCACTTTCGACTATTAAAAAGGGCAAACGCCCTTTGAATTTCCAATCTAATGAGCCTGTTTTGAAGTTTCTACGACAACGCCTTCTATAAAAACCTTATAAGCCCCCAGGGCATAACTTAAAACCTTTGCCCTAAGGGCTGTGGGGGAGTGTCTTCCTCAAAAACATATTTTCTGTCTGGAAATCAACTACGCTGAACAAAATGGCTATCTCACAATTTTGATTGGATGTGTTTGGGGGAATGATGGGCGTGGGGGGGCTAGTTGCCCTCCAATCCCTTTCAAATATTAAAAAGGGCAAACACCCTTTGAGTTTCCAATCGAATGAGCCTGTTTTGAAGTTTCTACGACAACGCCTTCTATAAAAACCTTATAAGCCCCCAGGGCATAACTTAAAACCTTTGCCCTAAGGTTTGAAGGGGAGTGTCCTCCTCAAAAAGATATTTTCTATCTGGAAATCAGCTACGCTGACGAAATACCTATTTCAAAATTTTGATTGGATGTGTTTGGGGGAATGATGGGCGTGTGGGGGGGGGGCTAGTTGCCCTCCAACCCCTTTCGACTTTTAAAAAGGGCACTAGCCCTTTGAATTTCCAATCGAATGAGCCTTTTTTGAAGTTTTTACGACAACGCCTTCTGGGCATAACTTAAAACCCTTGCCCTGAGGGCTGTGAGGGAGTCTCCTCCTAAAAAACTTATATTCTATTAGGAAATCAACTACGCTGAACAAAATGGCTATCCCACAATTTTGATTGGCTGTGTTTGGGGGAATGATTGGCGTGGGGGGGGGCTAGTTGCCTTCCAATCACTTTCGACTATTAAAAAGGGCACTAGCCCTTTGAATTTCCAATCGAATGAGCCTGTTTTGAAGTTTCTACGACAACAACTTCTATAGAAACCTTATATGCCCCAGGGCATAACTTAAAACCCTTGCCCTGAGGGTTGTGAGGGAGTGTCCTCCTCAAAAACACATTTTCTATGTGGAAATCAGCTACGCTGAACAAAATGGCTATCTCAAAATTTCGATTGGATGTGTTTTGGGGGAATGATTGCCGTGAGAGAGGGGGGGGCTAGTTGCCCTCCAATCACTTTCGACTATTAAAAAGTTTATTAGAACTCTCGATTTATAATCGAATGAGCCCCTTTTGAAGTCTCTACGACGACCCCTTCTATATGAAGTGCCCTGCTTTCAAGAAAAAAAATAATAAACTGTACATTGTCAACATTGATCTTATATGCCCTCAGGGCATAATTTAAAACCCTTGCCCCGAGGGTTGTGGGGGAGTGTCCTCCTCAAAAAGATATTTTCTACCTGAAAATCAACTACGCTGAACAAAATGGCTATCTCAAAATTTTGATTGGATGTGTTTGGGGGAATGACGGGCGTGGGGGGGGCTAGTTGCCCTCCAATCACTTTCGACAATTAAAAAGGGCACTAGCCACTCCAATTTCCAATCGAATGAGCCCTTTACGAAGTTTGTACGACAACTCCTTCGATACGAAGTGCCCGGGTATGGAGAAAAAAAAAACACATTGTGCCCACATCGTTCTTTACTTAGGCAGCGCTAGCGCGCTGCCTATGAAAAGTTATTCTTAATTAAGTTCTGCTCGTTTAAAATTTACATAAGTGTTTTCTTTTATTAATAAAAGGGATAATAGTAAATTTTTTTCACTAAAGAGTAAAGTTGTAAAAAAAAAGGCGGAGCTGCAATATCTCATGATCACGAACGGCTATGGTATAAATTAACGGCTTCAGAGACACAGCTGAAACTTTTATAGGATCTTGAATGGGGATGGCGGAAGAATTATACTTTAGATTTTGAATTGGGGAGGACTAAAAGGAGGACAATAAGAAATATGTGGTTGTAGTAGGATTCTTAGCGCGAAATGTTCTTTTTTTCACTGATCTGCTTAAATTTAAAGATCATAAGGGTATCCCAATTAGGGTTCCAGAACCACCAGAAACTCAACTAGAAACAAATCTTATTGCACTTATTCTTGACATACTTTTATTAGTTATGTTTTCTAAACAAAAGAATGTGATTTCTTCCAATAAACGAGCTCAAAATGCATTTATTTAAATAAACATTCATTTAAAACTAAATAAAAACAATAATCATCTTGTAATAAAATGACTGATGAATATTCGTCTATATTCAAGATTGTAAGCTTCTTGGGCTGGATAACCGCTTCACGTTTGTACCAATGTTTTAGTATGAATAAAATGATTGATTGATTGTAACAGGATGGATCAGAATAGCTTCAGCCCTATAGAAGGCCAAAAATAATGCAAATTTTCAACTATTTTTTCGTAATGATATATACTCTCCCAATCCATTTAGAGTTTTATAGCAAAACCCCGCTTTAACAAATCGCAAATGACACTCTGACTTTTAGAAAATTAGTCTCGCTCCTGATTGTGGCAACTTTTGTTGGTTTCAAGATTGACTAGATTATTCATTTTAATTTCTCTTTTTGTGCCTCATTTATTCATTGATAGTGATTTCTGTTTGTTTAAAAATTTGAAATAGTATATGAGTTTGTTTCTGCTCGTTTTTGGCTCAAAATTGCTTTTTACTTTTCTTTAGAAAACTTCTTTTTGAGAATTTTTTATTAATTAATCCCATTAATAAAACCTATATATAGACAATGGGCAGCTTGCACAATTTACAGCCCTTTTCCGAGGGAATGAGGATGTGGGGCTTTGTTATTCCCAGAGTCACATTTATTGTACTATTTTCAAAAAATGGTTATGTTGAAATTTCGATCGAATATTTGTAGATTAAGGGGGAGAGAGGAAGCAATACTGGGAGGGGGAAGGGGGATACTTGGCTTCCAATTAATTTTAGCTCTTGAAAACGGCAGTATAACTCCCAATATCCAATTGGATGAACCCCCGCCAAAGTTTCTACGACCACTCCTTCCATTCGACGTGACCTGGTCAAAATGAAAAAAAGAAAGAAAGATAACAACAAACAAAAAGAAAAGAAATAAAACAACGATTTATATAGTAATAAAAAGAAGTTAATAGATTAATCCCTAACTATATATATATATATATATATATATATATATATATATATATATATATATATATATATATATATATATATATATATATATATATATATATATATATATTATATATATATATATATATATATATATATATATATATATATATATATATATATATACGCTGTTAGCAACGAGGCTTGTCTCTACTTCCGTGAACAGCAGTAGAAAAGCTTCTGCACACCTCAAAGTAAAGTAGAGGTGTAAAACTGTCAAGCTCCACACCGAGCGGGATAGTGGCTAATGTCCCCCGGATGATGAAACGTGTTGGCTGATCGGTGACGGAGATTTGCTCAGGTAGGATGCCAGAATTTGAGTAAACGAATATGTTAGTATTTTGCTTAACGGAACGTGGCTTACGGAACCTAACTGAATTTCTTTCAGAGAATTTGCGTATATATATATATATATATATATATATATATATATATATATATATATATATATATATATATATATATATATATATATATATATATATATATATATATATATATATATATATATATATATATATATATATATATATATATATATATATATATATATATATATATATATATATATATATATATATATATATATATATATATATACGCTGTTAGCAACGAGGCTTGTCTCAACTTTCGAGGACAGCAGTAGAAATCCTTCAGCACACCTCAAAGTAATGTAGAGGTGTAACACTATCAAGCTCCACGCCAAGCGGGATAGGGCTAACGTCCCCCGGATGATGAAACGTGTTGACTGATCGTATACGGAGATTTTGCTCAGGTAGCATGCCAGAATTTGAGTAAACGAATATGTTAGTATTTTGCTTAAGGAATCCATCGGAACGTTGCTTACGAAACCTAATGGAATTTCCGTCAGAAAATTTGCTGAAATTTGGCTCAAAATCGTACCACTTGATTTTGAATTGAATTTATCAAGTATTTTGCAGTAGGTTGCATACGGTTGCATCAAGACATGGCTAATTGTAGACAGAGAAACTATCTGATTAATGAAGTTTATGTTAAGGAACAAACTATAACCAATAGTATTATATAAAGGATTAATTAATAATAATAATTATGTAAGTTTCATTGGTATCATGAGTGCAGAGATAGCTGAAACCTACTAAAGAACAAACCATGGCACATATTGGACTTAGTTAGCTGCCTCATTCTCTGAGATTTCTCTATTACTATTCCAAATATCAAACAGTTCGTGGTAACGAACTGTATAGTAAGAGCGACTAGTCCCAATAGTAGCCGAAACTCAAAAAAACAGATTTTAATATCAATTAATACATCAAAAGAATTGGATTTGTATGCTGATTTTAAATATATAAGTTTCATCAAGTTTACTCATATCCATCAAAAGTTACGAGCCTAAGAAAATGTGACCTATTTTCAAAAAAGGGAAAACATCCCCTAAAAGTCAAAGAATCTTAATGAAAATCACATCATCAGATTCAGCGTATCAGAGAACCTTACTGTAGAGGTTTCAAGCTCCTATCTGCAAAAATGTGGAATTTTGTATTTTTTTACATTAAAAGACAATCATTAGAAGAGCAAACCAGTACATATATTGGACTTAGTTAGCTGCCTGATTCCTTCAGGTTTGTCTCTTACTATTCTAAAGAATAAAAAGCCGTACCCTTTTTCCTGTTTGTAATCAGGTATATAGTTCCGGGTTGCAGCGGTAGCTAGCAACCTAGTAAGAGACGATCACGTCCAATGTTAAGAAATATAATAACCAATAACTCCTAAAAATACAGTCACATCAAAACAAAAGCACACCATTAGAACCGCCTTGTCCGAAACCCCTATATAGGAAGCTTTCTGTCCCTTGGGCTGAACAGCAAGGGAAATATATTGGCTTGAAAACCAAGAAAAGTGGCAGCTACTACAGCATTCTGCCTAAACGGAATCTTTGTTTCTCTCTTTTCTTTTCCACATATAGCTTGGCACTGGAACATCGTAGTGAGTTGTTCAATGGCTCATTTAAAGGAAATTCATGGGATAAAAACCATTTGTAACTAAAACAAATTGTTTTTAAAATAGAATCAATTTTTTACGAAAAACTGCATGTTTCATTTTTAAAATTGATCAATGACGGCATAATTGTTTGTTGTAGCCAGATCGTCTCTTATTATTCCAATTAAGAAAAAGCCATGGGTTTTTCCTGTTTGTAACTACTATATAGTATTCTGCCTAAACGGTATCTTTTTTTTCTCTCTCTTTTTTTCCTTTTCCACAAATAGCTTGGCACTGGAACATCGTAGAGAGTTGTTCAAATGCTCATTTCAGAGGAAATTCCTAGATCTAGTGCCATTTGTAATTTAAAAAAAATATTTTAAAAATAGATTTAAGCCAAGAGACGGTAAGTTTTCTATATAGGGATTTCGGACAAGGCGGTCCTAATAGTGCACTTCTTGTTTTGATCTGACTCCATTTCTAGGAGTTACGGTTATTTTAGTTTTTACTACGGGGCGTGATCTTCTCTTACTAGGTTGCTAGCTACCGCTGCAACCCAGATTTACTATAGGACGTGATCGTCTTTTATTAGGTTGCTAGCTACCTCTGCAACCTGGATCAAGTTTTAGGAAGTATGGGCTATCTTATTTTGTACTATGGGACGTGATAGTCTCTTTCTAGGTTACTAGCTACCGATACAACCCGAATAAAGCCCTGATTACAAACAGGAAAAAGCCTATGGCTTTTTCTTCTTTGGAATAGTAAGAAACGAGCCTCAAAGAACCAGGCAGCTAAGTCCAATATATGCAATGGTTTGATCTCCTAATGTATTACAGAACAAACAAGACATACTTAGATTTCGACAAAATTGAAGCGACGGTTTATGGAAGCGACAGTTTATTGAAGTGACGGTATATTGAAGCGACGGTATATTGAAGCGACGGTTTTTTTGAAGCGACAAGTTGTTGAAGTGACGGTTTATTGAAGCGACGATTTATTGAAGTGACGATGTATTGAAGCGACGGTTTACTGAAGCTACATTAAATAACGAACTCTAACCCATAGTAACTGAAAGGTGTGTATGGGTGTGTGGAGTGGTTACATCATCATGGTAGTAGCTATCGCTGCAATCTAGTAAAAGTTGAATTAAAGCCAATAGTAACCAAAAGCAGTGGCGTAATCCGGGTTGCAGCGGTAGCTATCAAGAAAAGGCTCAAATTGTCTGCGTTTAGAGGACAGCCGACAGTGAGAATCTATATAAAGAAGCCTGCCGCGTGCCCCAAACCCCTGTTAAAAAAGGTTCGGCGATACGTATTTCATAATGACGAAAGATAAGCCAAGGTGTAACGAACCAAACAAATTGAAAATGATAGCGATGATGATTGGGTTTTGGATTTTGACATAGATAAGGACATCAATATCTACCATACTTTTGAAAATCAAAAATATGGACTGGATAAAACATTCGAAGAAAAAGAAGTTTTTGTCTCAACACCTGAATAATTAAAAGGAACAAAAGGTTCGGCGATACGTCTTTCATATTGAAAAAAGACAAGCCAAGGCAAAAGAAGAAGTTTTTGTCCCACCACCTGAACAGGAAGAAAGAGAAATTTTTGTCCCACCACCTGAACAACTAAAAGGAACAAAGGTTCGGCAATATGTTTTTCATAATGACATAAGACAAGCCAAGGCAAAAGTTAAAGGTAAAATAAAAAACAAAAATGTAATTTTACAAAGGCAACACTTCTAATTTAAGGTCCATTTGGACGTCATGACATCAATAAATGGCTCAAATTGTCTGCGTTTAGAAGACAAGCGACAGTGAGAATCTATATATAGAAGCCTGCCGCGTGCCGATTGCCAGGGCCCGGCGGCGAAGGCGTCGGGCTCCCGGTGCTATATATATACATCAGACCAGCGACAACGAGAATCAATATATGCAAGACTTCCGGGGCCCGGCCTTGAAATCGCCTACATGTTTTACCTTAGCTGCTCAGATTGGTCTTGTCACGTTTGATGGTCTAAGCTGTTCATTTGTCCTTTAGACATTATGAAACTACTTAAAGCACCTTTAGTAAATAGACTAATTACACTTGGTAATTTATACTGAACCGTGTTCCTTCGGTAATGTTTCATGAGCCATAGATGTAATTCCGGTAATTCAATTTCATTAAGTTTATTTTTTTGCGTTGAAAACTGTAAGGTTACTGATGTTTATTCTATCGTATCTCTCTTTTTATGCTATAAGTGGATCTAACCTAATAGGAAATAAAACTTTCAGGCATGTCTTTACTTTCAATACAGAAAAAAATAATTTTTTTATGAGACACCATAAATATTTTTCAAGTTTACTTAACAGATTTAGAGATTCGGAAATGAGAACTAAGATAAAATAAAGTTTATCTAAAAAAAAAATTAAGGTACTGTTAAGTTCAGTTCAAAATTATGTTGGCGCATGACATCACTGCAATACTGATTTATATAAAAATGATGTCACTCACATGGATCTCTTTTCCAAAATTAAGGCTTTTAACGAATTTCCTCAAGATTTTGTCCTACATAGATTTTTTTTTTAGGCCAAAAAATCCCAGGATACCATTTTATCTGAAAAAATATGGAGCCGTTTTTGAGAAAAAATAAATAAATACAGAATTATTGCTCGTTTATAAGCATAGTATAAATATAAGGATCCTACAGCCTCCAAATTTCAAACACAAACGTAAATTAGTACAGGTCCTTTATTAGCATAAAATTTAAAAATCATAAAAGCTCTTCAAAAACATTTAATAAAGAAAAATCTTTGCAACATACTTTAAAATTGCTACATACAACGCTAACATTTTAGTAAAAAAATCTTACCATTACGTAGTTTCAACGAAACCTAATATCCAACGTGAAATCCTGACTAGGCCCTACTTTTTTAAAATGTGATCCAACTCCTAGAGGTCAAACCAAGAGGTCAAAATTTCCAAATTAATACATTTTCTCTTGTCTTTATATACTTTTGTATTTATCTATCCTAGTTCCATAGTAAACCTCGACAGAATTATTAATCTATATTATATTGTCAAGGATTAATTAATAATTTAAATCAAGCAAAATTGTTCGAGTGCTTAATTAGGCGCACACAGGTTAAATCCTCTGGAGAATAGAAGGACGAATAGGCTCACGTGGTAGAGGGGAGAGAGAAAGCACGGAAAAATTATATTTTTAAGCAAGTATTCCAGAAACGTTAGTAGAACCCTCTTTTTTGGGGGGGGGGAGCACCAACTGAAAGATGACTAGGTAAATGCTAAAATACAACACATTGTAAGAGATTTCTGTGAATCTTTAGATGGGAGTAATGAAAATAGCACATACATGAAGCTATCTGTCACATATGTGCCTTTATTCTAGAGCGCATTCTTGTAGGATGGGGATAGTTTTGACCACTTTATATCCCAGTGCGGCGAGGTACCAAAATCTTATAAGAAACAGCTTTATTTATAAGCCACATTACAAATCGCCATAATGTGAAAATATTAACCTAAAACTTAAAAGAAAGAAGGTAGATTTTGAATTCTTCGCAGTGGAATACGAAAGTCTGAACACAAGAGAATTGTTAGTAACAATTGGAGCGGCGAATCGCCAATAGAACTACTCCTTATGGGTTTGACTTCGGACAAAATGATTCCTTCTTTCCCTGATCCCGACTTCAAAAGATTCCTTTTTATTATGTACGTCAATTGGGGGGGGGGGGGGGGTAATTTCCTCCCTCTAAATTTTGAAATATACGTTCTTGGGTATTTTTCATTGAAAAGCATCTTTTTTAGTACTATCAATGAGAAAAACAAAAAATATGCACAAATCTCATAACTCTCCATATTTGTGGATTGACATCTCTGCTCCTTATCAGCCCCTCCCCCAAAGATTTGACTCTGGGGAATATCAGGAATTTTTCTTTCCACTAGGAGTGAAAGTTTAGTAGTAGGGTCCTTTGGAGCAGCCCTTTCTTAGCTTTCATCGTATTATGTCCCTCTCTGCTCAAGTATCAATAGTTGAAAGAAAGTTCCCTTCCAAAAAAAAAAAAGTAATGAAATATAGTTCAAAATCAAGATGTTTACTGTATCGAACAGAAAACATTAAGTAAATAGTTTCAGCCTATCCGGGTAAACATACCCAGAACTGCCTTGTTAGGAATCACCGCATTCATTTTTTCCTCTGTATGTTTTTTGTTCTTAGTCTTTTTATATAAGCTTAATAGCTTATATGAGCTTATATAGTACCTTTTACAGTCGACTTTCAATAATTTGACACTCGATACTTTGAATTTCTCGATAATTAGAACTTTTTTGCGGTCCCTTGAAAAACGCTTGATAAATGAACAAGAAACACCTCAATAATTTGAATTTGTAACGAGGGCATCTGACTTGGCAATATTCTACAAAAATATATAAATTCTGCTGGATAGCATTGATAAAGGTGGAAATGTTAAAATAAGAGTTTTGACCTCTATAATTATGATCGATAAGGTCTGGAAAAATGTCAGCTCTACCCCCCTACATAACTGCTTCAAAAAAGGGGGGCTTTGCTAAGGAAACAGAAAACTCTGCAGGGTTATCAGAGTCATGATATTAAGCGGGATTCATCCCCGTAGTCACAAAGTGGTTACTTCTACCAAACTGTGATAAGTTTACCTTTGAGGATTTTGTTCACATGGATGATGAAATTACTGCCCATGGTGCTTTAACCTATGCCAAATTTTTGACTTTTCAAGATAAGGAGGAGGAGGAAAAAGAAGAAACACGTACAAGAAAATTTAGCAGGGTTTCAACAACCAAATTTCTTTGGTCTTTAACAGCCAAATTTTCAAAGACTTCAAAATGTCACTCCACTAGTAAGGTTGGACTGAAGAAATAAAACATACCAAGCTTATAATCCACTAACTATTCTATATTTGGTATTTTAATACCTTTAGCTCTTCCTAGCTCTATATAAACATATTCACCAAAATCTAGCATTCGCACAAAAAAAAAAAAAAAAATGGATAAGAGAAAAATTGGTAGAGCTAAGCCATTATTGTTTCAGAAGATAATACCACAACAGATTTACGTAAACTTGTCGGTTTGAAGGGCAAAGTTAAAAGGGGAGAAAAAGTAGACAGTATTTGGATAATATTTTTATACACAACCAATGTGTAAAGTAAATCAGGGGCGGATCCAGGATTTTTTAGGGGGAGAGAAGGGGGGGGTGCAAAATAGGTTGATCCGATAAATTTGCATTAGGAGCAAGTTTAATTAACGCAATCTTGCGTTAATTAAGTAAATTACATTACTTTAGACTACGTTGGGGGGGGGGGGGCGCCCCCCTCACCCCTCCCCCTGGTACCGCCACTGAAGTAAATACTACTGCGTTTTTTTCAAAACTATTGAATAAATTAGCGAAATTCAATTTATTAGTGACAAATAATCTCAAAAAAAGTTAAAAATAGCGAAGAAAAATTTCCTAAATAGCAATGATGACATAAATCTCAGACTGCTTTGCAGAAATGAAACTTAACGAGTACATTACATGCTAAGAAATTATAACAAGATTCAATAAAATACAGAATACGCATAGCATCCTCACAAAAATACAACATATCACAACGTCCTAATAATTAGTATCACAATTTGACGCCAAGACTTGGAGACCTGGCGGTCAAGACTTGGAGAGACTCAAAATTTCCTTATTTCAGCCTCACTTATCGCGGCTGCTCCGTGCAAACATCGTATAATGGAAAAATCAAATTGTTCAGGAGAATAAAAACTGATTTGGAGGTACAGTATTTAGATAAGAATACCAAATAATACCACATGATTCAGATTTTTTTTTTTTTTTTTTTTTTTTTTTTTTTTTTTTTTTTTTTTTTTTTTTTTTTTTTTTTTTTTTTTTTTTTTTTTTTTTTTTTTTTTTTTTTTTTTTTACGCAGATCAGAGATATACGGGATATTATCAGAGACATTATGAGATATTATGAGGCGTAATTTATATCACTGACATAAAATTTATCAGAGGTATTACAAGGTGTGTCTTTCTTATTTTGCCATACAATTATTTATTTTGTCATGCAATTATTTTGCCATGATTTCGTTGTAACCAGACGACGTAACATGAAAAACTGCATCAGATGCACGTAAAAAGTCGTTTTCAACCAATTATACGAGGTGTGAACGCAGCAATCGAATTATGCCTTTCTAGAATAACAAGATATGAGCAAGGCTCTAGAAGCTTAGTGTCTTTCAAATATCTATAATTGTTGCTGTAAAATACAAGCCTACTGTTAAATTTGGTTATTTTATTTCAGAAATCCATATACCAGAATTTAGCATTATTCCTACATCTATTATATTTGTTTTTATGTGCAGATAAAATATGAATATGCACAAGGTGTCAGAAGTGGGACTTTATCCTAAGAAACAATTGGTCAAGTTTAAAGCATATTTGATTATGGAAGTAAGAACACCCTCATTGATACTACAAATTGCTCCAGAAGAGACAGAAGTAGCCGTGAAAAAGTTGTTCTTACAGGGTAACAAGAAATTTCAAATCAAATGTTGAGTTTGCAACTCAACATGCAAACGTCGCTAATTATTTACTCATGGAGAAATCATCAATGAATTTCCTATCATAGAAACGATGATTAGTAAACTCATCACCGAGGGGTTGATGATTCATCAAGAGGTTGACTCATCACTCTCACCAAGAGATCTTGAAGAATCTTTAAGCTTCTTCAACCCAGTGGGACAAAATAGCTCACCTTAAAGCCTGGCTATTTGGAAGCCACTGCGGCCATTTGGAAGCCACTATGATCGAGGATACCCAATTCACTCTACTAGAGAGCATATGATTCACCAGTCACAAACGACCACAGCAAAAAAAAAGAGTCAACATTCAAACCATTTTTTTTTAACCTATAGAGTATATACAGTTGAATAGGCTACTTTCAATGAACAGCCTAATAATAGGCAACTACAGAAGTGCTGCTAAAGAGGCAACCTGAAATTCCTGCGGTTTCTCAAGCATCGTGACAG
Organism: Artemia sinica; assembly: GCA_027921565.1. Classification (NCBI taxonomy): domain Eukaryota; kingdom Metazoa; phylum Arthropoda; class Branchiopoda; order Anostraca; family Artemiidae; genus Artemia; species Artemia sinica. The sequence goes on along the minus strand of CM051256.1, from coordinate 92,859,204 downwards.
CGGGAAGATAAATCATATCTGACACTTCTACGGTTCCTGGATAGTTGAAAAAATTCTTTTTTCACAACTAAGCCGTTCTCAAAAGAAAGATTAGAAAGGTAATGTATTCTTTATCCAGTTTTGATTTCCTTGACCTATGTTGTCCAACTGAGTCTGCATTTGAGAATAGTTTATCGAATCATTTTTTGCAAATAAGTCAGAAGTTAAAAAGTTTCAAATACAACCTTTAGGCGTGTCAGCAACCGTACTCTATTGCCTCGTTGTTACCCTAGCCAACTAACTCTCTCGAGGCAACCCTAAAGACGTGTTGGCAAAGCTAGTGTTTATTTTAAATTTTAAGGGAGGGCATTTCCAACGGTACTTTCCCTTGGGTTATACTCACACACTCACACGTCTAATAACTATGATATAATCCAAACTAGCATCTGACACCTTGTGGGGTGACTACTTATTTTGTACGAAAGGAAAAAAACTAGACATGTAGCAGCAACCAAAATAGCATCTAAAACAAAAATATCTCATTCCTTATGCTTCAACATTTCATAAAAAAAGAAATTACGATTTTTTTTAGTTTTAGAACAGTAGATCTGTTTTTCAGAATAGCATTGTTTTCTGTAGTTTTTTTTAGAATTACTTTAAATACAGCCTAGACATTTAACAACGTGAGATTGTACAAAGCATCAGAAAATCATTTACAAGCTTTAAAATTCAAAAAAGTCTTCTAGTCAAACAATAGACATCTAAGAAACATTAAACACAAACACTACTTTAGGCATTTCTAAGAGTCTAAAACAGAAGGAATAAAAACAAAAGCAGCAAAATGCCAAGGGCATGCCCAAAGCCGTATCCAGAGGGGCGAGCGTTTCAGGGTTTAAACCCCCTGAAATTTTTGTTTGTCTCGTAAAAACGTAACAAAATTTATATATTGTTGCGTTTTTAAAAGTTCTTTTTTTAACACACCCCCTTCCCGAACAAAAATTCTGGATACTCACCTGGGCACGCCGGGCAATTTCATAGCCTTTCCAAAATATAGTCAAAAAATTGTCAATTTCAAATAATAAAACCAAGTCAAAAATTGTATTTCCCTTAAGGGGGTTTGGGGTTTCAAAGCAAGTGGTCACAACAGAATCTAAATTTGCCTCCCCTCCCCCTAACAAAATGTCTTAGTCTCACCCTGCATAACCTGACAAAATTATTGGACCGCTTACATCATCAAAGGCTACAAGGAGTAATAATCGTGGACCTAACAAGTCCATGGTCCATAACACACATTAAAATATTATTACTTTTGTCAAAAACAAAATCATAGAGAATGGCTGGTCTTTATATTTAACTGGATTAGCAGAATAGCAGACCGGTCACTTTTCATCAGTTAAGATTCTCAGTGCTTTGCAAAGTTTAAGTTGAAACTAAAACAAAAAGAAGTAAAAGAAATATACAACATAATGACATGTCATTTAATAAAATGCCATTTAATAACTGACACCAAACAAAAAAAGGAATTAAGATAAAACCTTATTAATTAGTTTAAAAAATTGTGTAGTTAATAATATCCATATTTTGTTTGGGTAAGTTTTTAAGACAATTTAATTAACAACTAAAGGAGTTTTCGTCCACAACTTGGCATAAATAACTGCCAATAAACAATCTAAACAAAAGAATTGCGATCATGAAGTAATAACGAACAGAATTATAGTATTCTCGTTTCATCTGATAACAAATAAAATGAATAGGTTTAAGCCCCGCTTTAATTGGTGCAAGTGCTTGTCTTAATTGAGTAATATAATTGATTTTCTTAATTGAGTAATTGTCTTAATTGAGGAGCAGCACGGATAAGACTAGTAGCGCTAATAATACTGACGTAGAACACCCAAAGGCGCGTACAGAATTTTTGCTCGGGGGGGGGGGGGGAAGGGTTTATAAAATTTGTTTAAAAACGTATCAAAATTTGTCTTTATTTATTTTTGTTAAGTATTTAAGAGTCGACCAAATTTTTTTTAGGGGGAGGGGAAGAGGGGTTTCAACCCCCCCACACCCTCTGTTAAGGCATTGAGAACACCGTTATATTTTTCTTGTTCATCTTAGTACTGAATCAGTTCCTGATTCAGAATGGGTTATTTAGAGTTAGAGAAAGAAAAACGCACGGTGGTCTTATTCAATCGCCTTAAAAATGAGTTATGACAGGGCAAAGTTTACTTTCCACGACTTATGTATAAGCTCCCTACTCTAGACTCTTATGAACCTGGTTATACCAATTAAGACGGGGCTTTGCACAGTCAGTGAACACAACTTACACAGCACAGCCTTTCACAGCCGCTCATATGCAATGATTTTACCACCTACGAGATATACGACCTTGCACAACATTCATTAGAAACAAAATAATACTTTTTTCCACGCTAAAACGGGGCACTGTGATTAAGGTCTATAATACAATCAACAGAACTTCAATTCATATAGATTGTAAATTAAGTTTTCTATCCTTTCCGATTCGCAAAATATGAAAATAGCGTAAAATGAACTATTGTACAAAGAATATATTTTCCTTTCAAGTTTCATAACTCCCAGATCTTCCGAAAACAGAAACAAAACAAAACACTAATCTGTTTTTCAACAGAAAGCTCGCATTTTTTATGCAAGGTTAATTATTATCTGAAAAGTTTTTGTTTTGTTTTAAGCCAAAATTAAAGTGCGTTTATTGCTATGCTTAACCCAAGTGTTCATTTACTACTTACGTCGTATAGTTTTGTACATTCGATTGTATGAAGAAGAAAAAAATGGCTGCCCAAAATTATATTTTCTTTCGACGACAATCTTTTTCTTTTTTAGTTTACATTCCGTTTAAAAAAAAAAGTTTTTCTCTCCTTTCTTAGAGCATTTGACTGAAAAGACAGGTACAGATTAGCATAAGATTTACCATACTTGTACAATAATATGATTATTCAGACTTATTTAATATGATGCAAACTTAAAGTTATTTTAAGTTTGTTAAATTAAAAAATTATACATCGATAAAACTTGAACTTCATTATAGGTTGTGACGTTACATCGCTAGGATTTATTTCCAACATTTATTATCATATTGTATATTGTATTGTTTTTTCGTATTCTATTTCTTTATCTTCATTAATATTTTATTGTATTTCTTTTACAATACAATGTTTCGTATTGTATTGTATCTTTCATAATGTATAATTACCATATTATATTTATCACTTTAAGCTTTTTTCTTCACATTTAGCATTCACTAAAAAGATGTAAATTTGTTAAATTTCGTTACACAACCAATTAATCTCACAAAGTTTATTGTCGAATTGTGATCGACACATTTCTTTTTTTGTGTTCTTCATTGAAAGCCTTACAGCTATTAATACTTTTACTAAAAAACCATACATCTGAGTATTTAAAAGAGATTTTTGAATTTTTAGCAAAAAATGCCAAGTAAAACCATCAAAATGAGACTACTATCTTATGGCACATGAAAACTCATACAGACTCTCTTTTTTCATTTAAGTTGACAAAAATAAACTGGATCTCATTTTCACAGTAAATCATAGGGTTTGATCGTCATTAGACAAACGTACAACAAAACGAGGCTCAACATGGACACACTGCCACTTGATGCTTTTTTTGTTGTTGTTTCGAAACTGAAATCACCTCCTTGAGCACCACCTAGAAGAAGAAGAAAATATTGGGTATTGTCAACTGGGCAATTATAAGGCTAAAAACAAAGAGTATGGGTAGCTTATAGATTTAGATAGATTTATTCACACGAAAATCCCAATTGGGCCATGGTGACATACATAAAACAAGCGAAAAAATACAGCAACAAAACATGGACTGGAAAGACACTAAAACTGATTATTTAAGAAAATCATCACGATACCTCATACCTACCCGGACAAACTTTCCAGCATTATTTAAGTAACACCTACTTCTCAAAATTTCCAAAATCTAATCTCTCCCCCCGACATCCCTATATGAGAGGTAACTGGAATCTAGTGTCGGCAAAAAAGACCCTTAACACCAACTAGTTTTTGGAATAATTGGCATTTTTTCGAGCTTTGTAATCGTTTTGAGATCAGAAACTTACTACCACACTAATTTTACAAACTACACAAAATAAAAGAATTATTTTTATTACAGTGAAAAAGTTCAAGTTTTATCGATGTATAATTTTTAATTTAACAAACTTAAAATGATTATCAACACCATCTAGCGTTTGGCGGCACGTGACATTTTTTCACTGTAATAGAAATAATTCTTTTATCTTGTGTAGTTTGTAAAATCAGTGTGGTAGTAAGTTTCTGTCACGTGCCGCCAAACGATAGATGGTGTTGATAGTCATTTTTTGCCAAACTGCCGCCAGATCCCACTCTTTTAAGCTATACATACCCGTTAGGTTAAAAGAAAAGTATTTGAAAAATAGTAATTTTCCTATCTAAAAATAGCCCGAATAACAGAAAAAAAAAAAAAAATTTAGCCAGCTTTTGGTCGTTATCATGACGTTAAATTTCCCGTACTTTCTAATTTCTACAGCCTAAAGCCAAGCTCTTGGTTCCAATATTATTTACTACAAAATTCACTGCATGTTCTTGGCTTGAAAAGCTTAGCTGAAATTTCAAGAAAAGGAAAACTAATTAACTAACTGAAAGGCAGACACTTTCTTTTATATTTAAAAATCACTCTTCATCATAGTTCATAAACTCAAATTCCCTCAATGATTACAATTACACATTAAATAAATGAAAATCTTATTCATATACAAAGAGAGAATGAATCAGCGGAGTGCAGCGACTTCTCATTATGGGGAAGCCATGAAAAATTTCTTAGGAAAGATATAATTTTCGTGTATGTCACTTTAACTTTTCAATTTTCAGTTGTTGCATTTGTTTCAATACAGAAGTGTTTGTTTAATATATAAATGTATGATCACTTTTCCGTCATTGGACATGAAAAAAAAAATCGTCCTGGCAAAAACTTAGTCATACACTTTCAGTTTGTTCAGGATTTGATTTCCTATTGGGGGGGGGGGGGGGGCATCGGTAACGAATATGTGACAGACTTATCACTATTCAAGCTAAAAACATGACACTATAGTAGAACAGTTTTAGAACGATGATAATCAAGGCTAACAATCTGTGTATAATTCGGTTTTTAAAAACCATTTTTTAAAACCATCTTATAAACAAGACATTCACCAAATTCGCTTTTCACCCAGAGATATGTCACACACTTTGTGGTATCGAAGTGTAAGTAAGGAGCGACTCGGTCCAACAGAAACTGAATCTCTAAGAAACGGAATTTTGACCAAAATACGACAAAAATACATCAAAGAATATAAAGTTCATTAAGTTTAATGCTACATGTCAAAAGCAACGGGCCTGAGAATATTTGTCTTATTTTTGAAAAAGAAGGGACACACCCCCAAAAAGTCAAGAGATCTTAATGAAAATCACACCATCAGATTCACCGTATCAGAGAACCTATTCTGAGGTTTCAAATTCCCATGTGCAAAAATGTTGAATTCTGTAGATTTTTCCCCAGAAAAAAGACTTTGGATAGGCGTTTTTTTTTTTTTTTTTTTTTTTTTTTTTTTTTTTTTTTTTTTTTTTTTTTTTTTTTTTTTTTTTTTTTTTTTTTTTTTTTTTTTTTTTTTTTTTTTCAGAGGTAATCATATTGAGCTAATGGTCCTAGAAAATCGAGATAGGACTCGTTCGGACGGAAATTAAAAGTGCTAGTTCCCTTTTTAAGTGACCAAAAAGACTAGGGGGGGGGGCAGATAGCCCCCTCCAACGCCCCTTTTCCCGAAGTTACCTGATCAAAATTTTGAGATATGTACTTTATTCAGCATAGTTGAAAGATCCAATAACTATGCCTTTTAGGATGACATGACCCCCACAGCTCCTGGAGAAAGGGCTTTAATTTATTAAATTTGCCAATTGTTTACATGTTGTATTTATTATTGGGAAGTATATAGACATATAATGGGGGGGGGGGTATTTCATGGGGAGAATTTTCCGTAGGAAGGAAAGTTTCCTGTGGTGAACTTTCCGCGAGAAATTTTACACGCAGGACTTTGCCAAAATTGCTACACGAAATTCTTCTCTTTCCCAACTCAACTTCAAATGTCAAATGCTCCGGAGGAGAAATTTTCAGCGGGGATGGAATTGTCAGGGGCATTTTTTCGTGGGGGGAGAGGATTTTCCGGGGGAGAAATTCCCTCATGAGGGAGTTTTTCACGGGAGAAACTTTCCATTGAGAGGGGGGAGAGGGGCCGAGGAAAAATTTTCCACAGAGCGGGAATTCCCGGCATGATTTGAAAAACGATCAGAAACCAAATAAAAAACAAGTCTTTTTTTTAATGAAAGCAGACTAGTGAGAATTTTCCACAGGAAATTATCAGGGGGGGGGGATTTCAGCGAGGATAAAGTTGCCCAAGGGGATTTTACGCGGGAGGAACTTTTCATTTTTCTGATAGGGGGTGGGGGTATTTTCCATGAAAAAGAAGCGCATTTCCCGGCATTACTTGAAAAAGGATCAGAAATTAAACCTAAAAAACAAGTTTTTTCAACTGAAAGTAAGGAGCAACGTTAAATTTTAAAACGAACAGAAAGTATTCCGTATAGGAAGGGGGCTGCCCATTCCTTAATTCTATGACTATGTACCTTAGTTCTGCCCAAGGAATGACCCATGGATGGATGATAGATAGACTTATCTATCAACAAATAAAATGACATCATTTTTATACAATCCTAAAAAAAGCTCATCCCAGATTTGCATCTCAATTACTCGGACTATCTGACTTGGCTTTTTCTACAATTAGCCATGTCTTGATACCTACTGCAAAATACTTGATTTCAATTCAAAAACAACGGATTTTGAATTAAAAACTAATCGTGAATCCACCATCGTGAACTCCTCAGTTTGTAGGAGTGGTACCAGAAATCATACAAAAATGCCAGAGGACTAGGGGTATATTAACTAGGTATATAAACTAGGTATATTAAAGTGATATTGCTAATAATATAAAATCACTAGAAAGGTTGTTTAAGTTTTTAAGAAGAACGTGAAGAAATGATCAATAGAATTGGTCTCCACTATTTCTTTCTTCGTTTCCGCGCTGCAAAATCCATAAAAAATACCTTGTGTTATATCTTCATATTCATCATCTATAGCTTTACGCAATCCGTCACCTGAGCCACTGGAACCTTCAAAATCATCATCATCCGCTTCTCCAGGACGATGATACCGCCCAGCATGGACTGTACGATCATGAAAAGAACCGTCTTCGTCATCATAACCTGAGCCAGAGCCTTGATCTGACAGCAAGAACGTATCCATGTCTTGGGTTGCAAATAGTTTACTAGCAAGTATCTAAAATTAAGGTGTACAGTTAACGGATGTAGGGTAAAACAACTAAGATTAACCAAAAGCTAGCATTAACTGAATAACTTTTTGAAAAATTCTATCTGGCTCAGTCAAATCATTTTGTAGAAAAAAATTTCCCGGTTAGTTACACAGTTTTAACACTTAAATGTAATTTCTGTGAGTATTTTCAAGGTATTATCTCAATTATCCATCAAATCAATGGAAGCGCTGCCAATATCTCTGGATTTTTATGGATGTCCGTAAACAATACACAACAATGAACTCAGATGCGGTTCGAGCTTGGACACGCTTGGGAGAAGTTCTGACAGGAAAAGACTTAATAGGGTTAGTAGATCGTGTTAACCAAAGCGTAGACAAAAATTGTACTTTCGTTTCCTTTGCTTTTGTACAATTACGTTCACGGGAGAAACCTTCTTCTTCTTAAAACCATCACCTTGACCCATCTCAGATTTCTGTCAACATCAACGAGGTTTGAAGGTGAATTTTATTTTTCTCATTCGTCTAGCCTGCCTTGATTACCCAGAGTGAAGCATGTCATAGGGCTGGGTTAACAAAATTAAAATATATCATTAAAGCTAAATGTGTTGACAATCCTACGGGATAGTATTCTTCCTTTCTTTGTAAGAAGATATTCATTCAGTAGATCCACCTTGTCTGGGTTTAACTTTCTTCTTTAGGATATCTTCCCTGTGTTGTGGTGGACAAACAAGAGGAAGATCAGACAAACGCGAGGAGAATCAGACGAGCACGAGGAAGATAAGGCGAACACGAAAAAGATCAGACGAACAAGAGGAAGATCAGACGAACACGAGGAAGATTAACGAACACGAGTAAGATCAGGCAAACACGAAGAAGAGAAGATGAAAACGAGAAAGATTAAACGAACACGAGGAAGATCAGACAAACACGAAAAAGAGAAGATGAACACGAGAAAGATCATACGAACACGAGGAAGATCAGACAAACACGAAGAAGAGAAGATGAACACGAGAAAGAATAAACGAACACGAGGAAGATCAGACAAACACGAAGAAGAGAAGATGAAAACGAGAAAGATTAAACGAACACGAGGAAGATCAGACAAACACGAAAAAGAGAAGATGAACACGAGAAAGATCATACAAACCTGAGAAAGATCAGACGAATTCTAGGAATATCAGATAAACACGAGAAAGATCAGACGAACAACAGGATAATCAAACGAACACGAGGAAGCCTGGAAGAATACGACGAAGAACAGACGAACACAAGGAAGACCGGACGAACACAATGAAGATCAGACGAACACAGGAAAGGCCACAAGAACACAATGAAGATCAGACGACAAACTGAAATTTTACTTGAAGTTTCCACAGAAGCATTACAATTCTTTTTATTGTGTTCACTAGCTATGGTTAAGGCTATAAATATCGACAAGATCTGTTTTTGTAGACTTAATTTTTTTTTTTTTTTTTTTTTTTTTTTTTTTTTTTTTTTTTTTTTTTTTTTTTTTTTTTTTTTTTTTTTTTGCAGTGTAGACGTTTGGTAGAAGTTTATGCCCTTAGAATAGCCAAGGCTCAGTTTGTTTTTTCACAGTTAAAAAAAAGTTTGGAAGAATAGGAAGAAAAGTCTTGAAACCAAGATTAGAATATTGGAAGGTACAGTGATGACAGTGGTCAAATATGGATCTGAAGCTTGGGCCCTCCACAAAACAGATGAAGATCTAACAGATGTTTTCCAAAGAAATCGCCTACAGATGGTTTAGGGTACCTGGCTGACTGACCGTATTTCAAACAGTAGGTGGTACCAAAAATGTAGTTCAATCCCGCTTTCTAGGGCTATAATGAAAGAAAGGTTGAGGTGGCTAGGGCACGTTCTGCGGATTAAGGATGACACATTGTCGAAGATTGTCCTTTTCGGCCAACCGTCTAGGGATAAACGGAAAGCAGGTCATCCTCGTCTGGGGTGGGAGGACGTTATAAAGAAAGATTTAAAGGAAATGGGAAGTTCCTGAGAGGGTATAAAGAGGGAGGCTTTGAATATATTGGGATGGAGGAGGAGCGTGCGTAGCTACGTTGGCCTCAGGCGGCTAGGTGCTGCGGTCAGTTGCTAGTAGTAGTAGTAGTTATGCCCTTCGCCCCATGAGCTTGTTCAACGGGAGAGCTGTTTCTTTTATCACTTTAAAAAGGCTCAGTTTCTAAAGGAAAAAAGGAAACATTTGTTAATCCAATTTTAAAAGTTTTCCAAAAGAAAATATTGTCCTTCCCTGCTTACAGGTATGTCCATACATATTTAATAGTTATTTAAGCATTCCAAAAATATCGTCACACGAAAATTTAGGTCAGCACCATTCGCTAAAATAAAACAATAAAAAAAGCATTTTGAGGCCCCATTCTAGAAATACATATCTCTGTTTCGCCTTCCAAAGTTCCTCCCATTTCTTCCCGAATTTTCGAAATCTAATGTGGTAAAATTATAACAGACTTTAGGCAAAATGTCCTATTTTTTGGATTAATGTCTAAAAGTGGCAGGGCTATCATAGGTTTAAGTCAAATTTACATGGCTGGTAAGTTAAACACCGATATACAGACATAACCATCATTTGCCACTTCTACCCGTAATTTGCTCCCTCATTCATAAGCAATCCTGATTGATACCAAGTGATGATGAATAGGCCCAGCTTTTATAGCACTATGCTAAAAGTATTCATGAGCGCAATAAATATACAATCAATTCTTTTACGAGATTCCAACTGAAAATTGTATTTTTTTTTTTTTTCAGGAAAAGCAAATAAATCGAATCTTCCATTCTTGAGACACTGAAAAATACTTACTTTTATTCCATTCCAATTGCCTTTGTATAAGAGGCAATCTAGTAGGAAGGGGGCTTAACTGCCAAAGTTCTAATTTATCTAATAATATATTGCTTAAAATAAGTAATATAATTTGATATAACAGTTTTAATATGTATTTTTCCTACCCAAATTAGAAATTCCAAATAATTTTTGTTTCTTAAACAAGGAACGAGCGAACGTCTCACTACCAAAGCTGGGTGTCTACTAAGTGGGAAAATGGCTTCAGGCAAAACAAGTGAGGATACTCTTAGCGCCACCATCTCCATGTCAAAATAAATCGTTGAATTCTCAGGTGGCAAAACTATAGGAAAAGAATATGGACCGGCTGATGCACCGTTGCAACCCTTGGATGAATTTCAACAAGGGGTATATTGAGTGGTAGCTGAACAGCTTAACTTTTGCGTGACTATGATTAGAATGTTTTTTTCACTTTTTGCTTTTTCTTATTTTGAAACGCAATTACTTTTTAAACTGCCCTCGTACACAAATCCCCGTAAACAAATTCTATAGCAGTCTTTCTGCTTAATCACAAAGGCATTTTTTACTTTAGCGTAAAGAGCGCGGAGTTAGGGAGAGGGTAGCTCTTCCCCCTCCTAATATAGGTGATAATTTATCTTTGTTTTGAGCTATAGTATCTTTCTTTACTTTCATTTGAAGAAACCTGTCGTTTTTAATTTCTGTTCGGTTTTAACTTCTTTTCGTTTTTAATTGAATACTAGAATTCTACTAGATGTGAAAAGCGCTACTGGTCTGTCAGTTGCGACTTTTCAAATCAAAGTTTAGCTTTTGTAGACAAATGATTCAAGTAAGACCTCATTTCGAGGATATGTTTTTCAAAATTTTCACTTGCCAAAAATAAGCAATCGTCCGCGCGGTCAGAGGGAGCTCTCACTCCTTTAATCCTCATACTGCACACAATAAGGGGATAGATCCGCAGTTATCCGAGGTACTGTGGACTGAGAGTACCTCGCATTAACAAAAACTCAGATAACACGGACTCTATAAGCAATCAACAAGGAGAGATGTGGTAAAATGCATGAAATTCAACCAAAGCTGTTAGATAAGCGCATATTTTGCACTATAAATGCATATTACGAACAGTAGTAATGCAACATGATTACCAATGATAGCGATCTCGCACTGCGCAGTGCCTTAGTGAGTTTTATTTTTGTTTACGATACCCTCAACATCACAGTATATTAGATTTCTATCTAAATAGGGTAATAATTATACCAGTGAAATTACAGGAAAAATAAATTCTAAATTTTTTTTTAAGTATTCATCAAAGTTGGAAAGAAGATAATCTATCGTTACAGGTATTAAACTTCCCTTTCATTACATTGGATCTTATTGATCCAAATTTAAAATAAGCGCTGTTTTGAGATCAAGTTATTTTCTTATACCAGCCCTCCTTCCTCATCAAATTTACTTTAGCTTGGGGGCTAAATTTCCACGGTAGCTAGCAACCTAGTAAGAGACGGAGACGTCTCATAGTGTCTATTATATGTCTATTATATATTATATGTCTATTATGTCTATTATATAGGATTCTTTTATATGTCTAATCATGATTGTATTTGTAATTGAAAATTAAACGAATTGAACTTAACTATCTGTGATCAATTAATGCTTGGATATACATCGAGCTCTTCTGAATAGTGAACTTTCTAACAGTTTAAAACATTAATAAATATTTATAAATTCAACTAGTTTGGAAAAAAAACTTTTTTCAATCTTCTTTTTTAATCTATGTGAATACCCGGATTCATCTAAGATCCGAGTCATTTTCATGTAACACAGAGTCAACAAAATCGTCATTCCCAGGGAAATTTGTAACTCTAGTTCAGAGGCGGTTTTAGGGGGACAGAGAAGGCACTTGCCCCGGGCACAGAAATTTTAGGGGCCCAAAATTTTAAATAAATAATCTAACAGATCATAATTTTGTAACTTTTGAAATGTTATTTGTAGAGAGCGCAGTTGACGGTAAATATAAGCAAATTGAATCCAGAAATTTCCTTTTTCCGATATTTTCATTACCATTCCTAACGAAATAATTAAAACGAGATAATTAATAATTTTGTAGGGGCTAAGGAAAAAAAGCCAGATTTAGATAAACAGAAATTTTTGTTTTTAAATGATAATTGTGTTAAAATTTGACTTGAAAGTTCTTCGGTGACAAGAGGGGGGATGGTGGCTAATTAAAATTTCACCCAGGGCACAAGAGAGGTGAGAACCGCCACTGCCTCAGTTAGACATCCAAATTTTCTTTGCCAAAATTGAGAATTAAACAAACTGAATAATTTCACTTGACTGACCTGTCGCGCAGTTTGCAATTTTCGATTCAAATCGGCAACAATAGCAGTGGCATTCGTTTCTTGAAACTTCATTTCAGGATTGTATTTCTGCTCAGCGATCCCAATACCTCCTATCGTCTTTGAATACCTGCCGAAATCATATAATCATAATTCTATCTTTATGCAGTAAGAACCAAAATAAAAGACTTATTTAATTTTTTTTACATGTATTAAAATTAAAAAAAAAAAACATATATGTATGACAATAGAAAACCAATATTTATCATATGGGTCTGAAAGGGGAGTAAGGTATGGCCTCTTCTGGTGTTCTTCTTCCTACTAATGAGACTAACGAAGTCTCCATTTAGTTGTATGCTTCCTAAGGTATAATCCCCTTATGGTCTTTATTACATCGATTAGGACGGGGCTTAATTCAGCCAGCAACTTTGATTACATTAGGGATAGCCTTCATGATTGAGGTCACGCCGGATGTGCGTGGTACCCTAAGACCGGAAAAAAGGTCAATTTTGTGAAAACCAAAATTGTTAGGACCTGTTAGTAGTTTCAGACCTTCATATCCCAGGGTTAAGAGACATGAAACTTGGTGATATAGAATTAACTTATTCAGGTAGGAAGGGTGGAGCACACGCGCAGGGACCAGGACTTTTGATAAATAATGAAACTTCTAAATCTTGCTTAGGTTGGTAATGTATAAATAATAAACTATAGTCATTCGTTTTACAACTAAAAAGGGCAAGGTATCAGTCATAGCAGAAAATGACCATGTAGAACCAATTGTAGTAAAGGACACCCTAGACGGTCAATCATTTTGATCAAAAGCTTCCGTCAATCAAATGATTAAAGCATGATTAACCATCTAGGAACATGTTTGACGCTTGAGTCAAGCGTTGACGGTGATTTAAAGAAGGTTTGAATGCCTCAAAAAGTTCCTAGACGGTCAATCGTGTTTTAATCAATTGATTGACGGAAGCTTTTGATCAAAATGACTGATCGTCTAGGGTTTCCTTAACTGTCTTGCAATTTTACAGTTACTGCACTGCCTAGATTATGATTCTAGTGATTTTTAAGTTGTGACTTTTGAGTTGTGCTTTTTTTGGTGTCTTTTTTTCTTTATCCTGTGCCTTCCTGGCCATCGAGTGGTAACGGGAAGACTACGTTGAACTTTATATTTGTTGTAAATTAATTGTTGAACCAAAAGCCTAAAAGAACTCTAAACTGTGTGAATTTCACTCAAACAGCATGGATTACAATTCACAAATATACTTCACCGGGGTTTTAACTCCTTTAGTCAAGGATAATAATCTGTTTCAAGCAAACACTGTGAAATCTGACTATCTGATAAATTATTCAGTCTCAACCTATTGACTTTTCGATTTTAACCCTGCCAACTATCAACCACAGTTAAATCATTATTAACGTGTGGCACAAAACAATAGTACAAGAGGATATTCTTTGGGAACACCATATATGCAATCACAGATTATATCACATTGTTTTATACACTTTTCTTTTAATCCATAGAATAGCTACATTTTAATAATCTTCAAATTATCATCTAGGCCTATAGCGTTCCTCGGTTAGAGCAAGGTATGCTGAACTGCATATTGTTCCATTTTTCGGATTGATTCAGTTTTATAATGCTCTTTTATGTTTATATATCAGAACAAAATGCTACCAATTTGCTTTCAAGATTTTTTTTATGCCTGTTTCTAGTGTACATTCTTATAGTTTAAGACGTTCGAATGAAATTAGACCACCTAAGCCTTTGACAACTAGGTCAATGTTTTGCATCCGTCTTGTTAGCCCTCGTTGGAAGAGTCTGCCAGATGAGATCAAGAAGGTGACCGATGTCTCTGAATTTAGAAGTCTGTTAAAAGAACATTTTTATAGGGTATATGGGGGTGAGTGGGTCAGTTCTCCGGTCTCTTTTGCCTTTAATTTCTTTTTTTTTTATCTTTTTTTTTTTGTGTTTGGTTGATGGATATAGAAGGACAAGGTTAAACATGTTGAATGTTGAGAATCGAGGAGTTGTTAATGAGTAGGGGTGGTATAGTCGCTAATTAGTGATTTTTATATGATAGTTTTTTTGTTGTTGTTTTAGGCCTAGTCGGGGTAGTGATCTCCTGTACAAGCTTAGCTTCTGGATTTTGTTATTTCTTGGTTGATGAATAAACCTTAATTTAATTAAAAAAAAAAAAAAATAATAATTTTTTAATTTATTAAATATAAAATTAATTTTTACGAAATGACTTTGCTGGAATCACTCACTGACACTTACTTCTAATTGAAATCGATCTTCCGAAAATTACAGAGAATGTTAGTAGATGAGGTATGGTCGTATAGTCACCGTTAAAGTTACCACCTCTTAATTATTAGTCAATTTTTTTGATAAATCCTAAAGTTAAAATAGATGGACATAGACATAGATAAAATAGATGGCGCAACGAACTGGCAATTTTCAGAATCAAAATATCTACGTCATTCCCATGGATATAAATCGAAGGAGGAAGAAAAAAAATACAATAAAAAGAATATATTATACAGAATGTAATAATAATTAATCTAGTATACTATTGTTATTAACTATTACAAAATGCTTATATATGTTTTCAAATGACTTAATCCATTGTTTGCGAATCTTGGAAAGGTTCAAATTGATTAGTACGATTAAGAAGTTTTCATCTTTGCGTGTTAGATCATCAATCACTTCAAAGCATTCTACCAACGACAAGATTGTATTATCAGAAGTACCGACGCACTATTAACACGGGCGTGGAGGGATAGTGAGGTGTTTGCACTTCAATGATAAGAAACTGGAAACCCAAATGACAGGTGCACAATATAAATGAAATAATAACAAGTAAAATATTTGTCTTATGCGAATAAAAGACAGGAGTGAAAAACGGCCAATTATACTTTTTCTACTTAAAAGAGAAACAGTTGAGAAAAACTTATTTTCTTTCAGACAAACAAAATATTGCAACAGTCAGAGAAAACCGTCCTCTCAATGAGCATAAATTCACCAATAGACTTGTACAGGGGCGAAATTTACTATGGGGCAAGGGACAACTGCCCCCCCAGACCCTTGTTTTCCCCCTCCCTGCTGAAACTTAACGTCTTCAAAACTCTTATCAAAAGCTAGATAGGCCTACATAATTCAAGCATTCACAGATACAGATCAGTTTTTTTTTAGTATGCCTTTGCCTTTATAGTATTATTGGCTCATTTTTATATTTCACTTGGTAATTTTCACCTAACTTGGGAAAAACGGCCCCAACTTCCCTCCTCCCCCCCCCACCCCCCAGGATTTTGATTAAATGTTGCCCTGACTATTGGCATATTTTTATAAACAAAAAGAATGTCAAAGAACAGTGAGCAATAAGTATTTTTTTTTTTTTAGAATGCAGGTTGATAGCTATCACTGAATGTATTTCCTCTTTTTAAGTTGATGTCCATATCAGTAAAGTTGAATTTCGTTTAAGTTTCTATATTAGGCACGAAACCAGAAAGACAACCATTGGGCTTCAGTAAAATATACAAAGGAAACAGTCCATTAAATAAAGACTAAGGAAGTAATTGTAGTTGAATTAGAAGTGAGATATTAGCGATACTGACACAGCACAGTAGTTAATAAGCTTAATGAAAATTGTAATTTAAATTAATTTATACTAATACTTTCCAAATTTTAACTACAAGACACTATTTTCTTCATTGATGTTTTTCCTTTCACTTTAGAGGTTTAAGTGCCTGCACGTATTGACTATTGCAGCCACCATGCTTTGAATGAATTAAATAGCCACGATATAGCTTTGTAATTAAGAAAATAGTTCAATACTAAAGCTGGTGATAGTTAATAAATAACTAATATTTTAAATCAATTTCAATAAAAGATTATAAATTAAGTCATGATTAAATTACCTCTTTTTTAATTGGTATTTTCCTTTTACACAAGAGATTTTAGTGCTTGCGCACATTGACTATGGTTATGCAATTAAAAGAAAAACGACCAGCATTAACACATAAGACAATATGCCTAATTAAAAATTAATTATAATGATTAAAGTTACAATAAAATGGCATATATAAAATAAGAAGGAAAAGTGCAGTATTTAAACGGTTGATTAGTTAATAAGGTTAAATAAAATTGGGACTATAAATCTTTATTGGTGTTGTTTTCTCTTGCACCAGATTTTTGCACTCCTTACATATATTACCTATACCAATTCAGGTGGTATTATGAAGGTACAGTCTGATCTCAACCCAGACTAGACTGTAGCCACATTTGACCATAAAACCAAAATGGTCAGGGCGCGCGAGTACATAGCCAATTACGTGTCATATTCATTATTTGCCGAACTGAACAATGTTCTGCTTTTTCCAGCATAAGTTTGACTTTTTCATTAGTTAAGATTAAAGGCCAAAGGTTTTGAGCTTAGAAAAGAAGGAAGTTCGGAACAACAATTTTTCTATACACAAGATAAATCTGTAGGGATAAATCCTTTTACAAGACAGTAAAACACAATTCAAAAAAATACTGATGTGTGATCAAAATGTCTAGTTTTTTATTGTTTTTGTACTGTCTAATACAAATACTTATCCTTATTCGAACAGTTATTCATCGTCATGGAAAGGCAGTGTGGTCCTTGAAAATACCTAAAATTAATGAGAAATGCATGATGTTCTATTTTCTAGCTTTGGTATGACAAGGGTCTGATTCAAGCATAAGACTAAGAGCACTGTCACTTAAATTCAGCACTCAAAATCAATAAGCCTTATCTGCGTTTTTAATTATCTCATTATGTCCCCAAGGTAATTCAAAGCTTCTGATTTTACACGATGGCATGTCTCTTTGAGACACTCGCAGTATATAACGTGATTTATCAGCAGATATATCCTCATAGGGCATTTTTTTGCTGATGTCTAAAGTCATTCTGGTTGTACAATTAATTGATTGCTGATAACAGGAAAAATATCAAATACACTTTTCAGTTTTTTTTCGTCTCTTCGGCAAAATTTGTATTGTACAACATGATGTGGTCAAAGTAATTATCAAAGCATAAATATTGTCTTCCAAGTCTTGACTTAAAGAAAAACGAGATAAACAACAAACAAATCGAGCAGGTAATGAAAAAGGGCATATCAGTTTTAATGTGCAGCAGAGGCGCATCTTGCTATGGGGCAGGAGGCGACAGCCCCTCCTAGACCTCGCCCCCGCAACTGAAATATAGTTACTTCGAAAATCTTGTCAAAACTAAGATAAGCCTGCATAATTCAAGCATCCACATGAACGAATAAGGTTTCTTTAGTAGGCTATATATTTACCTTTATAGTACTTTTATTGCACTATATAGCACCTTTATGGTATCAAATGGCTCCTTTTTCAGTTTTACTGTCATTATCACTTGATTCATGAAAACGTGCTCCAACTTTGCCCTCCCCCCACCAGGATTTTGACGAAATAACGCCACTGATGTGCAAGATTATTTTTGTTCAATTTTTCTCTGTAAGATTCTAAAACAACTCAACGGACAATATGTCTGAATTATAAAAAATTTTAAGGCTTTTGGAACTCTAATATATAAATAATAAGTCTAAAAGAGAAAGTAATATTTATCGAAAAAGAATATAATCAAAAATGGGAATAAATATCAGAAATAGGATAAAAACCTAAGCTAACCCAACTTAATGTAACCTAACCTACTTTGTCATCATCAAACCAAGGATTAAACTGAAAAAGTTCACTGGCAACGCTGACTTAATCCAAGGAGAAAAAAAGGTATTTCAGACCTTCACCAGTGAATGTCGACATTCACCAATTTTGGACATTCACGGTAACATATATATATATATATATATATATATATATATATATATATATATAATATATATATATATATATATATATATATATATATATATATATATATATATATATATATATATATATATATATATATATATTATATATATATATATATATATATATATATATATATATATATATATATATATATATATTCTCTCGTTATCACAACGAAGAGTTCGTGGTAACGAACAGTAAGTAAGGAGCGACCCGGCTTAATAGTAACCGAAACTCTAAAAAACGGAATCTTGATACCAGTAGATACATTAAAAAAATCAGATTTTTATTTAGATTTCAAATATAAAAGTTTTATCAAGTGTAGTCAGAACAAACGTTACGTAAGTTAGTTCGTAAGTTACGTCAGAACAAAATTTCGAGCCAAAATCAAAGCTGCATTAATTCAAAAACGTTCAGAAATTAAATAAAAAAAACAAGTTTTTTGTAACTGAAAGTAAGGAGCGACATTAAAACTTAAAACGAACGGAAATTAGTCCGTATATGAAAGGAGCTATCCCCTCCTCAACGCCTCGCTCTTTACGCTAAAGTTTGACTCTCTCTCACAACTTTATTTTTTAAAACAATAAAATACTTTAGCGTAAAGAGCGAAGTGTTGAGGAGGGGGCAGCCTCTTTCATATACGGACTAATTACTGCTCGTTATAAGTTTTAATGTCACTCCTTACTTTCAGTTAAAAAAAAACTTGAGAACATTTGAAATTCTACTTGTGGAAGTTTATTTCAAATACCAAGAGTCTTTTTTTGATAGTTTCATCAAATTTATCACTTTTTAAACCCGTCTTTAATTTACTGGTTGGATAGGTTGATGCCCAGACAATTTTACAGTCATACTTGTGACTAAAATAGAAATTAAACACAACTACAGCGCCAATTATTTGTCCCATTTGTAATTTCTCGAGTTGAACCTTGTTTAACTTTCAAGCATATTGCGATCAGAGCTAAAGATTAGGTGAAATTTTTGGAAACTAGAAAAGATAGAAGTTTGCACATTCACAATTTTTGTTTCCATATTTGTCAGATATCTGGCAAAAGACAACAAGACATAGCATTGGTAGAAAGTAGTTGGGAACGAAAATAATATGCAACAATAGTAAAGAACAATACAGTAAGCTAAAATGATAAAAAAAAAATAATAAATAATTTGAAAAAACATGAAATGAAATAAACAAAATAATAAATGTATAAAATAACAAAATAATAAATAATAATGTCATTCATAAAACTTAAATTTTCTATCGATGGGTGCGACTATAGGGTAACTTGGGTCAATTCATCTTATTGACCTAACTTTAGTCTGAATGTTATGATTTTAGTTTGAATTTATCAATTCAACTCTTTGTCGATGCTTTGAAGGTTTGAGTAGCCAACTTCTCTCAGCGGCATTAGGGTTCAAAATTTTCAAACATATATATAAATCTAACTTTAAAGGCTACCTACTTATACTTCAATTTAAGGGTTTTAACCTGTAAATTTAATCAGGGGTGGTGACCTGTTTTTGCGTGTTTTTTTTTTTTTTAAATAAAATAGTATTTCATCTTAGATAGATCCCATCTGCCAATCCGATCTTATAGAGGAACATTATGTAGAGATTTGGGTCTCTTGTCTGTGATTACAGTTTTACCGTACTTTGGAAGTCTTGTTAAGATGCGAGTTTTATTTATTTGTTTTCTCTGTTTGTTGTTTGTTTGTTTTTTTTCTCTCGTTTGTATGGTTCTTTGTCTTTTTCGTTAGGTGATGAACTAATTCTTCTCTTTTTTTTTATTTCTTTTTTTCCGTTGATAAAGACTCCCTGATGTGGAGTCGAAATATTCGGGAATTTTTTTATCAATTTTCAAACAAGAATACTTCAATTTTAAATATTTCCATTTATTTAAAATATGACTTTACTTAAATATAACAACCAAAAACTGGTTTCGTACAATTTTATTTCTATAAAACTAACTTCGCCTACACAAAATATACAATGCACAAAAGAAAACGTCCTCCTGTCCCAAGAAGTTACCACTTACGGTATGCTACAACTTACGTAAATTACCACTTACGGTAACACACTTATTATCAAAAATTCTTTCCCAAAGACCGAAAAATTACTTTTATTTACATACTTCTATGCCCCCCCCCCCTAAAAAAACAAAAAAACGCTCAAATCAGCTTTATTAAAAACAATATATAGTCACTACTTACATGGAATTATATCATGAAACGACCATATATTTTAATTGATTAATATCATAAATTCATTTGTACGATTACTTTCAATTTCACTGTTATTCTAACCTTGAAGACCCCAAAAAATCAACCACACGAAGGACATAATGGGCTTCATTTCGCATCAAATGGTTAATTCGATTTAAATAGGGCAACATTCCATAAACCAAGAGAAACATAAACTTCCTTTTCCCAGTTTTGGGTCGACAACTCGTGAAGCAGCGAAAAGGAGAAAATCAAAACGTTCTTTTCCTAGGTACGCAAATTTCTCATTCTTATCGAAAAAAAACTTCTGGCAAAAGTCTTCTTCGTCTTCAGTAGTCCTCTCACTGAAGTATCCTTCTTCTCATACATGATTTCACCTATTATACCATTTTCTTGCGTTATTTTAATGGCCATTTTCTTTTTTCTTTCTTGTTTTTTTCTTCGTTTAGGAGAGGCAGAAGCAACTGTCTCAGAGAGGATATATCTGCGGTGTCCTTGGACAGTATTTCTAATCACCAGAGACTGACGAATTAACCAAAGATGAAGGTACACCTACCCGCCCCCCACGTTCCTTTGGCAGCATAAATCATGATGATACATAATTTCTCTAATTCTTTGTGCCACTTGAGTTTCCAAATTTTTCCTTCAATCTCTTTTTACGTGTGCCTTCTCAAGGTTGAACAAGGGTGCAGCATATAACGACATTGGTATTCAATAGGTGTGCACCGAAAACCATTTAGTGCAAAAAAACATAGTACGTGTGCATCGAAAACACATATAGTGCAAAAAAACATAATAGGTGTGTATCAAAAACACATACAGTGCGAAAAAAATAATAGGTGTGCACCAAAAACACATATAGTGCAAAGAAATATAATAGGTGTGCACCGAAAACACATATAGTGCAAAAAAGCATAATAGGTGTGCACCAAAAACACATATCCAAAATGTCCCAACGAAATTTTGGTTTTGAATATTCATAGGTTTCCTATAGTAACCAAAATTTTCTTTTCTATGAATTTTAATCTCAGCCTTCTCACTTACTTTGCTCCAAGTATTTATGAAACTCCATATCAAGGTACCCACCTTCAATCTAAGACCACATATATATATATATATATATATATGTGCTCTTTTTTAATAGCACTTTCGCAATGTTTTGCTTTACACTTATCCTCTGTGCTCCGTTTATCTGCTCTGGATCTAAAATCTCAAATAAAAAATCTCAAATAATCTTAAAAAAAATTTAAGTTTGAAACTTTGAAGTTCTTCTCCTTTCATCTTTTATTAGTCTTTCTACCTCTTCAAATCCATTCCAAACCTACGCCCTAAATCTATTTTAAACTTTGGACGTTACACGTTAGGACGCGTCTATCGTCATCCACCGGGGGCATGTATATTATATAATAAATATATATATACGTTATATAAAAAATCCATCAACACAGACCCCTGCGATACTAGTCCTACGACTAGTCCTTCTACATGAAATGACCAGGTAAAAATATTTTTGGGACACTGTTTCACCGTTTTTTAAGTCAATAATAGTCCGATGACTGGAATGGGTCAAGGGATATTGCCATATTTTGTTCTATATGACAGCATTAGCCATTTAGTTTAGGGAAAATTCGCACTAGAATGAAAATACCTTGATCTTTGCCCTTTCCATAACAATTTATAGAGGCGATACTGCACAATAAGTATTCAAAAACTTAGGAAAACTGGTAGCAAATTCTTGGGAAAAGCTAGTACATAAGCCAATGATGTTCAAGGTTACACATTTTTAGGGCACGTATTTTTACGTCAGTGCAAGCAAAACGTAATTATAGAACGGATACTACAGAAAATAACTGGAAGAATCGTGATGATAATGATATTCAAAGGATCCCAGGACCTCTCCTCCATGTGTTTTTTTCAAGAAATGAAATGACATCATTTTTTATACAATCCTTAAAACGGCTTATCCCAAATTTGCCTCTCACTCACTTGGACTACACGTCTTGGCTTTTTCTACAATTAGCCATGTTTTGATGTCTGCAACTACTTGATTTTAATTCAAATCAAATGTTCTCTTTATGAACAGACAAATAAAAAATAAACTGAAAATAGAATCCAGCTTCAAAATCAAAACGAATAATTTGTGAGGAAGGATACTACTGTCAGGGATTTTTTTTAGCAGATGGCGATAATGAGAGTACTCTCTACAGCAGTTTTCTCTTAATCAGTTTTCTTAGAAAATTCCAAATCAATGACGAAAAACGCGCACCAGTTTTTCTTTCTGCTATTTAAATTTGCAAAATTACTCAAATATTTTTTTTATTTCGGTAAATTAAAAAAAAATATTATGAATTGATGCAACAAATATTGGCGTAGATTTGGTCACACAATATATATATGCACTATATTGCAATATAATGCAATATATTTATAATGCAATATGTTTATACACTATAATGCAATATATTTATATGTGCAATATATGCACAAAACATAAAATAACACCTGAAGAAACTGGCTATATGCATGATACCAACCCTTGCTTATTTACTCCTATTTCATTCTATTCATGGCCAAATTTTCTTGTTCACGCTCTATTCCTACTAATACTACTACTACTAACAACTTATTGCGAAACCAGACCACCAGGAACCAATAAAACTACGTAACGTCCTTCTACACTAGATTCTATTTAGAGGTTAACTCTTTCTTTGCTCTTGAGAAGTTCACAGCTAAAAAAAAAATATATTGAAAACTTTCTTTTAAGTTAGGTTTTAATGTAGAGTATTCAAATTTTGCTTTCGTGCTTTCAGACAGGTGTTCATTCACGAAAATGTAGGGGAGGGATATATTTTTCAGATCCAGAGATGTAATTTTGATGTTTTTTCAATTTTTCTTAATGGAAATACCCAAAAACAGGTGATTTTTCACAAGAATTTATAAAAACATTATTTTAAAAATATAGGTAGGAGGGGATTCAAGGCAGCCCAATTAACACGCCTACTCCAGCTGTATTCCACCCAACCACTCAAAAGAGGAGTGAAAGTTCGGCTACCTCCCATTTTTAATTAAGTTGTGAAAATTCGAATCTCCTTTGACAAAACACAAAAATTCAATTTTATGCACAGAATAAAATTTGAGAAAACATAGAAGAACTTCTATTTTGTACAACTCATTTTCGTTTTTGCTTGTGTGTTTAACCGAGTCTTTTCTCAACTCTTCAGGAAATTTTGGTATCAATCAAATCTAACCAATGAAATTAACACAGTGGCGTCAATTGATCGCGTTCGGTCACAAAATAGAACGTCTCTCATCAAGTAATTGCCGTCTTTAAATTATCCACGAGTTTAATTGACCCCTGGTTCTCCATGGCCTGATACTCCTCCCCCTCGAAAATAATTATCAATGATAAATCATGGGAGCTGACCTTGTTAGATCAAATTGCTCCCTAACCCAGTTAGATCCATAGTATTCGAGAGTTGGGGTACTGACGGATATGCATATTTTATGGGTAGTGCAGCTTGAGTATGTAAAGTCGAAAAAGTCTGGAAAGTCGAAAACGAGCGAATGTGATTCTTTTACTCATTAATTTATGTGATTCTTTGATTATGTGATTTTTTTACTTTTCCTCATTAAACTCATGTGATTCATACAACATTATTAAATTGCTCAATTATCAAAATTATTTCTAAACTTCGTTTAAGTCTGGAAAGTCGAAAACGAGCGAATGTGATTCTTGTGGTTCTCAATAAATGGTAGCAAATCATTAAATTGCTCAATTATCAAAATTGTTTCTGAACTTCGTTTAAATCTGGAAAGTCGAAAACGAGCGAATGTGATTCTTTTACTCACTAATTTTTGTTGTACTCTAATTTTGAGCCATAAAGAAGCAAATAGAAAACTTACTCGCCAACTTCTGAGCCATTCCAGCAATTTGAGTCTTCTTCGCTAGGTGGCAACTCTTCATTCTTTCCTGAACATATAAGGTCTGCCACATTTGCATAGTAGCCTTTGCTTTCGCTTACAGTCAACAACAAACCTTGAAGAACTTCTGAAGCACACTGGAGTTCATTCCCGTTTCATCATTTTCATAAGATATTGTCTCTTCGGATTCCAGTAATTTGTTACTTTTATTAATGAGTTGATCACTATATTTTGGCTCGCCACAGATACTTCTGATCTAAAATTGGATGTAGATTAGAGAAAAAATAGCAAGGTTACAACCTTGGCCCTGGGAGCAGTGGAGGTTTTGTCCACACCGAGGAATAATAATTTTAATTGCTTCACCTCTTGACTATTTCGTATATAATGACCATCTCAAAATTTTGATTGGATGCGTTTGGGGAAGAGGCCTTGGAAGGGGGGAGGGAGCTTGATGCTCTCCAATCACGTTTAACTCTTAAAAAGGGCACTAAAAGTTATTATTTCCAATTGAACGAGCCCCCTCTAAAGTTTATAACACCATTCCTTACATATGAATTTCCTCTGAGAAAAAAATAGAATCTTATGGCCTTGGGATTGATAGGGGGAGGCTTGTTGCCATCAGATCACTTTTGACTCTTAAAAAAGGGAACTAGAAATTTCAATTTCTAATCATTTGAGTCCCCCGAAGTATATACGACCACCTTTTTCGTAAAACTTTATATGTCCCGGGGCATAAGCTACAACCCTTCCCCCGGGTTTCGGCGTGGGGGGGGATGTGGACCCTAAAGTTTTGTCATCCGATCGTCGGAATATTTCAAACAAAATGGCTATCTCAAAATTTTGATCGGATGCATAAGAGGAAATGAGGTTTGGAGGGGGGGGGGAATATATGCCCGTCGACCACTTTTGATGATTCTTAAAAAAGTAAATAGAAATTTCAATTTCCAATTAAATGAGCCATCCTTGATGTTTATACGACCACTCCTTGCAAAAAACCTTATCTGCCCCCGTGGCATAACTTACAACACTTCCCCTAGGCTCTGAAGGGGGGGGGGGGAGTTGTGTTGACCCCTGAGTATTTGTTATTTGATCTTTAAACTATTTTTAGCAAAATGCTATCTCAAAATTTTGATCAGATGTATTAGAGGAAAAGGGGCCTTGGGGGGGGGGGGGCTAGTTTCCTGCCGATCACTTTAGACAATTAAAAAGTAAATAGAAATTTCAGTTTACAATCATTTGAGTCCTCTCCGAGGTTTATACGGTCACTTCTTCCATAAGAACTTTATATGCCCCCTAGGGCAAAAGTTACAACCCTTCCCCCGGGCTCTAGGAAGAGGGGGTATGTTGACCCCGAATTTTTTTTTATCTGATCGTTAGACTATTTCAAACAAACTGGCGATCTAAAAAATTTGATCAGATGCATTTGCGGAAAAGATGACGTGTGTGGGGGGGGGGGGGGTAGATACCCTCCGATTCCTTTTGACTCATTTAAATGTAACTAGAATTCGGAAATCAGGTCCTCCTCGTCTAGGGTGGGAGGACGTCATAAAGAAAGATTTAAGGGAAATGGGAACTTCCTGGGAGGGTGTAAAAAAGGGAGTCTTTGAATAGATTGGGATGGAGGAGGAGCGTGTGTAGCTGTGTTGGCCTCAAGCGGCTTGGTACTGCGGTGAGTTGTTAGCATTATTGGTAGTAGAACTTTCAATTTCCAATCAAATGAGCCACCTCTGAAGTTTATAAAATCTCCCCTTACATAAAAACCTCATATACCCTCGGGGCACAACTTAAAACACTTGCCCCCGGGCTCTGTTTTTTTTTGTCGACTCTGGAGTTTTTATTATCGTGTTTTTGAATCATTTTTAACAAAATGGCTACCTAAAAAACTTTATCAGATGGGTTTGGGGAATAAAGGGTGTGGGTGGGGGGGGGGTAGTTGCCCTTTTGTCACTTTTGACCCTTTAAAACGGAACTAGAACTTTCAATTTCCAATCAAATGAGCCCTCTCTAATGTTTATACGAGCATCCCTTCTATAAGAACCATATATGCCCCCAGGGCATAACTTATAACGCCTGCCCCAGACCCTGGGGAATTTCGTCGACCCCAGAGTTTTTATTATCAGATGTTTGGACTATTTTTAACAAAATGGCTATCTCAGCATTTTTATTGGATGGGCTTGGGGGAAAAGGGCGTGGGTGGGGGCTAGTTGCCCTCTGATCTCTTTTGATTCTTAAAAGCGAACTAGAACTTTCAATTTCCAATCAAATGAGCCCTCTCTAACGTTTATACAAGCTTTCCATTTGGGGAAAAAAGGGCGTGGGGGGCTATTTGCCCTCCGATTACTTTTGACTCTTAAAAAGGGCACTAGAACTTCCAATTTCCAACCGAATGAGGCCCTCTGAAGTTTATACGACGACCTCTTCCATATGAAGTGCCTCTGAGAAAAAAAAATAATAAAACATTTGAGCCACATGGCCTTTACTATAGCCAAAGCTATAGCGTTGCCTCTGATATCGTCCACTGGCATTAATTTTGGGAAATAGACCACTGATTAATTCCATCATAAGAATTCCAAGCACTCAGCAAATCCTCTTAAGTGTCCCAAAATAGATAATTCCCACGCTTTTTTGTCTACTTTACGTGGTCACGTACAGAAGAAAGCGACTATAATCGAACATAATGCTCTCCAAGTAATCAATTTGTCTGGAAACTAGTATCGTTTCGTGGGAACTTTGCTCTTATCCACTAAAACAGATCTTAAGGAAAAGACCAGAATATTAACACCAAAAGTAAAGAAAGTGGGCTAATCAAATAGTTGCTTGATTTAGTCGACAAACAAAACCTAAAGGTAATCAGCTGTTCAAAGGCAAAAGTACGTAAAATATAACACGCTTCTTTTGGTTTTTACTCCTGGGTACGCTTTTTTGCGAAGAATAAGCTTCGTCGATGGATATACACAGCAGTTCTAATCGAAAACTTGACAGTAGTAATTCTGTTTCCCCGAATGTAACCGTAAAAAAGCTGGGATTTCAGAAATTTTCCCCCAAAAATGTTGGTAAATTTACGAGCGTAGCAAGAAATACAAATTGTTATCTTTTTGAAATATGTTAATTTTGGTTGAGAATTTTTGGAGAGCCCGATTTAAAGAGAAGTTCAGTGAAACATCGAAAAATTCAGGGTAGTGGAAGTATTGCTTTACAACACTGAGACACGGTAACGTAATGCAGTTGTTTTGTATTTTACTGTGGAGGACTTAAGGATACCCTAGACGGTCAATCATTTTGATCAAAAGTTTCCGTCAATCAATTGATTAAAGCATGATTGACCGTCTAGGGACCTGTTTGACGCTTGAGTCAAGCGTTGGTGGTGATTGATGGAAAGTTTGAATGCTTCAATCGGTTCCTAGACGGTCGATCATGCTTTAATCAACTGATTGACGGAAGCTTCTGAACAAAATGATTGACCGTCTAGGATGTCCTTTACGCGGTGATTGAAGAAGCCGATTGGTGCCACTACTTTTTTTCTCATGAAACTTTCGTCCTATTAGAATGGAAAAAAAGACATTTAATTTATCTGTTCGGATGTAGGAAAAAATAGATCAAGATATAACATAAAATTATGCCTTTTGACATT
Organism: Artemia sinica; assembly: GCA_027921565.1. Lineage (NCBI taxonomy): Eukaryota > Metazoa > Arthropoda > Branchiopoda > Anostraca > Artemiidae > Artemia > Artemia sinica. The sequence goes on along the minus strand of CM051256.1, from coordinate 92,831,039 downwards.
GTGGGAGTAAGAATCTTTATACAATATCTTGAAGAAATAAAAGTAGGCCTACCTGTATTTTTTTTTAAATATACTTTATGGGAAGATTCATAACACACCAGCTCAATATTATTACGATTATTAATACAAGATAAAGTATTTATTTATTGCAGTATGTTTCAAGTATTTGCTTTTAGCATTCCTATGCAACTAAAATAGATTTCTTCCAATTAATTTATTTTCAGAAAGCTAATTCTTTTAAGGGTTAATCAATTCTTTTAAACAGGTTTAAATACAGCAAACCCTGTAGTGGCAAACATAAAAAAATGGGTACTGGTGCATTATGCGGGCACCGCGAAGAAGTCAAGTTTGGTTAGTGTTAATGACATAAAATGAAATAGGATGAATATATAATAGTTTAGAAACAAATTTGGGCAATATATTTGCACATGAGGGGGGGAGCATAGCATATATTAAATGCGTAACCTAACCTAGGTACCTTTTTCCCCCTAAACCCCAAAATAAAATCGTTTAAATAGTGTAACTCATTGAGAAACCACGGCTTTGCAATCATTTATCTAAAGCAGTCTCTTGCAAATAGCCCGTTTGACGGGTTTCGTGACTGGTTTCCTTGATACAGTCTATAGCGGTGGGTCCGCATAATGCACCAGTACCAAAAATGTTCTAGTAGATTTTATCCTATTGAAAAATCCGTCAATTTTTTAGAGGCAGCTCAAATACACAGTAGACAGAATATACAGTATCGACAAAGGCTATACTCTCTGTTAAACTAAGGTTCTGACGTATACTCCCAGGGTCAGTACGCGCGGTATCAAATGTGTTTCATGTATGGAATAAGAAGACGCTACAGTCTACGGTGCTCAAATACCTCCGGACTACTGACATTGGTTAATCCGAAAGTCTAAAGGCTGTGTCTTCATGACAGCTTTTCAGGCAAAGTCAGCCAAATGAAAACAACCGATCGCTCATCAGATTCAACTTTCCCAGAAAAAAAAGTCACTTGAAATGCGCATAATTTGCTTTTTGAGGATTGGAAAACAACAATGAACACTGGAGATACAAGAAAAATTAAAACTTCGCCTGGAAAAGCCATGTGAAAACACTACTTATATCTGCAAAAGATTACGCGCCTCGAAAATAATACCACCAAGAAAGAGACTGACCGCAAGTCATATTTCATAGACTAAGCCCATTTTTTTCGCCATCCAGCATAGTTTGAATTGCTTGTCTTCGGGCAGGGGCATAACCTGTTATGGGGTAGAGAACAACTGCCCCCCCCCCCAGATGAAATTTAGTTTCTTAGAAAAAAAGAAAGAAAGAAAATATTCCCTATAAAGAAAGAAAATGAAAAAAGTCACACTTCCTAAGCTACAGTTGTGTTTTTAAACGAGTCTAATATGATAATTCATACAACAAATACAAATCAGGGTAACGGGGCAATTTATACACATTTTTTTCCTGTCTTTATACCTGTCTTTTTAAAAGGTTTACAGGTTTATTTTTTGTAATTTTGAGTTCGATTATAATTATTAAAGGAAAGGCAATGTGTTCTTAGAAATTATTTAGTTGGGATATAGCGCTAAAAGTCCTTCCACGCCAAGGCCGTATCCAGGGGGGGGGGGGGTTACGGGGTTTGACCCACCCAGCCCCCGAAATGTTTGTCCGACTCGTAAAAACACAACAAAAATGAATAGAAACAAATTTTTGATGCGCTTTTTTTTAAGTTTTTTGTACACCCACCCCCTCCCCGAAAAATACTTTTGTACAAAAAAAAATTATATCTTTAAGGCTTTTTTTTGAAAGTCAAGCATTGTAAAGTTGGCAAGTACTAAAAAAAAGGAAAAAAAAACGAAGAATGCAAGAAATGAAGAAACAAAAAGAAAAATATTAGCAAAGCAACAAGGATAAAGAGAACAACAAAAAAACAAATTATTATTTGCTTTTTATTATTACATATTTCTAATGACCATGGAAAAAGTTTCAATACACTTTCCTACTCCTCATTGATTCTAAAAAAATAAAAAAAAAAAATACTGAAGTAAAAACAGAGTTGAGATTTAAACCAACTAAGTGTTAGTGCTTCGCTGATTAAGCAAGATATATCTCTGCAACTAGCTCAAACTAACCGACTAAAAGTATTTTCCAACAGGATAGGAGTATTTTGCATTTAGGATTTGTTCAAAACCTCTGACAGCAAGAAATGAAGAAGCAAAAAGACAAAATATCAGCAAAGCCACAAGGATAAAGAGAACAACGAAAAAAGCAAATTCTTATTTGCTTTTTATTATTACATATTTCTAATGACCCTGTAAAAAATTTCAATATACTTTCCTACTAGTTATTAATTCTAAAAAAATAACAGAATACTGAAGTAAAAACAGAGTTGACATTTAAACCAACTAAGTGTTAGTGCTTCGCTGATTAAGCAAGATATATCTCTGCAAATAGCTCAAACAAACCGACTAAAAGTATTTTCCAATAGGATAGGATTATTTTGCATTTAGGATTTGTTCAAAACCTCCTGTATCCAATAGGATAGGATTTATAGGATTGTAGGATTAAAAAAACTTGTGCTTTGATGAAAATAAAAAACTGCCCCCCCCCCCAAAAAAAAAAAATAATGCTCTTTTAAGAGTAGAGAACCCCAAAAGTAGTTATAAGAAAATAAAACTCTCAATAGTTTTTCACCAACTATGATGTCGATAACTTTTAGCCTCCTATTGTATCTATATATATATATATATATATATATATGTATATATATATATATATATATATATATATATATATATATATATATATATATATATATATATATATATATATATAGAATAGAATTTATTTGCGCTAGAAGCCCTTAGGCCATTGCAAAAAATATAAACAAAGAACCATTACAAAGAAATCGCACATAACCTAACATAATCCTACAGAAATATACTTCTATGATTCATCGCGAGACGAAGGAATCGTGCCAAGCATCTGATACCCATAAAACACTCATCCGCACACACATTCACCAACCACTGAAAATCATAATCCCCCCTATCAAACACTTCCAGTCTCCAATCACTCAGCTCCTCACATTCACACATCAAGTGATGCACGCTCTCGTCTAAACCTCCACACATAGGACAAAAGTAAGGACCAGCCTTTGACTTTTCCTTCCCGATAAACTTTCTTCTTTGGTCCAGTGGCAAACTACAAGCCCTCATTTCAATTAATAGCTTAATTTCATTTTTATTCAAACCCACCTTAAAAATAAAACTTCACCCCAAATCTCCTTCGACCGACAATAAAGACGCAGTGAATTTCGAAATTGAACGCTGGGCCTGCCAAGCCTGTATTTCTGGGTCCTGTAAAATCCTTTCAACTACTTGATCCCCCATATCCTCGAGCCCTAAGCCCTAACCAAAACAATATCATCCGCGAACAACATCATACAAATGGAAACAACATCTAAACTCACCATTGGCGCCTCCTTCTTTTCCATAAACGCCACTACAGAATTTATAAACAGGGTGAATAATTTAGGAGACAATGTGCAACCCTGTTTAACACCTTTATATCTTCTAGGTACTCTTGAAACTTGCCTACCAACTCGCACAACCACTCCAGTAAACCTATACATTTGAACTAAAACTAAAACAATGGGATAGGGAGACCTATCTCTAACAAACTTTCCATTAATAGAAACCTACAAACGTTATCAAAAGATCCTTTAATATCTATAAATGCCATGTATAACCTTCCTTTTTTAACACTAGTATACTTATTGACTAAGGCCTGCAGAATAAATATTGTATCAATATTATATATAAAACAAGCTCAGTTTTCAATAAAATTTCAATTTCAGAATTCTATAATTATTGTAAAATATCATGAGTCAGTTTATTTGATTTAGTTTTGTAGAAATATATTGCTAAGTCTACGCACCAATAGGCTAATTTTTGTTCTTTTTAAGTATCAACCTCACTCTGTAAGAAATTTGTTTTTAAATTAATTATTTTTTACTCATTTAAAACACAATAAGCCTTTCAAAAATATATGTGCTTAATTTACTTGCTGAAATCAAAGAAATCAATCTGATTCTACATTAAAATAGGACATTAAATACGGGTTTATTACATTTTTTACATTAGTCAGTTAATTTTAAACGTGTGTATACTCCCCTCCAGCCTCCTTATTAAGGAGGTTGGAGGGGAGTATACAAGAGGAGGGAGTGAAAACCTCGAGTCAAGGTTTAAAATCGTTGGAGGTAACAATGGTACCCTTATTATGTTTCCAAGTGTCTCCACGCCAGAAATGACCCGAAAAAGCACCATTTTTGGCGTCATAAGGCACTTTAAGGTAAATTTATCAGAGGCGCAGATAGAGGCATCACCTTTTGAAAGAGCCATTAAACACCTCTCTCCGATCTCCCGGTGACTTTCTAACCAGGTAAGAAAGAATTACAAATAAATAATGAGATGCATGCTAATTATGTAAAAAATTCCTTAAAATTCAAGATGTGAGGGTTTTTAGACTATGACAAACTGTTCAGCTGACTGAGAGTCTCAATGCCATCGTATTTAGACCCTCTTTGGGTAAAAATTGATGCTTTGTGACACAAGATGGGAAAAAGCCACACCTTCCTGTGGCACTATCTTCTCTTTTACTTAAAGGTCTTTATCTATTCATGATCAACCAGCAGCCTTGGTAATCAGTGCAGCATGTACTCATATGTCATTGTCAGGCGACGACTTGGGAATAACACGGAACTCACAGCAACGATCAGGTCATATTGTAAGGCTTGATCCGTATACTGTAAAGGGCTCAAAACCCCCCTGTTTTGAGTTTCAGAGCATGAAAAATCGATTGGCTATTATTAAGGACACTAAAAATTCCTCCTTTCAAAGAAGTGTTTTACTAACATTCTTCAATTGCTGGTTCACCCGGGCGACAAACAAAAGTGAAAAAATGATTTTCCTTGTCGTTCAAGATGGGGGACCGTAATTATCCTGTATGGGGTTTTCGACCATGGTTATCCAATTTTGCACTCTTAATCTGATACCATTTTCGAGTAGTTTCAGGCTTTTTTTTCGGAATACCCATTAATTCGTTTGCGTAATAAACTTTTATTACTAAGATTAATCGAAATAGTCAATCCCATTCCTGAATCAGCTTCAAATGACCATGTATTCTCACTATGCAGGTTACTTTTAAACGAGCTTTTAAACTTTTTGTGACTATAGGCCGTGATTCATTCTTAATTAGGCTGCAATGATAATGAAGCCGTAAAGTGTTGCAGCCAGCCTACCTACTCTTTAGTCTCTTTTTAAAGCTTGATACATACGGTCCTAATTTCAATACGGTTAAACAACAAAATTGCCTCCCAGGATTTTGAAAAATATAACCCCCCCCCCCTCCGGCATTTCCGTGAATTGACGCTACTGAAACTAAGATCATGGATCAAGCATAGTTTACTTCCAAAAATTTTTATTGTTTCGTACACGGACAAAAAGTACAACTACCCGTTCGCTCCTCAAGTTTAAATAATTTATTGTCTTTATAGCACTTGAATGGCGGTCAATTGTCTAGCGCTTACTTGGCTTAGGTTTACAGGATTGGAATGTCACCCTGTGGCTGAAGCAATAAAAATGCATTGAATAAATAGCCGCTGTATCGAATATGTTTTTCTCATGAAAGTAAAGAGCCAAATTGAAAATTAAAACAATTGCTTAGCCACATCTGCACCAAGGGCGTAATTTGCTATGGGGCAGGGGGGGGAGCTATTACCCCTCCCAGACCCAAGTTTGCTCACAAAAACCGGTCAGTTTTCTTTGGTATATCTTTGCCTTTTTTTTTACTATATGGCTCATTTTTCAGTTTTCATTTTCACTTGATTCGGGAAAATTGGCTCGAAGTGAAAGATTGGGAGCTATGTAAATTAGTCTTTCTCTAAGGTACTTTTGTCTACTCCCAGTTTAGGTTTGTCGAACCAATTCCGTATTTTCATTAAAACGGTAGGTTTTTCATAAATCTGGAATTTTGGCCCATAAAGATTCCATAGAATATATTATCGTTGGTGTCCGACATATTCCACCAGAATATTCCAATAGAGCTCCGCCCCACCCCCGTGGGAAATTCCCCCAGATAATTTTCCCTGGAAAATTGCCTGCACATGTAAAACTGAACCGTCAAATGGAGATTACGAGAGATAAAAAGAATGAAGAAAAACAGGGATTCTAGAGTATTCTACCAATATTCCAAAATACATTAACAGGCTTTCCTAAACTATGGTTCGCGACCCCAAATGAGGTTGCGTAGCAAAATCAAGGGGTCGCGAGACATTTTAAAGTCAAATATTTATAACATACTACAGGAAAAGACATATATACTAAAGTTTATGAATTGTTAAAGACTGAAGGTCTAGAATTGAAAAATTGCAGTGGAATATGGGTCCGAGTTCGAGTTCCAGGTCCGAGCGAATGGTTTGCCCTTAAAAAGTAGATTAAAAGTATTTGAAAGAAATGCTCAGGGCCCGAGATCATGTTATACTTGCTGTTTATGTGGTATGGAGGAAGAAAATTTGCTCCATTCTTTAACGGTACGCCAGGGGCTTTCAGATTTGAGATTAAAGTATTTAGGTGATGGGGAAGTGTTTTTTCCTGGGATCCTTAAATCTTCATCCCGGGAGACGATTATAGCAGTGACTATATTTATAAAAGAGGGTTTAAAAAGATGTAAATAATGGGTTTAAGGTTTTTGTTTGTTGCTAGTAGTATACCATATATTTAAGTGTATGCTAGCTGTTGTCTTATATAATCATTATTTGAAAAAAACTACGTTTTCTAAAGAGTTAAAGAGGCTGAGTCACAAGTTCGAACGTTAAAACTTACAGGGATTAGGATGTCCGGTTGGGGGCTGCCGCCCCCCAAACCCCCGCTTCCGTATATGAAAGGGGCTGTGCCCTCCTCAACGCCTCGCTCTTTACGCTAAAGTTTTTATTGTTTAAAAAAAAGAGTTAAAGTCAAACTTTAGCGTAAAGAGCGAGGCGTTGAGGAGGGCACTGCCCCTTTCATATACGGAAGCGGGGGTTTGGGGGGGGCGGCAGCCCCCCAACTGCACCTCCTAATCCCTGTACGTTTTAAGGTTCGAACTTGTGACTCAGCCTCTTTAACTCTTTAGAAAACGTAGTTTTTTTCAAATAATTTCTGCACGTTTTTGTACAGTTTGTACTTTTTTGTACGTTTTTGTACACGTTTTGTACTTATTATTGCTTGACTAACTGTTAGTTGATCTTTTCAGGAGTTAAAGATGGGGGGCTGCCGCCTCCCAAACCCCCCGCTTTTGAAGATTCTTGTGTTAAGGTTTTTAATTCCTGAATACTCAAATCAAATGCACAGTAAGATTTTCTTTTTTCAACTTTTCTTCGAGCATTCGGGTATACGGCATGTTATCAAAGCAGTGGAGACTTACCTGTAACCTGAAGGCCGACTGTGATATTCTTCTGGAGACGCCTGTTGAGCCGAAGGATTTAATAGATTGGATTTAAAAAAGAAACTGAGTTTCTTTTTTAAACTTTAAATTCAGTATATAAAAAATTTTCTCTGACAGGGAATCGAACCCGGATCTTCCGCCTGACAGTCAGGAACAGCGACCATTGTACCACAGAGACACTTGTTATATTATTTTAGTCTCTGGTATCTATTTTTGACGCAAGCAAATCCCCACAAAACTTGATATTTGGTTTTTGGAAAATAGGGAAGGAAGGATCGGATTGAGCTGAAGTTTTGAGGATAAACTCCCAGGCCCCAGGAAAGCTTATCCTCTAAATTTCAGCCCGATCGGACAACGTTAAAGGGGGGCTGTGGTGGGGAAAATTAACATGGGCTCTTATAGGAAAACGAGGTTTTTCGTAAATGTAAATTCGGGGAATAATTTTTTCGGTCTGAAAATATCAAAAGGCCCTAACAGGTCAAATTCTGCTTCGAATGAGTCCTCATTCACCCGGATCTGTTGCCAACTGCGGCCTGTAGGAGTGGCTGATAAAAAAAGAGAAATGAACATTAAGTGGCTATATTTGTTTTTTGGAAAACAGGGAAGGAGTGATCGGATTGAGCCGAAATTTCGAGGATAAGCTCCCGGGCCCTAGGAAAGCTTAACCTCTAAATTTCAGCCCAATCGGACAACGTTAAAGGGGGGCTGTGGTCGAAGGGTCGAAACTTCCGACCCACTTTTACCCATGAAGATAAAGTCGGAGGGGGGTGAAATTTTGCACGTTTCTTAGTTGGAGCTTGGGCTACAAAATGCGATCACCGCTGTCTCTCTGCGACCACTAGGACCGGAAATCGCTTAACATTGTGGTGGGTCGCCTCTTTAAAGAGGCACAAGTGTGCCTCCTTGATTGTAATGTTTGTGTATGGCATAGCGGCTGAATAAATTATCTATCTCTCTATGCAGAGATGGTGCAAGAGCAATGACAAGCAAAAAAAATAGGATTAGGTAATTTTTTCAAGCTACTCATTATGACCATATAACTTTTACTCACTGCCTTATTCACCGAGAGGCCCTAGCAGCAAAAAATTAGCACCGTAATTGAACGATGTGCTTCAGAATGCTGTTAAGATTAAAAATATTATTAAGAGCCATGCCCTTAACAGTCACTTATTTTCAAATCTTTTTAAGTATATGGATTTCGTCTATACAACTTTACTATTACCTGCAGAAGTAAGATGGTTGTCAAGAGGACAAAGTTTAAGATTATTATTAATTATTAAACGACGGAATTGACTTGCTGCTTTTCTTCAAAACGACTTATGGCTATCCAAGCTGTGTTATTTGCCGGATATCTCTGCGAAATTAAACGATGTCAACTTGTCTCTTCAAGAAGAAAGCTGCGATATATTTACTTCTAATGATAAAATTGAAAGTTTTATTAAAAAGATTAAAATTTGGAAAAATAGGATAGAAAAAAAACTTCGAAATATTTTACAGTGTCAACAATTTTATAATCGAGAGAAATCATTGTAAAACTTATATTGCTAAAATTATTGTATATCACTTAAAAGCGCTAGAAACCTAGTTCCGTAAATATTTCATATTAAACATTGATTTCAAAAAGGTAGCTTGGATTCAAAATCCGTTTTCACTGATTTAACTGAGGTTGATCACATGCCACTTAAAACTCAAGAGGAATTTGGTGAGCTTTCGAGTGATTCAAACTAAAAATTACAATTTCCAAAAAAGACCTTGTCTGAATTCTGGATCCGAACTAGAACTGAATTCCCCACAATCGCAGATATGGCATTATATGTTCTTCTGTCATTCAACACTACATATTTATGTGAAGTTACTTTCGGAGCTTTAACACATATCAAACCCCAATATCTTTCATCAGTAAAAAATGTTCAAGAAGTCTTACGCCCAGCAGCGTCCAACATTCACCATGATTTAATTTGTTATGCAATAAAAAACAGGCACATCCATCTCACTAAAGTTTTTCTATCATTTTAATATAATATTTACCACCCAACGACTGCGTTCGAATATATTCGATTGAACTAAGATGCACAGAATTTTTTGTATTTATGTTATTGTAAAAAATACAATTTTGATGAAAAATAGGGCATATAATTTTTGTAAATAGCCTATAGGCTAATAAAGACTAACTTTTCAATTTTGTGGAATTTTTTATTTTAGATTTTTGTATGTTTTTAAACGAATTCTAAAGGTATATATTTTCCTGTGTACATGGATATTGTTAACTAATAAATGAATCATAAAAAAATATTTATTTTTCTTTTAATTATATTTATATGGGGTCCCCAGGAAACTTGCAATCATAAATGGGGTCGTGAACGAAAAAAGTTTAGGAAGCCCTGATGTAGAATATCAGAGTTGGATACAGTTCGTGGTAATGAAATGTAGGTTGAGGAGGGGGCAATCCCCTTCATACACATAATAGGCCGAGTTTCTGTTCGTTTTATGTTTTAATGTTGCTCCTTACTTTCAGTTGAAAAAACTTGTTTTTTTTTTATTTAATTTGAGAACAGGGCTTGATGACTATGAAAACTTTTTTTTACTTAAACTACTGCTTGCTTATTTGGAATGAGGGATCCTCTCAACTCTCAATTTGCTTGGCTCTGACTAAGAATTTGACCTGTTATTTAAATTAAATCAGAAAAAAAACTGCCTTTTAAACGTAGTTCAGACGAGAAAACTTTGCATTGCATGTTTGGTGGAAGCGTTTTCGATCGTAAGGGGTGTACTGGTATAATGTACTACAGTTGTCGGCGGGATTTTCAGGCACGGAGGAGAGGGACTCCCCTCCTCTAATGTCATTAGCCAATCGGATAAAAAAAATCGAGCGGACCCATTCTCGATCGCAACGGGTAAACTGCTATTCTGTGCAATAGTAGTCAGCATTAATTAGAATTAATGAAAGAATATCAGTGTGAGTTGGCAAAGAAAAAAAAAATTAAGTGATTTTAAAAACAATATTACCTAAATCAGTCAGTAAAAAGGACCAATCAGTCATTAAATTCCATCATTCCCATCCAAAAAAATCGGCTGTTTACGCCACTGGTACCAGACCAAGTTCCCGGGAAGTAATTACTCGTACTTCTTAGTCCCAACCTATTATCTCTAAGTATTTCCATAATAGGGCAACTCTTCTACAATTGCCACTTATTTCATATTTTCAAATTATTTTCCCAAACCTTTATCTTACCTTCCTATGATAACTCACCCTCCCCCCAAACACAAAAGAAATAATCAAAATAAATAAAAATTAGAAGAAATAGTCCCTACTATACTATATGTTATTCTACACCGCATATTCTGCTTTTCATTTGGGGGGCATTTTCCACAAGGGACGGATATTTCCCAGGGAGAAACTTCTCACAGGGGACTTTCCAGGGGGATTTATCGTTTTGACAACCTGGATGCAAATCGAGTCTTTTGATTTAGTTAACACCCCTTAGCATTCCCTGAAAGTTTCAAATTAATACCCATAACTTTTCCTGATATCAATATAGATATGCCAAGATACGCCCTTTTGACAACGTAGATATACCTATTGTCTTTTTATTTCGTGCAACATCCCCTTCAAAATTTTCTGAAAGCTTAAACTTAAAATCCATAAACGTTCCTGCTATATTGCAGATACGCCCTTTTAACCACATGAAGGCAAATCGAGTCTTTTGACCTTTTCAGTGTCCTACTCAACATTCCCTGAAATTTTCAACTTAATAACCTTAGCCATTCGTAAAACATTGCAGACAAGCCCTTTTGACATCCTCGGTGCACTATGCCATTTTGACAAACAGGATGCACTTAAACTATTTTAATTTAGTTCAATAGTCCTAGTTGTATCCTAGTAATAGAAATAGCCAAAACGTCAAGTCAAGTAAGTAATCACAAAGTCACATTTGTGATCGCAAGTAGCCGTCATCGCAACTGCGGGTAGTCACATTCGTGATCATAAGTAGCCTTCATCACAGTTGCAAGTGGTCGCAGTTGAATTTTTGCCCGACTCGTACAAATTTTTGATGTGTTTTTTTCTAAGTTTTTTTTTGTAGCCCCCCACCCTCTGAAAGAATCCCTGGATGCGCCCTAGCTGGTGTGAGTTGCCCATTTACAGAAGGCGGGAACGAAATTACCAATTTTTTCGGCGACCATTATACTTATCTCAACAGATTTTTTTTTTTTTTTTTTTTTTTTTTTTTTTTTTTTTTTTTTTTTTTTTTTTTTTTTTTTTTTTTACCAAAACTAGCGCAAAAGAAAACCCCAGACTATAGGGTTAAGAAAAGATAAGCTAGTCAGTCTACCAAGTCAGGTTATTTCCTGTCGGAACTTGGCCTAAGTATACGCGGCTAGGAGTTGTCTTGTCAGAAAGTATGAACGATTATAAGCAGCTTATGAGAGGATAAAAGAAAGGGCAGTTGAATGGCGCCGGTCTTTTTTCAATACGGAACAACAGAACAAATTTATCACTTAGATCGACTTGACCACACACCATTCGATGACACTTGGCAGTAACAATTGATTCAGCAGCCATTTAAAACAAAGTCAACAGGGAAAAGGGTGACAGACTAAAAGAGAAATTCGTCCGATATCTTGGTTTTCACCAAGATAGCCGCAATTCAAATTAATCTACTTGAAGAGTATATGACATTTCATCAGTTGTGAAAGAGGTTGACAAGGCATAATCTTAGCGTGTGTAAATCTTTTGCAAAGAAAATACCCATATATTATATAAGTATAAGCCATGAATATGAACCACCGCTGGCTGTTATCGCCATCTGAATACGTCTTGGATTAATCAATAAGCTAAACAACAGGCTTCACAAACTACTTACTTGGCAATCAATTGCAGTTTCAAAGTAAACTGGGATAAATCGAGTCAAGGCCGTGTCCGTGGAGGAGGATTAGGCAGTTTGAACCCCTCCCCAAAAAAGTATTTTCCGACTCGTACAAACGTAAAAAATACATATAAGCAAATTATTGCTGTTTTCTATAGTTTTCTATTGTACCCCCTCCCCCAAATAAAAATCCTTGATGCTCCATTGAATAGAGTATTTTTTTTTTTATGGGAAATACTAAAGAAAGCTCCTAATCTCGGATATTTTCAGAATTAGATTTTCAACACTTACCTCATTGGCATCCTTACAACGGCTAGTCGTAAATAGAAAAAAAAACAAAATACTACAACAAACGTGTTCACTAAGGACTAAAATAAGGGTATATAAGTTATGCCCCCAGGGCATAACTTATACCCCTGCCCTGAAGACTGTGGGGGGGGATGTCCTGCTCAAAGGTATAATTTCCTGAACTTTAAACTGCATGGAAAAAATGGCTATCTCAAAATTTTGATTGGATATGTTTGGGGAAATGGTGGGCGTGGTAGGGGTGTTAGTTGCCATCCAATTACTTTCGACTATTAAAAAGGGCACTAGCCTTTTCAATTTCTAATCGAATGAGCCCTTTTTGAAGTTTCTACGACAACGCGTTCTATAAAAACCATATATGCCCCAAGAGCATAACTTACAACCCTAGCCCTGAGGGCTTTGAGGGGGTTGTCATTCTCAAAGACCTAATTTACAGAACTTAAAACTACGTTGAATAAAATGGCTATCTAAAGATTTTGATTGGATGTGTTTGGGGAAAAGGTGGGCGTGAGAGGGGAGTTAGTTACCCTCCAATCACTTTCAACTAAAAAAAGGGCACTGGCCCTTTGAATTTCCAATCGAATGAACCTTTTTTGAAGTTTCTACGACAACTCCTTCTATAAGAACCTTATATGCTCCCCAGGGCATTACTTACAACCCTTGCCCTGAAGGCTGTGGGGGAGTGTCCTCCTCAAAAACATAATTTCTATCTGTAAATCAACTACGCTGAACAAAATGGCTATCTCAAAATTTTGATTGGATGTGTTTGGGGGAATGAAGGGCGTGGGGGGGGGGCTAGTTGCCCTCCAATCGCTTTCGACTATTAAAAAGGGCACTAGCCACTCCAATTTCCAATCGAATGAGCTCTTTTCGAAGTTCCTACGACAAATCCTTCGATACGACCGGATATGGAGGAAAAAAAATAAATAAATAATACATTGTGCCCACATCGTTCTTTACTTAGGCAGCGCTATCGCGCTGCCTATGATACGCCACTCACTCAAGATTACGATGCGTAAAACTCGAGAACAAACTGGTTTCTTCGGTACTTTAGAAACAAATTTGGGCAATATATTTGCACATTAAGGGGGGGGAGGTAAAGTAGGTATAATTATTCTGCATATTATGAAGTAAGGATTGTTTTCTGACTTCAAAACTGCCCAAATACTTTACCCACCCATCCCCCTTTTGTGCAAATATATAGCCCAAATTATATATTTCCCATCTATTATGTCACTTGCCTTTGTATTGTTTCGTGCTAACCTGAAAGAAACTAACGACGAAACCGATTTGTTCTCGAGTTTTGCACAGCTTAAACTTGAGTGAGTGGCGTATAATACACAAGTACCAAAACTCCTTCCCCCTACGGAAAAAACTCAAATAAATTCTCAAATTTGGAGAGTCTTATTTTCCACGGGGGAGGGGTATTTTCCGGGGGGGGATATTTTCCGAGGGGTTATTTTCCACGGGGGGGGGGGTCCGGTTTTTTTCTCGGGGGGGGGGGGTGTTTTCCGGGGTGTATTTCCGGAGGGGGGGGGACGCAGGCCACCGTTTGGTCAGTTTCTGAAGTGGTTGCATATTTTATCTACTCTCTTAAAAAGAGCACTCATTGTGAATGCATTTTTTTCTCAAAAACAGCTCACTATTTTTTTCTTAAAATTGGCAAAGTAATAATTTCTGGCTTGAAAAAAAAAAAACAAAAAAAAAACATTTAGGTTAGTCAAGACTTTGAAAAAATTTGCTTCCCAGGGGCAGTCGTTTTTGATATTTATGGTGTCAGGGAAGATTAAACAAGATGACGAATGAATTCGAACAGCTAAAGGAAAACGAATGGAAAATATGTGCGAGGTGATGATGAACAAAAATGAAACAAAACAAGATCTGCGGTTAGACGACATACGACAACAGGCATCACAGCGAATCACAAACGAAAGTGACAGACATCAAAATCTGTGGTTAGAAGAGAATCGACAGCAAGTATCAAACGCGAACGAAAAGGATGCACAACGAAATATGCGATTAGAAGACAAGCGACAGCGAGAATTACAACGAACCAAAAACGAAAATGATGCACAAAAAAGTTGCAGCTAGATAAATTTACCCTCTTTAAGAGATCAATAATCATATATGTATGTAAACACCTTCAAAACGGCTCGTTATTTTTTTCCGATAATGGCCATACTAACATTTTCTGGCCTGAAAAAATGAACTAGATATGTCACTACTTTGGGAAAAAAAAATTCCAGGGGCGATCGTATCGAACATTTTTCTGTATCTATGACTTAAAACACTGAGGCCCCCATCTTTACAGACAACAGCACAGATGTCTTTTTGTCATTCTATGTCTTAAAACATCAGTTTTTTTTTTACCAAAGAGGGCAAAAATACCAGATAATTCGAATTGTAGGAGAGCCAATCAAGATTTATTATCTAAAACAGTTTTTAAAAATAAACAGTTTTTGGGACAATAAAATTTATTGAGACAGCAAAAAGTAAAATACAATCAATAAGCCTACCTTTATACAGGCGGTGATACTCTAGTAGCCAGGAGGCTATGTAGTGGTTATGGTAATTCAGGTTCGAATCCTTATTAACGATTTATTTTTTTTTAAGTAGGTGTTTACATTTTAGTGCCTGATTAGCAGCGAAGAAAAAAAAGAGAAAGAAAAAGAGGAGACATTTCAGTGCTTCTCACGTAAAAATGTTTTGCCTTGTTCTTCAAAGTGGGGTACTTTGATTATGCTGTATAGGCTTGTCGACCGTAGTGATTCCAATTGTGTAATTTTCATTTCTAATTATCAATCCTCCTAAAATTTTAAAGTTCAAGAAGCAAAAATAATGAAAGAATACTTTCTAATGAGAAGTTCAAAATTCCTTCCAGCATTGCATAAGAAAAATTGCATTAATAATGACAGGAATTTCTATATTTGATATAACTAGTTTTCTAAAATCTTTTAATATTCTTCAACCCAATAAAATATTCCCTAAATAATTGAAGCTTTTATCAGCCCAACTGCTAAGAAACACAAATGATAATATATCCCTTGGATTGCTTGTGTTGCAAAATTGCAGATTTTTTAAGGAAAGGCAAAGCTCAATAGATCTGAAAGTAAAACCTATATTCAATGTCCGATTTTAACAAAAAACTCATGTTGACTTCTATAGTTTCTTCATCTAAACTATACTATACCTTTTTGTAACTAAACTATCTAAACTAAATATCTAAACTAACTATCTAAACTATCTGTAACTAAACATCTAAACTAAACTATACCTTTTTGTAAGGTTTATTGTGCATATTTTTAAACCTAAAAGCGAACAAAAACTAATTTAGTTTTTTTGATAAACGCAAAGAGCGAAGTTAAAACTTAAAACTGACAAAATTTATGTTTAAATTTTTATTTACAGTTGCAAAATTAAATTAAGTTAAATTTTTAACTTTTTAATTTCTTTAACTTTTTAAATTTAACTTTTAAGTTAAATTTTTAAATTCTTAAGAGTTAAATTTTTTTTATACAAATGCAAAAGTTTATGCAACTGTGAAACACTGTTTCAAAACAACAGATTCGTGATACTTCCCTAAATTTGTACAATTCTGAAAAATCAGTATTTTATTGAAAACAAAGCTTGCTTAGTTTTTTCGGAATATATAGTAAAATTTATTATATAAAATATATAGTAAGATTGTATAGTAAAATTTATTGATTCCATGGCAGTTAAAATTGATAGCTCTATAGATTGATCTTACACTTTATGCAGACTTCCTAAAAAATTTCTACTCCTTTTCCATGGCGTCGCTTTTCTGTTTTGATATTTAAGATCTAATGTTATGGTACTGTTGCACTTGATGGTACACACGAAAGAAGTCAAGTTTGGTTAATACTAATAAAAAAAAATAAAATAGGATGAATATATAATAGTTTAGAAAGAAATTTGGGTTATATATTTGCACATTAGGGGGGGGGGGGGTAAAGCATAGCATAATATACTAAATACGTAACCTAACCTAGGTACCTTTTCTCCCCTAAACCCCAAAAAACAACAGTTTAAATATTGTAAATTCAATGAGAAACCACGTTTTGCGATCAACTTAGATAGCAATTACCCGCTTTACGGGTCTCCATGACTGCATTCCTTGGACAGTCTATAGCGCTGTGTACCAATTAGTGCAACAGTACCTATGTTATTTTCTATTTGGAACATGACTCAAAGTTCAATAAAGCTTGAAAAGAATTACAATGTCTAAAAAAAACTTACTTTCGAATCAAACATTAGTCCACCTTCCAGCGCGTAGAGTAGAGCCTCAGACAGTCTGCTATCAATGCCGTTCATCGCATCAACAAGACTGATTTGACCGTCGGCTAAGTTGCCCAAAACCCTCGTGAGAATTTCTACTAGATCATTCCACGGTCGGTCAATTTCAGAAGTTATCGCCAGGCATCCCCTTGCAACATTCATGCACAACCCTCGACACCAATTAACCTTTCTAAAAGGAATACCAGCACATTGAGCACAATAAGTTGATTTCACCAACGCAGCTGCACATTCTGAAGTAAATTCAATATTCCTAGTGTTATCTAAGGTTTTCGCTAGTAAACGAATGGCCAGTAAAGTCTCTCTTGAAGCTTCTAAGCTTTTAGTCAATGTGGCAGATATACGTCCAGGAATTTCCCCAAAGGGTCGTATTTCGGTTATAGCACCTGAAATAATTGAATATCAGTTAAAGCCAAATGATCGGACAAACGAAAAGATCATCGTTTTAATAACGCTGATTCCTGTCAAATAATGACAGACCCTATTTAATTGAAAGTATACCCCATGCCCGTTTAAGGGCTGATGACTGCTGGTTCATACTAATATTCATGGTTGCCACCGGTGAAAGAAAAAATCACTAGATTTTAGAAGTTTTTTTTTGTTGATTTAGAGATTTTCTTCAAAAGTCTAGTGATTTAATTAATTAATTAATTTATTTTTTACCCACTAATGACAACAAGGTAAATAGCGGAGTAATATATAAAAAAAGACACAAACTACTAAAAAAAATATAAACTCAAGACACAAAAAATATACACTCAAGACCGTGAAAAGGTGGCAGTTGGTTCTTTTTTATATCTGACAGCTTTCTGCTCAACACGGCAACTTTTTTTTTTTTTTAATGGGCATGGGTCCATATGTTTGATTCTTCATTAGATTCTGTAAAGCTTCAGGCACCAATGCTAAAAGGCCAAGTCTTTATAGCAATTTTAGAGGATGTCATTCAAAAGTAAAGTTTCCCTTGACTTCGATCCAGAATATATCTCAAAGACTGGTTCAACTTTTGGCATTTAAAAAAGGACCGTACATCGCGAACAGGCCTTAAACTGAGACAACTAAGAATAAAAAATATTCAAAAAAATAAAAGGAAAAACTAAATAGCCCAGTCTCAGGTGCTTTCTCTGCGTAAGCAAATCTCTTAGCAGAGGCACTATTGCTTCACACAAAAAAATTAGATTATAAAATAAAAATATTCATGGCTAAAAAAAGATAATAGGTTTTCCAGGATTCAAAACAGATAATATATACATACATTTCACACAACAAAGAGATTTTTTCCTAAGAATTCTTTACATTTAAATATTAACTATTTCGTAAGTAAACTAATATCCAAAGAACTTACACTGCTAATTCAAAAAACATTATTTTTGATTTTTAAACAACTTTTCCGATCAACGAATGACCACCAAAAAGACCTAAAAAAATTATAGCAAAAGAACAATTTAAAATTCTTAATATTTTGACGCACTTCTGTTTTATTTGTCCATCCACTTCAAATAAACTATTTCTTTGGGGTTTGACATTGTGGACGGATGCTGTATTTAAGTCATTCTGACCAGTTAATTTTTAAAATTAAGAGTACTGGCACGGCGAAGGAAGATATATTTTCCTTAGAGACAGGTTAGAGACACGCTTAAACACAGTAATAAAAGGATTTAAAAATAATAAAACCACAGGTGGTGACAGTGTGGTAAATGAGTTTTTTTTTTTTTTTTAATATGGTGGTTGTGAAGAGATAGATTACTAAGATTATGGATAGGATTTTGAGAAAGAGAGCTACGTAGGTCTCAAATACTACGATGGTTGACCTCAAACCAACCATCTAGGGCCAAACGAAAAGCAGGTCGTTCCCGAGTTTGATGAAAGGTTTTAAGAAAGGGGTTAAGAAAACTGGAAATTTTTGGGAGTGTACTTGAAATAAAGAGTAAAGAGTAAGACTTTAAATGAATTAGGATGGAGGAGGAGCCTACGTAGCTCTCTTGGCTGCGGTTAAGGAGGGAAATCAGGATTGTAAGCGGCTTCGGATTGAATCAGGAATTAAGTAGGGTTGCGTTCCATCTCCATTTATATGGATCATTTGATAGACTGTCCCGAGGAACACGAAAAACCTATTCTCCATTCTCTACGGAATAAAACGGAAACTAAAACTCTCCTAGACTTAGGGTGTACTGATGATTTGAGTGTCCTAAATGAAAATAATAGCAAAATGAATGATTTTTTGGGGGGTTTTAAGAGGTGAAGGTGCACGAATAGGCTTGAAAACTAAAGCTAAGAAGACTAAGTCGATTAGACTACGAATAAGTGAAGGTGAAGAGGTGATATGGGGTAACGAGAAGATTGATCAAGTGAAAAGCTACTCTTACCTAGGTAGTATTATTAGCATTGAGGGCGAATGCAGTGAAGATGTTGGAAATAGAATAGCCAAGGCCCGGGGTTTTTTTTTCACAGTTGACGAAAGTTTGGGATAATAGCAAGATAAGTATGCGAACCAAGATTAGAATATTGGAAGCTACAGGGATGACAATGGTCAAGTATGGTTCTGAAACCTGGGCACTTAAAAAAAAAACGGAGGTGGATTTTTTTTTCCCAATAGGAATTGTCTACGAAATGTTTTGGGCACCCTTCTGACTGACCGCATTTCAATCAGCAAGCTGTATAAAAATGTAGTTATGTCCGCTTCCGAAGACTATAATGAGAGAAAGGTTGAGATGGCTAGGAAACGTTCTGCGGATGACAAATTAGTTTACCAACGATCGTCCTGTTGGGACAACCATCTAGGGCCAAACGAAAAGCAGGTCGTTCCCGAGTTTGATGAAAGGTTTTAAGGAAGGGGTTAAGAAAACTGGAAATTTTTGGGAGTGTACTTGAAATAAAGAGTAAAGAGTAAGACTTTAAATGAATTGGGATGGAGGAGGATCCTACGTAGCTCTCTTGGTCTCTGGCGGCTTGATGTTGCACTGTTAGGTTTTGTTTAGTATGTTAAATATTACAACTAGGCCTACTACTACTACTACTACTAACTCACTGCAGCATCAAGCCACCTGAGGCCAACAGAGCTGCACATGCTGCTACTCTATCCCAAAAGTATTCAAAGCTTACTTTACACCCTCCCAAAAAAAATCAATGTCTTTCAAACCCTTTCTTACGACCTCTTCTCACCCCATTCGGAGATTCTTGTATGTTATGCAGATCCGAGAATATTGAGAAAAAGACATTAGTTTACCAACAAAGGGTTAGTAAATGTAGATGTGTTGCAGCATAGAATGAAAAGTCCAAAGGCTTCGCAGGTGAGATCTATTTCAAATAGTCGCACATTATCATGTGTTTGTGAAGAAGCGATGGGGATACGACTGGAGATATGCAATGCAGCAGAATTAGTAGGGGGATACCAGCAATGAAAAGAGGCCTGGGAACATGGTATTTATTTTAAAGTGGATTTAAATAGTGAGAAAATTAAGGTGTATATGCGAAGAAGCGAAAATAATCCAGAACATGGAGAAAAAAGAAAATTAATAGGGAATATGAGATTGGTGGATAGTAATATGTGCTCGTGTCTCATGTTTAGAGAAACTGGCGAGGATCTGCTTCACTTTGTGTCCCTTTGTCCCAATTGCAGGATCTAAAAAAACATTATATTTTAGTAATGTCGGATCAAATGAGTGGTTCGCATCGGTATAGGATCAAAAGACAAGGTAATCAGATTAAGAGATAACAAAACTAAAAATATCTCAAAATACATTTAATTGGAAACGACAATGAGAGAAAATTTTCTTCTAGGGTAAGAATGGGAGAGGGGTGTGAATGCTGGAACGACTGTTAAATACGTAAGAGTAGTTTTTTTCGTAGTCATAGCCCCTGTGGCTTTAAAGCATTAGATATCTATCCATGTATAATGCCTGTAAATTGAAATTAGAAGAAGCCAGAATATTGGGCCTAACGACAATAGTTCAAAATATGATCTTGTTCAATGTGTGATAGTTCAAAACAGAGAGGTTAGAACTATCTTACCAATCTGTCAATTTAGTCATTATACACGACCACAATATTGTTTTTGTTTTGGTTCATATATGACATAAATATTAAATACTAGGCACAGAACCAACTTGTCCAGTTTTTCGTTTCTATCTTCGGTAAATAACTCATTACAGGTCACTGTCTACAAAACACAAATATTTTCGGCACAGTGAACTTTCATTTTTTATTGCTAATTAAATAAAAAGACAAAACAAGTTTTTTTTAACTGAAAGTAGCCTAAGGAGCAACGTTAAAACTTAAAGGGTGGCTGCCCGAACTCAATCCCTTGCACTTCACACTCAAGTTTTTTTATACTTTAAAAAGGCTTCTTTTGCTCCTTACTTTAAGGTGAAAAACTTATTTTTTATTCAATTACTGATCGTTCCTCAAATAGAGTCAGGAAATCCCCCCCCCCTCTATTGAAAATTACCCCCATGAAAAATTCCTTCATGAAACCCCGTAGAATTTTTGCTGGACAATTCTATCCTCGCTGAAAATTCCCCCTGAAAATTTCCTAAGGACACCCCCCCCCCTTCCGACTCCTGGAAAATTCTCTCTGGCCTGTTTTAAAAACTTGTTTTTGTTTAATTTATGATCATTTTTAAAATCATGCCAGAAATCCCACCTTCGTCGAAAAGTTCTCCTGGACCCCCCCCCCCCCCCCCAATGAAAAATTTTCACCCAGGAAAAATTCCCCCATGGAGAATTTCTTCTGCGAGAAATCCCCCCACGGAGTAAATCCCCCAGAAAATTCCAACCACGCTAAAAATTTCCACCGGACAGTTCCCCAGGAACATCTCCACATGTAAAACTGAGTCGCATAAGAGAAAGTAAGACAAATAAAAAAGATTTCCTGTAGAAATTCTGGGGAATTCCCCCCGTGTAAAACTTCCCTTGGAAAGCATCCCGGAAACCTCCCTCCTCACAGAATATTCTCCGAGTGGAAACTTCCCCCTCCCCTGAAAAATGTCTGTACACTTAAATGTCCGAAAAAAAAAATGTCCGATTAACAAATGCTGTATGGGAACAATGGACAAACTTCATAACTTACAGCCCTTTCTTGAGGAGCTCCGGGAGGTCAAGTCATCCGTAGAGGCATAATTATTGAACCTTTCAACCATGCTGGCCAAAAAGGCTATTTAAAAATTCTGATCGGGAAATTTTGGGGAAGAAGGGTTGTGGAAGAGAGGTTAGTTGCCCTCCAGTCTTTGTGCTCACTTAAAAGAGCGATATAAGTTTCAATTTCCATGCGAATAAGTTCTTTCCTGATCTTCTAGGACCATAGGTTCGACATGATCGCCCTGGGAAAAAACAAAAACAAATAAACATTTTTCTGATACGCTGAATCTGATGGTACGATTTTGATTAAGATCCCTTCAGCTTTTGGGGGCGTTCCCCCTTTTTCGGAAATCAAGCAAGTTTTCTCAGGCTCGTAGCTTTTGATGGGCAACATTGAACTTAATGCATTTTATATATTGGAACAGGCATAAAAAACCAATTCTTTTTACCTGTTGTATGTTTGTTTGCTACGACTGTTTATTTAATTAATTCAAAAAACTTTTTCCACAAAATAAGTTTTTCAAAGAAAAGTAAAGAACTCCATTAAACAAAAATGAGCAAAAATAAAATCAAATAACCTACCAAGCGTGAAACTACCACAAATAAGCATAGATAAATAAATGAAACCCAAAACGAACATAAATTACAATAATTAACCGAGTCAAACTCAAAACGAGCAGAAATTAACAAAAGTTGGGCGCAAAACCCCTCTGCCTTCCCAAGGCCAGAACAAAATTGCACTTTACTGAAAAAAATATAAATGTTTTTACTTTTATAACTTTAATAAATCAAATAATATTAACATTTTGATTACTAAATATCAGTATATGTATATTAAACTGACAATGCACATTCGTTTGTATTTTTTTTTTTCAGTAAAGTGTAAATTTTGTTCTGGCCTTGGGAAGGCATAGGGGTTTTGCGCCCAACTTATGTTAATTTCTGCTCGTTTGAGTTTGACTTGGTTATTTATTGTAATTTCTGTTCGTTTTGGGTTTCGGGGGGGGGGCTAGTTGCCCTCCAATCACTTTCGACCAATAAAAAGGGTACTAGACCTCCGAATTTCCAATCGAATGAGCCTGTTTTGACGTTTCTACGACAACAGCCTCTATAAAAACCTTATATAACTTAAAACCTTGCCCTGACGGTTTGGGGGGAGTTTCCTCCTCAAAATATATTTTCTATCTGGAAATCAACTACGCTGAACAAAATGGCTATCTCAAAATTTTGATTGGATGTGTTTGGGGGATTGATGGGCGTGGGGGGGGGGGCTAGTTGCCCTCCAATCACTTTTGACTATTAAAAAAGGCACTAGAACTCTCAATTTCTAATCGAATGAGCCGCTTTTGAAGTTTCTACGACGACCCCTTCCATATGAAGTGCCCTGCTCTAAAGGAAAAAATAATAAATAGTACATTGTGCCAACATCGTTCTTATATGCCCTCAGGGCATAAACCCCTGCTCCGAGGGTTGTGGGGGAGTGTCCTCCTCAAAAAGATATTTTCTATCTGGAAATCAACTACGCTGAACAAAATGGCTATCTCAAAATTTTGATTGGATGTGTTTGGGGGATTGATGGGCGTGGGGGGGGCTAGTTGCCCTCCAATCACTTTTGACTATTAAAAAGGGCACTAGCCACTCCAATTTCCAATCGAATGAGCTCTTTTCCAAGTTTCTACAACAACTCCTTCGATACAAAATGGCCGGATATGAAAAAAAAAACAAAAAAAAAACATTGTGCCCACATCGTTCTTTACTTAGGCAGCACTAGCGCGCTGCCTATGATTTCTGTTCGTTTTAGGTTTCATTTATTCTTTAATAGTAATTTTTGGTCGTTTTGAGTTGTAATTATTATAGATTTTTAATTTCTGCTGATCTTAAGTTTAATATGACCTTTGGCTTTCTCTGAAAAACTACTTTTTCGGAAAGTTTTTTTTTAGTTAATTTCTGTTTGTTTTTGATTGACAAAGTTTCAAGTTTTTCAAAATTACCTATTGCAAAATCAAGTCTTTTTTTCAACTTCGAAGTTTCATCATAGTATCAAAACTAGTATCAAAGTAACAATATCAAAGTAACAAACTATCAAAGTAAACAAAGTATCAAAGTAGCATATAACAACTTGCATAACTTATAGCCCTTGCCCTGTAAATCAAAGTTGCCCCGTAAATCAGTAAATCCAAGTAGCAAAGTAAACAAAGTATCAAAGTAACAATAAGCAGCTTGCATAGCTCACAGCCCTTTCCCCGAGGACTGGGGGGGGGGTTTACCCTGGAAGCACAGTTATTCGGCCTTCAGACTTTTATGAAAAAAATAGCTATCTCAACATTTTGACCGGATGCCTTTAGGAAAAAATTGGGGGAGGGGGGGGGGGGGAAGGCTGGTTACCCTTTTTATCACTTTTGACTCTTAATAGAAAAATACAAGTTTCGATTCCCAATCCAATGAGCCCCCCTCCAAAGCTAACACGACCACCCCTTCCACAAAAACCCTTATATGTTAACAATGAGAATCTTGCATAAGTTAAAAACCCTTGCCCCGGGGGCTATGGGGGATTTTTCAACCCCTAAGTCATAATCATTTGAATTTTGGACTACTTTCAACAAAATAGCTGTTTCAAGATTTTAATCGGATGCATTTGGGGAAAAAAAGAGTACGAAGGGGGGGGGGGGGGCTGGTTACCCTCTGACCGCTTTCGACTATTAAAAAAAAAAAAAATCCAATTTTCCAATCGAATGAGCCTCCTCCAAAGATTATACGACCACGCCTTCCGTAAAAACTTCATAAATTAACGATGGGTAACTATTATAATTTAAAGCCCTTTCCCGGAAGGCAGAAGGGGGGGGGAGGTACAGACCATGAGCCATAGTTATTCGATATTTGAACTATTTTACACAAAATCGCTATCTCAAAATTTCGACCGGGTACATTTGGGGAGAAGAGGGCGTGGTGGGCTAGTTGCCCTCCCGATAACTTTTGACTCTTAAAAAGGAACTAAAATTTCAACTTTCAATCAAATAAGCTTCCTCCAAAGTTTATACAACCACCATGTCAAAAAAAACAGATATGCCCCTGAGGCATAACTTACAGCCCTTGCCCCGGGCTCTGGGGATTGTGTCAACCCTGAAGCCATTATTATATAATATTCGAACTATTTTGCACAAAATTACAATCTCAAAAGTTAGATTGGATGCATTTGGGAAAAATAGGGATTTGGGGAGAGCTATTTGCCCTTTGATCACTATGAATTTATAAAAGGGAAATAGAACTTCTAATTTCCAATCAAATGAGCCTCCTCCGAAGTTTATACGGCCATCTTTTCCATAAAAACCTTATATGCCCCTGGTTCATAATTTATAATCCTTGTACCAGGGCTCTGGGGTTGTAAAAACCCCAAAAGCATTGCTATATACTCTTTGGACTATTTTGAACACAATTTCTATCTCAAATTTTCGATCGGATACATTTGGGAAATAGATGGCGTGGGGGGCCTGTTGCCCTCTTATCACTTTTGGCTCTTAAAATGGGGAAACTAGAACTTTCAATTTCTGATTAAATGAGCCTCCTCCAAATTTTATACGACCATCCCCTTCCAAAAACCTTATATACCCCCGGAGAATAACTTGCAACCCTTGACCTCAAGCTTTACGGGGCTGTGTCAACCCCAGAGCCATTATTATATGTTACATGGACTATGTTAGGCACTTATGAATCTTAAAACAGAACTAGAGCTTTCGATTTCTAATCAAACGATCCCCCTCCAAAGCTTTTACGACCACCCCTTCCATAAAAACCTTATATGCCCCCAGGGCATAACTTACAACATTTGCCCCCCGGGCTCTGGGGGGTTGTGTCAACCCTGGAGTTTTTTAAAATGATCTTTTGTCTATTTCAAAAAAAACGGTAATCTAAAAAATTCCATAGGATGTGTTTGGAGAAAAGAGGGCGTGGGGGCTAATTACCCTCTATTTCAAACAAAATGGCAATCTCAAAGATTTCATAGGATGTACTTGGAGAAAAGAAGGCGTGGGGCGTTAATTACCCTAATGCCCCTGGGGCATAAATCACAACACTTGCCCTCGGGTTCTGGGGGATTATGTAAACCCCAGAGTTTTGTTATGTGATCTTTGGTCTATTTTGAAGAAAATCACTATCTTAAATTCAATTGGATGTATTTGGGAAAAAGAGGGCGTAAGGGGTGGGGGAAATTTACCCTCCGATCACTTTTGACTTTTAAAATGGAACTAGAACTTTCAATTTCTAATAATTTGAGCCCCCTCCGAAGTTTATACGGCAAACTCTTACTGCGAAAAACCTTATAGGCCCCCGGGGCATAGCTTAGAACCCTTCACCCGGACTCTGGGGGGTTCTGTTGACCCCGAATTTTTTTAAATTTGATCTTTGGACTGAAGAAAATGGCTATCTCAAAAT
This sequence comes from Artemia sinica, assembly GCA_027921565.1. Taxonomy (NCBI): domain Eukaryota; kingdom Metazoa; phylum Arthropoda; class Branchiopoda; order Anostraca; family Artemiidae; genus Artemia; species Artemia sinica. Next base: position 92,804,574 of record CM051256.1, on the reverse strand, counting down.
TTTGATCAGATACATTCGGGGAAAGAGGTCTTGGAGGGGAAGGGGTCTAGATGCCCTCCGATCAAATTTGACTCTTAAAAAGGGAACTAGGACTTTCGATTTCCAATTAAATGTAACCCCTCTGAAGTTTATACGACCGCACCTTTCATAAAAACCTTATATGGGCCCCGGGCATAATTTACAACACTTGTCCCCAGGATCTGGGGAGTTATGTCGACCCCGGAGTTTTTATTATCTTATCTTGAACTATTTTTAACGAAACGGCTATATAAAGTTTTTTTCGGATGCATTTGGGGAAAAAAGGGCTGAAAGGGAGGCTAGTTGCCCTCCGATCACTTTTTGACTCTTAAAATGGGCACTAGAACTTCCGACTTTCAATCGAATGAGCCCCATCCAAAATTTATACGACAACCACTTCCATAGCAAGTGCCTCTGGAAAAAAATAATAAATAATACTAAGGTATTGAGGAGGGATGCAACCCTTTCATACACGAAATAATTTCTTTTCAATTTGGGTTTTAATGCTGCTCCTTACTTTAAGTTGAAAAAACTTATTTTTTTATTTAAATCTTTTTCAGGGATGAACCCATTTCGAGTTGTATAAACGTCATTTCAGTGCAGATAGCATGACATAACTCTTGGTATAAACATCATAGCAGTGCGATAAGTATGACTGAGCTGAACTTCAGAAATATCCCTGTTTTCCAAATTTTGAATTTTCTAGATAATGAGCCAAACCCTAATTAATTTACTTCAATTATACTATCACAATTATAGATATGAAACAACTTACCCCGTAGGCATGATGCAAATTCATCAGTGAACTTTTTTCCGACATCTAAGTTACTAAGAACAACGCCGTTTCGGCTGTTACTATATATTTTCGGATATAAGTCATGAAAAAAGCTGGCCACAACCTTTTCAACATTAGAGTCGGATTTTTCTGACTCTTCTTCAATTTCTGTCAAAGACCTAAAAAAGATTCACTTGTGATATCCGAAAGAAAAACGAGACTAAGCGAACAATGGAATAAACTGAAGGAGTCTACGGATAATATCGATGACATCATATCCTTCAGATTGGTCCTAGGAGTTTATCTCCCGGGCGATCACCTCCCCCCCCTCCAAGGACCACAAACCCCAGAAAATACCCCCCCCCCGTTGAAAATAAGGCTTTCCAAATTTGAGAATTTTATTTGATTTTTTTTTGTAGAGGGAAAGAATTTCGGTACTTGTGTATTATGCGCCACTCACTCTCGTTTCTTTCAGCTTAGCGCGAGACAAGACAAAGACAAGTGACATAATATAGGGGAGATATTATAGTTTGGGCTATATATTTACGCATAAGAGGGGGGGCGGGTAAAATATTGGGACAGTTTGAAGTCAGAGAACAATTCTTACTTCATAATATACAGTATAATTGTACCTAACACATATTGCATGCAGACCCGCTGTACTTTACTACCCCCTCTAATGTGCAAATCTATAGCCCATTGTTTCTAACGAAGAAACTAACAAAAAAGCGGTTTGTTGAGTTTTACACACAACGTAAACTTGAGTGAGTGGCGCATAATGCATATGTACCAAAATTTCTTCCCCCTACGGAAATTAAAAAAAAAACTCAAATAAAATTCTCGAATTTGGAAAGCCTTGTTTTCCATGGGGGAGGGGGGCATTTTCCGCGAGGGGGGGGGGGGTATTTTCCGGAAGTGGGATATATATATATATATATATATATATATATATATATATATATATATATATATATATATATATATATTATATATATATATATATATATATATATATATATATATATATATATATAATATATATATATATATATATATATATATATATACATATATATATATATATATATATATATATATATATATAGATATATATATATATATATATATATATATATATATATATATATATATATATATATATATATATATATATATATATATATATATATATATATATATATATATACGAGTCCAGGCGTATATATATATATATATATATATATATATATATATATATATATATATATATATATATATATATATTATATATATATATATATATATATATATATATATATATATATATATATATATATATATATATATATATATATATATAATATATATATATATATATATATATATATATATATATATATATATATATATATATATATATATATATATATATGACTCGTCTCATACAACATAAACCAATCCTTGGTTTCTATCAAATGTCAAATCGAGAGGACGAGAAGTTTCTTGTTTAATCGTTCTACAAACCCCTGATAAGTGATGACCCAAAAACAATAAGATTTTGTCCCGGTTAGGTTTTCCATTTTGCTGGTGGCTTGCTTGGTATATAATTTCCCCATTAGGCCAAGCCCGACAATTTCATCACTATACTATATTAGCACTATTATTTTCTACTAATGTTGAGAATACCCTTCTTCAAAATCCCAAGTTTGGTTGCAATGGCTATAACGCCAATTACCCCAAATGTCCTACATTGGCGATATATTGAATGGCAGAAGACACTGTAGCCAAGCTGTTCTGTAGTTGCAGCATGTATATTGGCCAGGGATGGTAAACTAAAAGGTTTTATTTGAGATTTAGAAGTTGGTGTTTTGTGATTAAGTTTTATCCTTTGAGATTCAGACCAGCAGGGCGTTGTGGCGTTCATACATCTTAGGTGGGAGGTGTTGGACCCATGTCCCTAAATATCAGATAACTGCCCTTTATCTCTCATATATGGGGCGTTTATCCGCGCTTAAAGGTAGTGAATTTTCTTTGGAGGCAATGGTAAAACTAACTCGGCTTTGCATTAATCAGGTTACGATGCATCAGCAGGATTTTTAAAGCTAGTGAATTGATAATGAAGGTAATATTGGTCCATTCAATTCACCCTTCCCTTGATTGGTCATCGTCCCATAGGCCTGCAAAACAGACTAGGTTAGTTGTTTGGTGTTTATGTTTTTCTAGCAGTTTATGTTTTGAGTCCAAGTTCAAGTTTTTGACCTGTGTTGAAAATTTGGTGAAAAAATGAGTTACACTTTCTATGTCCGCTTTTGGTTATTCTCCATCCCATTTGGCTTAGGAAAGTGAATTTTAGGCGAGCTCTTAGTAATGCTGAGCTGTGGCAGCTAAATTTACCAATCTTAGTGTAACCCCATTCCCTAACTCATCATAATAATCACAATATCTAGTGATAATTTTGAGTAGGAATAGAGATGCTGCCACATGCGTTTTCTGCCTTTTTTTCGCCAAAACAGGGTTAAACCCAAACAGGGCCATAATACCAAAGAATGGGAATTCTAGGAGATACATTTAATTTTCAAGGCCTAAAAACTGAGAAAAAAGGTTTTGAGCTCCCCATCTGACAAACAACAGCCAACGGGCGTTTTCTTTCACCATGTAGCACAAAACACAGTACATAAATATTAGACAGTATGATCGTCCCCTATCTCACTCATTATAAAAACCCGGGTCGAGGTGCGAGTGCTCCGGAGAACGTAAAAACACAAGCGACATTAGATCTTTTCACGGGTAGACAAGTCGGATTTCTCTTGAACGCGAAACTTGGGTTCAACGTTGGAACTCTAAATTTAAGAAACTAATTTTAAATTTATTTATTCCAATACATATATGAAAATCGGTAATTAGTAGTGCAATGTTATTATTAGATGTTTTTAGGAATTACAAGTAGGTTTCTAAGTCTCGAGTTGGTTCCAAAGGCATTTTGAGAAAGTTTCTGCCAAAATACGTGTTCCAGGGTAATTGGACCGCTGATGGCAGATCAAATGAGAGGAGCTGCTCGTACGCGCTAATGAAAGAGTATGTGGGAGGAGCTGTTTGTTCGCACCGAGAATGAAGAGCCAGAAATCATCTACGGCAAACTTACTGGTAATTATCTTGATACAGTGGCACAAAAATACAATTTTCACCCAGAGAAGATGAGGATCCCGGGCACTATAAGTTTTAGAAGTCGGTCATTTTTCATGGTCTAAACCTCGACACGGAAGATTTCAAGGCCCACATCGTGAAAAAAGCACGAATAGGTTTATTTTTTCCTTATAAATTTTTACCATTATTTGAGATTATATTTAAATCATTTGCCCACTTTAATCCAGAAGTCACCATCAATCCACAGAAACAAAAGATGCCAACCCAGGAATAGCTCTGTCAAACACGTATGTTGAAACATAACCGCAAAATCAGTTTTCATTTATGGTATCCTCTTCTTACACAGTTATGTTTAAAGTTGTATGTATGTAACAAGTGTTCATTGTTTAATAGGTGATATGTATTACTTGTTTTGATAGCCGTTGTGATGCCTTTTTTATCATTTTTTTTTCGTTTTCTCTATTTGTACTCTCTATTTTTGTACTTGTACAGTTTAGGTTGTATATTCATTGTAAGTTCATTCATTTTGCTCACACTGTGATATGTATTACTTGTTTTGATAACCGTTGTGATGCCTTTTTTTCTCATTTTTTCGTCGTTTTCTCTATTTTGTACTCTCTATTTTTGTACTTGTACTTGTACAGTTTAGGTTGTACATTCATTGTAAGTTCATTCATTTTGCTCACACTGTGATATGTATTACTTGTTTTGATAACCGTTGTGATACCTTTTTTCCTCATTTTTTCGTCGTTTTCTCTATTTTGTACTCTCTATTTTTGTACTTGTACAGTTTAGGTTGTATATTCATTGTAAGTTCATTCATTTTGCTCACACTGTGATATGTATTACTTGTTTTGATAACCGTTGTGATACCTTTTTTTCTCATTTTTTCGTCGTTTTCTCTATTTTGTACTCTCTATTTTTGTACTTGTACTTGTACAGTTTAGGTTGTACATTCATTGTAAGTTCATTCATTTTGCTCACACTGTGATATGTATTACTTGTTTTGATAACCGTTGTGATACCTTTTTTTCTCATTTTTTCGTCGTTTTCTCTACTTTGTACTCTCTATTTTTGTACTTGTACTTGTACAGTTTAGGTTGTACATTCATTGTAAGTTCATTCATTTTGCTCACACTGTGATATGTATTACTTGTTTGATAACAGTTGTGATACCTTTTTTTCTCATTTTTTCGTCGTTTTCTCTATTTTATACTCTCTATTTTTGTACTTGTACTTGTACAGTTTAGGTTGTACATTCATTGTAAGTTCATTCATTTTGCTCACACTGTGATATGTATTACTTGTTTTGATAACCGTTGTGATGCCTTTTTTTCTCATTTTTTCGTCGTTTTCTCTATTTTTTACTCTCTATTTTTGTACTTGTACTTGTACAGTTTAGGTTGTACATTCATTGTAAGTTCATTCATTTTGCTCACACTGTGATATGTATTACTTGTTTTGATAACCGTTGTGATACCTTTTTTTCTCATTTTTTCGTCGTTTTCTCTATTTTGTACTCTCTATTTTTGTACTTGTACTTGTACAGTTTAGGTTGTACATTCATTGTAAGTTCATTCATTTTGCTCACACTGTGATATGTATTACTTGTTTTGATAACCGTTGTGATGCCTTTTTTTCTCATTTTTTCGTCATTTTCTGTATTTGGTACTCTCTATTTTTGTACTTGTACAGTTTATGTTGTACATTCATTGTAAGTTCATTCATTTTGCTCACACTGTGATATGTATTACTTGTTTTGATAACCGTTGTGATGCCTTTTTTACTCATTTTTTCGTCGTTTTCTCTATTTTGTACTCTCTATTTTTGTACTTGTACAGTTTAGGTTGTACATTCATTGTAAGTTCATTCATTTTGCTCACACTGTGATATGTATTACTTGTTTTGATAACCGTTGTGATGCCTTTTTTTCTCATTTTTTCGTCGTTTTCTCTATTTTGTACTCTCTATTTTTGTACTTGTACCCTTACAATTTAGGTTGTACATTCATTGTAAGTTCATTCATTTTGCTCACACTGTGATATGTATTACTTGTTTTGATAACCGTTGTGATACCTTTTTTTCTCATTTTTTCGTCGTTTTCTCTATTTTGTACTCTCTATTTTTGTACTTGTACTTGTACAGTTTAGGTTGTACATTCATTGTAAGTTCATTCATTTTGCTCACACTGTGATATGTATTACTTGTTTTGATAACCGTTGTGATGCCTTTTTTTCTCATTTTTTCGTCGTTTTCTCTATTTTGTACTCTCTATTTTTGTACTTGTACAGTTTAGGTTGTACATTCATTGTAAGTTCATTCATTTTGCTCACACTGTGATATGTATTACTTGTTTTGATAACCGTTGTGATGCCTTTTTTTCTCATTTTTTTTTGTCGTTTTCTCTATTTTGTACTCTGTATTTTTGTACTTGTACTTGTACAGTTTAGGTTGTACACTCATTGTAAGTTCATTCATTTTGCTCACACTGTGATACGTATTACTTGTTTTGATAACCGTTGTGATGCCTTTTTTTCTCATTTTTTTTTGTCGTTTTCTCTATTTTGTACTCTGTATTTTTGTACTTGTAATTGTACAGTTTAGGTTGTACACTCATTGTAAGTTCATTGATTTTGCTCGCACTGTGATATGTATTAAATAAAAATAACAAGTTTTTTTAACTGAAAGTAAGGAGCGACGTTAAAACTTAAAACGAACAGAAATTATTCAGTATATGAAAGGGGCTGTCCCCTCCTCAACGCCTCGCTCTTTACGCTAAAGTTTTTTATTGTTTAAAAAAATAGAGTTGTGAGAAAGTCAAACTTTAGCGTAAAGAGCGAGGCGTTGAGGAGGGGACAGCCCCTTTCATATACGGAATAATTTCTGTTCGTTTTAAGTTTTAACGTCGTTTCTTACTTTCAGTTAATTTTTTTTTTTTTTAATTTTTGAACGTTTTTGAATTAATGCAGGTTTTGATTTTGGCTCACCGTACATTTTACTTTTATTTGGTTAAATGGCTTTCTCGAAACTTGTTTAATTTTATTTATGAACGTTTTTATTAGTACTAAATATACTAAATAAAGTTCGAATTTTGTTCCAATTCTTTAAAAATGACCCCTTAATCACAAAGGCCGTTAATTAGAATAAATAGCTCTTACGAAAGTACTAAAAAATCTTTGGCTTAAAGAGCGAGGTATTGACTAGGGGGTGAACCCAATCATATACATAATATTTTCTGTTCGTTTTAAGTTTTGATGTTGCTCCTTACTTTCAGTTGAAAAACTTGTTTTTTTTTTATTTAATTTCTGATCTTTTTCTTTAATAATGATGGGAAATCCGGCGCCCCCTTCATAGCAATGTCCCTTCCCCCATGAAAACTTCCTTCATGGAAAGATCCTCCCATATAGCCCCCGACCCACCCCCACCTCCCACCCCCCACCTACCAGAAAAATCCCCCCTGAAAACGTCTATATACTTCTCAATAACCAATACTATATGTTAACATTGGGTAAAATTCATAACTTTCAGCCCTCCCCCCAGGGACTTCGGGGGATTAAGTCATCCTAAAAGACATAGTTATCATATTTTCGACCACGCTGAACAAAATGGCTATCTCAAAATTTTGATCGGGTGACTTTGGGAAAAATGAGCGTGGGAAGGGGCCTAGTTGCCCTCCATTTTTGGTCACTTAAAAAAGGCACTAGAACTTTTAATTTCCGTTCCAATGAGCCCTCCCACGATATTCTAGGACCACTGGGTCGATACGAACACCCCTGAAAAACAAAGAAAAAAAATGGTAACCGGCTCGGTTACCATTGAGCCGGGTCGCTCCTTACTTACAGTTCCTTACCACGAACTGTTTGATTACTTGTTTTGATAACCGTTGTGATGCCTTTTTTCTAATTTTTTTGTCATTTTCTCTATTTTGTACTCTGTATTTTTGTACTTGTACTTGTACAGTTTAGTTTGTACATTCATTGTAAGTTCATTCATTTTGCTCACACTGTGATATGTATTACTTGTTTTGATAACCGTTGTGATGCCTTTTTTTCTCATTTTTTTGCCGTTTTCTCTATTTTGTACTCAGTTTCGGTGTACTTTTTGTTTTGTCTGGCGAGTCAGAAATAAATAAATACCAAGTTCCGCTATATTTGTTAGCATTATTTAGTTTGTTATACACGATCTTTTTCTACAAGGACTTTGAGCTTTTAGAAAGGCTCATATAATGCGAAAGTACCGAAAATTTTTCGGTGACATTTCTGGAGTTAAAAGGCTGAGAATCATAACAAGGGTACCATTTTTATTTTCCATGACTGAACATTCTGAGCTGCAAGTTCATAACCCACTTTCCATTTTTATATTTTTATGAAAATACTTATTATGTGCAAATTCTTAAAGGTAGATACAATGACACATACAGAGTCGTACCCTGGATTTCCGTTCCGTGGGGGGAGGGAGGTACATAAAATCTTCTCATGGACATACATCACTTGTATTTTAGCTGCTTTTGTACGAGTCGGACAGAAATTTCGGGGGTGGAGGGTTCAAACCATGTAACCTTTCCCCTGGCTATGGCCATGGACATGCCTCTCAGACTCTTTATCTACGTTATATCTACGCGAAAAGGCTACACAAATCTTGTGCGAAAATTTTAAAGATGTCAGATGCAAAACCTATATTTAATGTTCCTCAAAGGAACCATGTAGAACTGTTTCAGTTCCAATATACATTAAAAAAATTTGCGTATGTGTAAATTTACAAAAAAAAGAACGAGCAACAATTGATTTGAATAAGCTAAGTTTTTCTTATGGAAGCACAGCGAATCAGCACTAAAGAAAAAAAAAATCATAATTAACCAGGCGATTCCCAAACAAAATGCATCATATCAATAAAGATAGTTAAAATCCTTAAAAAGTAGAAATAAGGTAAGCTTAAGAAATAAGGTCAATGCAGCCTTTTGACCCGCTAATAAACTACTAATGTAAAAACACATGTTAATAATAAAAAAAAAAAAAAAAAAAAAAAAAAAAAAAAAAAAAAAAATCTTATGAAAAACATTTTCAGGGCGTCACATCTCATAGAAGAATGAACACTTTCTGGAAAAATCTATTCCGTAATTTAAAAAAAATGCTGGATTTGAAAATTGGATAAGTGTGTTAGCTACGTTCAGACTCAAGATTCCTTGTTCTCACTTGCCTAGGCAAAGGTGCAGGTTTGAGCGGGTCCTAACGTGAATTTTGCCGGATTTAAAAGTTGAAAATGTCATGCTCGGATTGCTTTGTATATCTAAGTAAGACATAATCCTCTTACTGTTGGAACATAAAACAGGGTTAAAGACTTGACAAAAATCGATATTATTTCTTCTAGATCGCCCAAGTTTCACAATGAGAGTCATATTGGTTAGTTAGAATACCAATCACGTCAAAATTAAATTTTTGCCAACGATGCCGAGTTGAAGCCTCAAAATAAATAAGCGAAAGAAAACTTATTAAAAATGACACTGCATTTCGTTCGTAAACATGAAAATATTAGTAACCTGTTGATTCCCAAAGACAAGTAGGCCTACATGCTTCAAAAGGAAGCTAAACCTAGTTAAGCTGTTTAGTGCTAATTTTTTTAGTTTATTTTTGCTGATTTTCATCCATGTTTCTCTTTTTGAATTTATTGCCCGCTACTCCCAAAAAAACTGTACCATGAAGCACATTTTCATTAAGAATTGTTAATTTTTTCTCAATTTTATAGCATACAAATACCAACCAACTCATACAATCAGATTTCATTGTCTCTGTTCTTGACACTTCTATTTGTGAGGGAGGGCATAGTTTAGCCCTAGAAAAGGTGGGGTTTACTTCTCTAGATATAGAAGATTTTGACGATTTCGTACTATAGGCTATTTTCTTCTTCACAATTAATCCCAAACGTATAAGACAAATAGGCACTCTGTGGTACTTTAACCGGCCCAGGACAAGTCTCAGTCCTTGGTACCTTAAGAGCCCTAGGTACCTTAAAAGCCTTGGTACCTCAAGAGCCTTGGTACCTTAAGAGCATTGGTAACTTAAGAGCCTTGGTACCTTAAGAGCCTAGTTACCTTAAGAGTCCTTGTTACCTTAAGAGGCTTGTTACCTTAAAAGTCCTGGGTACCTTAAGAGCCTTGGTACCTTAAGAGCATTGGTACCTTAAGAGCCTTGGTACCTTAAGAACCCTCGGTGCCTTAAGAGCCTTGGTACCTTAAGAGCCCTGGTACCTTAAGATCCCTTGGTACCTTAAGAGCCTTGTTACCTTAAGATCCTTGTTACCTTAACAGCCCATGGTACCTTAAGAGCCTTGGTACCTTAAGAGCCCTAGTACCTTAAGATCCATTGGTACTTAAGAGCCTTGGTACCTTAAGAGTCCTTGGTACCTTAAGAGCCGTGTTACCTTAAGAGCCCTTGGTACCTTAAGAGCCTTGGTACCTTAAGAACCCTTGGTACCTTGAGAGCCCTTGGCACCTGAGAGTCATAGTATTGACTTTACCCTGAAAATGATTATTTTGAAAAAAAAAAAAAAACAAAAAAAAAAAACGGAAACACCTCCTCATGCTCCCTCAGAAAGCAAATCTAAAGGAAGTAGAAAAGAATAAGAAATAATAGATGAGAGTCCGAATCATGAACATGCAAATAAATAGATAAAGAGGAGTTCGTTAGCAATAGCAGTTTATTTAACGGCATCTCAAACGATTGTTGTGTCATCTGAAATGACTGTTCAGGAACATGTTGAGGTAGGTGTGGGGGGGGGGGGGTCAGTACTGTTACTCCTTCCTTAAAAATCTCAATTTTCTCAGAATGTTTATGATATTTTTGTTTATTTTAAGTTTCGGCTTAACCTTTTTTTCCGTCTTTATTATTTTTTTTTTTTGAAGTTCTAACCACTGCCTAAAATTTAAAGCCTACAAGACTAACTCTTGTGAAGACTTCTGGTATTATTTAAAATTATTTAGAATAAAAGGAATATTACTTTTTACACAGCTTGAGTTTATTGGACCAATAATCCATACTAATTTGGATATGTCAATGAATTGTTCAGGCATATACTCAAGTACGGGGGGGGGGTTCGTAAACCCCTGCCCAGAAATATCAATTTCTTAAAGATGTTCTCATAGTTGGTTTTATTTTTCCGAAGGTTTACCTCTAAGCCGAAATTCCAAACCCCCAAAACAAACTCTTGTGAAGACTTCTGGCACTGTTTATAATTGCTTACAACAAAAGAAACAACATTTTTATCACAACTTTCATTAATTAGATCAATAATCAATGTTTATTTTACCAAAAGGATTTATTTATAATTAAAAACTTATTTGGCGAAACGTTGCCATAGAAATGTGTGATTAATCGATGTTTAATGCGTCACTAATCGCATAAGGTTTGCCAAATCATCTCTTGACTCAACACCCAGCAGGAGGAGGTATCGTACTAAAATGATTCTGTATAATTCTAAAACTAACACTGAACTGAAAACACAAAACCACCCATAAATTCTATATATATGGTACTTGAAAACATCCCGAGTCAATTTATCTGAGCTAGTTTTGTAGAGACATTTTGCATAATCTGCGAAGCAATAATTTTTGTTTGTTTTAAGTTTCAACCTCACCCTTTACTTCCATCAGTAAAGCCTTGTTTTTTTTTAATTAATTATGCTTCTTTTTAATTCTTTTGAAGCATACACAATAAACCTTTAAAAAGATCTTTGCTTAATCTAGGCAATGAAACTAAAGAAATCAATATGATCTTTTGTTTAAAACAGGACATTACATGTATGCTTTACTCCTATCTCACTTAAATTTTCCCAAAAAATGTGTAGAACTTTGTCAAAACACTTAAGACTCCGGGGGGTATATGTTGTCACTGGTATCTTTGAGACTTTGCACATAGGAAATTCAATTATTTTTACAACAATGGATTCAATAACGTTTTTATTTTTTTCATCAGACAGCATTCCTTTTTGAAACACATTTTATTTTAACATACTAGAGGGGCTGGGAGGGGGACACACAAGACGGAGATTGTGAACCTTCGGTTAAGGATTTTTTACCCTGGCAATTTAGATGGAGCCCTTATTATTTTTCCCAGCCTTTCCACTGCCCAATCCAGAAATTGCACCAGAAGGACTATTTACGAATGAGTTATCAAAATTAGAAAATTAAAATTAGGAATTTTAAATTAAATTTAAACTTAAAAAACCAGATTAGAAATTAGATCAGGATTAAAGTTAGAAACCACAAGGAGAGGCATGATGACCATACAAAAAAAAAAAAAAAAAAAAAAAAAAAAAAAAAAAAAAAAAAAAAAAAAAAAAAAAAAAAAAAAAAATCCTCGTTTAGAGTCGAGTTTTTCGAGTCAGCGGGCTCAAAACCCACGAGTTGGATGTTTTGAATTATGAACTTGAAAACAAAAAGTTTTTCTGATGAATGTAAAGAGAAAGGATATACCTTAAAAGAAAAAAAACTACCGATTCGCAGTTTATGCAAAATATGTCTGAAAATTTATTTCAGATAAACTTTCTCGTAGCATTTATGAACAACTAGAAAAACTAGCACTTTACTGGAAGCAAAAAGCTGACGCAACAAAACAAAATTAGGAGTAAAGAATTAGGAGTTAAAAAATTCTTAAGAGGCCTGCAGAAAATAAAAGACTATATAATTATAAATTTGCTTCAAAATTTTAATTCTCTAAAAATTTCCAACAAGCCTACTTTTGAGTACAGCACTAGTTTTATGAAATTCTAAGAATACATTTTTTTCGTTTTAACTTCAACCTAACTCTTTAGTTTCATTCGTCCTTTAAAAAGGTTGCCCCTACAAGGGCAAATTAGTTAGAAAACTTTCAGAAAATTTTGCTTTTTAAGATTAATTTCTGTTCGTTTCAAGGCCGTGTCCAGAGAGGGGGGGGGGGGTAAGGGGTTTGAACCCTCTCCCCCCCCCAAAAAAAAGTTCGTCTGACTCATCAAAACGTAATGAACAAAATCCTGGATACGGCTTTGGTTTATTTTTAGGTTTTGAAAATATAAACAATAAACCTTACAAAAGGATCTTTGTCAAAATTAGGCTGTCATAAAGAGAGCAAGGCCCAATTTTTCCTTAGCATCTTTGAGGAGTTGCAGATAAAAAAAAAATCAATTAGATTCATGAAATATATTACTAAACTGAAAGACACTAAAGGATTTGAGATATGTAGTTAATATAATTTACGGAAATTCATATTATTATTATTGCAATTTTTATACCGCAATGGAGCAAACAATTTTGAACTTCTCTTCAGAAATTAGCCTTTCATTATTTGTGCTTCTTCGAATTTTTCATTTTAGGTTCATTGGAAATTAAAATTGCACAATTGGAATCACCATGGTCAGAAACGCTAAGCAGGATAGGCCAAATTGCAGTCCCCCAACTTGAACAACAAGGAAAGTCAAAATATTTTTTCGACTCATAAAACTGCAAGCCAAAAATCCTTCGCAAAAATTTCATTGTTACCCCCCCCCCCCCCCCCACATACACACACACACAAACAAACACTCACACACACAACAAAATCTTGGGTACGGTCCTCGGTTTCAGGCTCTTTTAAAAATTTGTTTCGCAATAAACTATTACTGTCAACATTAACTAGGCTAAAACAATAGTTACCTTTCTTGAATGACAATGTAGTCTCAATAGCCAGTTGTTTTTTTTTTCGAAGCTCGTTTTAAAAACTTTTGGTTAGTACGAGTCATAGTTCGCTCCTTAGTAGGTTGCATCTATTGCTGGAAACTAAGCTGAGGGGGGGGGGTATTTTCTTTCCTAATACAAACTGTAACCTCTAAGCAAATTAAACAGTAAATCTACCAGCAATAATTGAAATTTAAACAGTAGTTCAAATAATATACTAACCTTTCAATTTCTGAAAAAAATCTTGCTATAGGTGCCCGCGCTATGGCTGCTACTTGTTCGTATAGTTGGAAGAACATTGCTTCTGTTTTATTTGCTCCTAATCTGATGCTTCTAATTAATTCAACTGTAACAAAGAAAATACTTTCAATTTACAGCGGTATATCGTGTTGACTTGATTTATCATATTTAAAATGTAAACTATCACAAATAATTTCTTAAACCCCTATGCTCTGGGGTATAGGGACCTTAGTTCTGCCCTAGGATGGGTGGATGATAGAGTATATATCAAAAAGTAAAAATGACATCATTTTTATTCAATCCTGAAAAAGGCTTATACCAGCTTTGCCTCTCACTCAGACTATCCGTCTTGACTTTTTCTCCAATTAGCCATGGCTTGATGGCAACTTGATTTTAATTCGAACACTTAGATTCTTAACTTCTTAGACACCGTCTTTCCATTAACAAAATTATACAAATGAAAATAAAGAAAACAAGGGTGTAATATATCAAAACAAGACAGTGGACAAAAAAACAAAAAAGCAAACTATAAATAATAAAAATTACAAGGATCTCAGTTTCACGTCTGGATGCCTTTATCAACGGAAAAAAACAACAACAAACAAACAAACTAAACTAAGTTAAACAAAACACATAAAAAAAACTCACATATTAATAAGGTCCAATATGATAATTTTCACCACGCAACAGCAACGAAACGAACATTACTGATCATTGCTGTTGCTTTATTGATAACAGAGAGACAACCAAATCTGTCATATTTTTGGTCGTTTCTTTGCTATTGCAGGCTGAATTTTATCATATAGGACGTTATTAATATGTGAGTTTGTTTTTCATTTTGTTTTGTTTTTTTCGTTTTTTGTTATATATTTTGTTAATCTTAGTTTAATTTGTTTGTTATTATTCTTTTTCGTGGATAAAGGCTTCCGGACGTAAAACCGAAATATTCAGTATTTTTTTATTATTTATGGTTTTCTTTTTTGTCCACTGTCTTGCTTGAAAATATTACACCCGTTTTTTTATATTTTCATTTGTATAATTATCAGAAAGACGAATATGACAAGCTGAAAACCTTCTTTACCATGAACGCTGTCTTCTTAGTCTTGACTGAACACCAAAGGCCATAGTTAACTTATATGAGTGAAAAGAGTTGCTAGTGTCGACGAAAAACATCAACGCCATCTAGTGTTCGGTCTCTCTTGGTATTATTTCAACCTTTATAGTCGTTTTTCTATCAGAAATTGAGATCAGACACTTATTACTACAATAATTTTACCAGTTTTACCAATTAAATTAACTTTTCTGATTATCACACTGACAATACAAATAAATGCCAAACGGTAGATAGCGTTGATGGTTTCTTTGTCGATAAAAAGCACCGGTTTCCACTCTTATAAGTTACACATACTCTTTGACTGAACACTAAACAACTGGAAGACGATTGTCCAGCATTCAGTTGTTGTTTTTTTGTGTCACTTTCAATATACCCTTCCCATTGTCGTACACAATTAAATTAACCAAACAACACATTGCAGTAGTGGTAGAGTCAGGGGGTATAGTGATTTACTTATTCCGGGGCGCAACATCCACTTTGGCACCATTTAGCTATACGCGTTTTTGTAGGCTTTCTTGGTTCCTGGAGCATTCCATTGCACAAAAGCCAACAGGATATTTCCTTACGTAATCCGTCCAGTTATTTTTTGGCTAAAATAATTATTATCAAACTAGTAATGTAAATTAAGAATTTTTTACTATACTTTACTTAATCGGTAACTTTATGCTCATCTATAGTTTAGTATCACAGGCAAAAGGTAGGCTTCAGTGCTTTCCCTGTTTCTAAGATGGCCATTTTATGGAAAAGTTGCCAAAATAGCACTTTTGGTTTCTTTTGGGGCTATAGGACTCTCCACACTCTGAATGTGTTCAGAACTTAGAGTGACTTCGGTAATTTTTAAGATGGCACTGTTTCACAGAAAGAACCTAAAAACCAAAGCTCTAAAAACTTTGTTGTGTTTTTTTTTTTTTTTTAATTTAAGATATATATAAATCGATGTGGCATCAAATGGTATTTTACTATAATACCCAAAATGTTTTCATTGAGCCTTAAAAACTGCATCTATATGTATAAAATTCAGGCTGAATGCGCATGCACCATTTCAGCTCTCTTCTGTATTTCTATGGTTAAAAGCATCACCAGTGTGGCAATTTTTGGGATACCTTTGAGTTTTTTCAATGGCACTGAAAAAAACTTTCTCGTCAAAAATGTGACATTCTCCGCTAGAGATATTTCGTTTATAGTTTCGAAGAATGCAGATGTGCCTTGCCATACAGAAAAGGTAAGCAGAGTTCTTTATTACTCCATTTAGTTCATATCAAAATGATTAAACTCTCGGTACCAACTGCTCTGTTGGTCATGTGAAAACGGCTGTTTTGCGATTGCGAGTTCAGTCAAAATTAACCCATTGCTGCGTTATGACGGGTCGACGCAAGAGCTGAAATATTTCAACTTACCCCCTATAACACTACAAAAAGAGAAGAATTTAATGAATTGAAAGATGGGGTCAGGGTTGCCACCATGACATGGAAGAATTTACTAAATCGGAGAGGAAAAATTTACTAGATCGCATCTGTTTTTACTAGATGCTCAAAAATATTTTTGGGCGTGCGGCTACGCCGCACGCGCACCATCAAGCATCGATTTTTACTATAAGAGAATAATCAATACGATTTTCACAATCTTTTTTCCTTTTTTCTTCTTTTTATCTCTTTTCCTCTTTTCTTTCGTTTTCATAGTATGATTGAAAATTCCGGAAACGGTATATATATATATATATATATATATATATATATATATATATATATATATATATATATATATATATAATGTTACATTTATACTTACTTCTAATTTCTCTCAGCAGGCTCCTTTTTCCTCAATAAAAATTTTCAAACTGAGGAGATTGACCTAATCACCTTGGGTGGTTGGCTTTTGTTTTGATCCAATAGATTCCCAAACATCACAAATCCAAGTGTCATCATAGCTTCATTTTTAGTTGGTAAGATTTGATACACAGAAAGCTGATTTTGTCGACCTTTAGACGCCGGAAGTGAAGTGTCTGTTTATGAAAATAGGTGACTGCTTGTCTGTCCCTGAGACAGACAAGCAAAATTGTAAAACAGACAAGCAAAAATTGTAAATTGTCATATGTTTACGATAATTTTTTTTCCTGAATTCATGGAAAACAAAAAAAAGTTTTGTTTACTATAAATCATGACTTTTTTACTAGATTTCGGGAAATTTACTAGATCCTCTAAATTTATTAGATTTTTTTTATTTTACTAGATCTAGTAAAATCCTACTGACGGTGACAAGCCTGCTGGCATCGCTGCCCTTCTGGTAGTGATAATTCTTTTTCGAATGAATTATTGTTTATAATGTTAAGGCTGCAAGCTGAAAACCTGAAATCAGAGTTACCATCTTTCGAGGCGCGTCAGCTTTTCAAAAATTGTTTAGTTTTTTCTAGTTTCTTTCATGTAGTTTAAGGAAAGTTTCGCAATAAATTTATAGTCCTTTTAGATGAAAATAATTTCGAACTTAAAATCGTTTTTTAACAAATAATAATACATAAAATAGTTAAAATATTCACCTCACAATAACATAATGTTGAATAAAATATTTTTCATCTTACTATATTAGAAAATTAACTGCACAAAAGGACTTGTAATTATTAAAACGCATATTTTTGAAATATGAAAGCAGAAACAACATGCAGTTTGGAATTAACATAAAAACCTATTTCCTTTGATATGTATACTGTTACTGAAAACTATTTTTTTTTCCCGTTGCAAATAGCAGGAGTAACTTCTTGTATAAACTAGTTATAAAAAACCGTGTTATTCTTTTGGGTTTTGCGCTTTTGTCTAATTTTTAATAGCAATTACTCCGTCTATGACAGTTTAGTCATAATGAAATCTTACGTTCATGAGCATTTGATGTTCGTCTGATCAACGACAACATTAATTGCGTAAAAATTATTAGTAAAAATGAAAAAAAAAGATTGAAAATGAAAAGATTTTGATATATACCAGGCCAAAGCTAGTCAATACTTTATACAAAGGATTACTTTGGTCGTTAAAAAATTTGGCACTGTTGTCAAACAGTTCGTGGTAACGAACTACAAGTAAGGAGCGACTCGGCTCAATGGTAACCGAAACTCCAGAAGACAGGACTTTAATATCAATAGATACATCAAAAGAATCAGATTTTATGCTGATTTCAAATATATAAGTTTCATCAAGTTTAGTCCTACCCATCAAAAGTTACGCGCCTGAGAAAATTTGGCTGATTTTCAAAAAAAGGGGGAAATACCCCCTAAAAGTTATAGAATCTTAATGAAAATCACACTATCATATTCAGCGTATTAGAGAACCCTACCCTAGAGGTTTCAAGCTCGTATCTAGAAAAATGTGGAATTTTGTATTTTTTGCCAGAAGAATGATTACGGATGCGTGTTTATTTTATATTTTTTTTTTCTTTTCCCAGGGGTGATCGTATCGACCCAGTGGTCCTAGAATATCGTGGGAGGGCTCATTGGAACGGAAATTAAACGTTCTAGTCCCCTTTTTAAGTGACCAAAAAAATGGAGGACAACTAGGCCCCCTCCCCGCTCATTTTTTCCCAAAGTCTCACGATCAAAATTTTGAGATAGCCATTTTGTTCAGCATGGTCAAAATATGATAACTATGTCTTTTAGGATGACTTAATCCCCCGAAATCCTCGGGGGAGGGCTGAAAGTTATGAACTTTACCCAATGTTAACATACAGTATTGGTTATTGGGAAGTATACAGACGTTTTCAGGGGGGATTTTTTCTGGCAGTGGGGGTGGGTCGGGGGTTTTGTGGGAGGATCTTTCCATGAAGAAAGTTTTCATGGGAGAAGGGAAATTGCTATGAAGGGGACGCCAGATTTCCCAGAATTATTAAAAAAAAAGATCAGAAATTAAATAAAAAAAAAACAAGTTTTCAACTGAAAGTAAGCAGCAACATCAAACCTTAAAACGAACAGAAAATATTACGTATATGACTGGGTTCACCCCCTAGTCAATACCTTGCTCTTTAAGCCAAAGATTTTTTATTACTTTCATAAGAGCTATTTATTCTAATTAACGGCCTTTGTGATTAAGCGGTCATTTTTAAAGAATTGGAACAAAATTCGAACTTTAGCTTAAAGAGCAAGGTATTGACTAGGGGGCGAACCTCCTAATATACGTATTAAAAATATATGAATATAGAAGTTCGTTACGTAAGTTAATTCGTAAGTTACGTATATTTATTACTAATAAAAACGTTCGTAAATAAAAATTAAACAAGTTTCGAGAAAGCCATTTAACCAAATAAAAGTAAAATTAATGTGCGAATTTTGTTTTAATTATTCATGTACGGTGAGCAAAAATCAAAACCTGCATTAATTCAAAAATGTTCAAAAATTAAATTAAAAAAAAAACAAGTTTTTTTTTAACTGAAAGTAAGGAACGACGTTAAAACTTAAAACGAACAGAAGTTATTCCGTATATGAAAGGGGCTGTCCCCTCCTCAACGCCTCGCTCTTTACGCTAAAGTTTGACATTCTCACGACTCTATTTTTTTTTTTAAATAAAAAATGTTTTATAATTTCAGACTATCCAAATACTTTACCCCCCCCCCCCCTATGTGCAAATATGTAGCCCAAATTATGTATTTTCCATATATTCTGTCACTTGTCTTTGTCTTGTCTCGTGCTAAGATGGAAAAAAACTAACGAAGAAACCAGTTTTGTTCTAGAATTTTACACGGCGTAAACTTGATCGAGTTGCCCATAATACACAAGATCCAAAATTCCTTCCCCCTACGGAAATAAAAAAAAAAAACTTAAATAAAATTTTCAAATTTGGAAAGCCTTCTTTTCCACGGGGGGGGGGGGGGGGGTATTTAACGGGGGTAAAGTATTTGGACAGTTTGAAAAAGAAAAAAAATCCAGTATAAAGTAAATGTAATGTTTCATTTAAGTGTTTTTTCCAAGTGTTAAGTGTTTTTTTTTTCATTTAAATGTTTTATGATGATCTTTGATCAAAGATTATGTTATTTGTGCCTTTCATTAATATTAGTTTACTGTGTTCATGACCGTATATTTGGCTTTAATGTACACTTATTTATCTATCTATCTAATATGCAGAATAATTGTACCAAACACATTTTGCATACAGACCCGCTATACCCCCCCCCCCTAATGTTCAAATCTATAACCCAAGTTTATTTCTAAAGTAACGAAGAAACTAACGAAAAAACCGGTTTGTTCTCGAATTTTGTACAGCGTAAACTTGAGTGAGTGGCTCATAACACACAAGTTCCGAACTTCATTCCCCCAATGGAAATAAAAAAAACTCAAATAAAATTCTAAAATTTGGAAAGCCTAATTTTCCACGGAGGGGGGGGGGGTATTTTCCACGGGGGGGGGGGGGGGTAAACGCCTAGAACCATTAAATAAGTAACCTAACCTAGGTACCTATTTTTGCCCCTTCAACCCCCAAAAAATAAAGTTTAAGCATTTTTTACCGAGCGAGCAATACCTCACAAGGCAGTGGAAACCTGTTTTTCATTAGTATTTCATTAGATTCTAGATTCGGTTCCTCGTGTGTTATCTGGATTCTTAATAAGTAGCGATATAATTTTAGAGCCGCTCCGAAAAAGTTTCTTTCGGACCCTATTTTCAGGTGAACAAATATTTCTTATAGACATAAAATTCCAATCAAAAATATTTTCGCGCTTTTTTCTGCCCCATTTTTTTCAGTGGGTGGGGGGTTAGTTCTCCCGCCCTATTTTTATATTAGGGTGCCTTTGTGGTGCCATATTAGGGCGTTAGTTCCCTCACTCTTTTTTTATATTAAGGTGCCTTCGGTCCTGGAAGCTACGGATATAAGTGCCAAGCCATTCGGGAGAAACATTTTTTTGACATTTTTTAAACCATATTTTTGGAGAACCACATTTTTTGTATTACAGATTAGGATCCCATTGGCCCAAAGACTTAAGGGTGCAATTTTCATCCCGATTGGGAAAAAGTCGTTTGGCTCTTTTTCTAGGCTCGTTTTTTGGGTGGGCCCGCATCCCAAACTATTTTTTGTGGTTCCCTTCGCCCAGGGACTATCGGTTTTAAGCTACACGCCGTTAGGAAAAAAAGTTTTTGGCCCTTTTTCGGGCCTCGTTCCTAGGTGAGCCCACATTTTTCCAATTTTTCGGTCCTCTTCGCCCAGGGACTTCTGCCACAAAATTCCAACCCAATCGTAAAGATGATTCTTTAGTACATAACAAAGGGCCCTTGCCCAAAACCTTTTTTTTGTGCAATAGGGTCCCCTTAGCCTAGAGTCATACATGAGTAAGTTTCAAGCCGTTCGGAAACCAATTTTTTTTTTTTTTTAGCTCTTTTTTGGCCTGATTTTTAGATAAGCAATAGTTTCTTGCTTTTTTTTTTGCATTTAAGTTGAAAGTGCCCCCATTTGGGACAGCTTCAAGCAAATCGTAAAAACAGCTTTGTGGTGTGTTTTGGACGACCTGTGCCCCGAACCCAGTTTTCTGTACATTAGTTTCCCCTTGGGCCAGGGACTTTCAGTTGTAAGCTTCAGACTAATCAAGGACAAAAAGTTTTTGGTCTATTTCCCTAACATCCTTAATCTTCCAGTAAATAAGAATGATCCTCTTGGCCCAGGAAACAAACCCTGTAAGTGTCAAGCTGAAAGGAAGACGGAGATCAAGCGTTCCCTCCTTTTAGACCACCTATAAATCGACCTGTAAGCAATGGCAACTTAAATAACTTATGGTCCTGGGCCCCCAGGCAGCTTTAGCACAAGTTTTTAGCTATTAAAAAAATGTTTCCTATTCAAATTAAACGGCCCTTGTGTTTCAGGAGTCGTTCTTAAGAAATTGGGACAAATAGTCAAACTTTGGCGTAAAGAGCAAGGTATTGAGGAGGATGCAACCCCTCCATATGCGGAATAATTTCTCTTCGTTTTGAGTTTTAATGTTGCTCCTTACTTTCAGTTGAAAAAAAAATTTTTTTTGTCTAATTTCTGATATTTTTCAAAATAATGCCGGTAAATCTGTGTGACCTTTCATGAAAAGTCCCCTCCCCTCACAGGAGACTCCTCCGTAGAGAGCTCCTTTCACATAAAATACACGCGGCTCAAAATTCCTTCCGGACAATTCCATCTTCGCTGAAAATCCCTCCACCCCCCCATCCGTAGAATTTCTTGCATTGATTCAGCCAGAAAAATTATTCTTAGCATACTCTTATTTGAAAAAAAAAACATGCTATTTGCTTGGCTTACGTTCCTTCCTGTGCTATTTGCTTACTTTACGTTCCTTGGCACCTTTCCAGAGCATGTACTTATGGATTTGCTTGGATTATGTTCCTTCCTATGCTATTCTAAGGGTTTAAGTTCCTTCACGTGCTATTCTAAGGGTCTAAAAGCGAGCAGTACGAGCGGGGATTCCCCACTGGTTCCTGAAGTTAAGCTTGTTACACGAGTTTGCTTCTACTCCACATTTTCAACCAGACTGGTTTTTGAGACAACACCCATAAAGCGAGCAGTAAGAGCGGGGATTCCCCACTGGTTCCTGAAGTCTAGCTAGTTACACAAGTTTGCTTCAACTCCACGTTTTCAACCAGACTGGTTTTTGAGACAACATCCGTTTTTTAGGGCCAACCAGTGACAGCGGAGAAGGGTATAGCATTTGCGAATTAGTGATTATCAGTTAAGGTAACCCCGTATGAAGATGGAGAAAAAAAGGGATAAGGGATTCGCGAATTGGACTATAGGAACGATATTATTTGAATAATAGGAAAAAAACAGAGCTAGATAGCATTTGCGAATTGGATCGTATGAAGATGGAGAAAAAGAGTTAAAGTGATTAGCAGTTAAGGTAACCTCAATGGCGTTTGAACAGTGTTGTCAGTTTAAAATAGAGTCTAACGTTATAGTATACTAAAAAGTTGATACTAAGAGAGATGTAGATGGCGAGAAAAGAATTCTAATAATGGATAGCTTTACTTCTTCGATGTTTCTGTATAATACACAAGTGGCGTTTGAACAGTGTGGTCAGTTTAAAATATAGTCTAACGTTATAGTATACTAAAAAGTTGATACTAAGAGAGATGTAGATGGCAAGAAAATAATTTTAATAATGAAATTCAGAACAAACCTTAGAAATCCTTGTAAATAAAGTAGTAAGGTGCATGTGAGTACGAACCTTCACGGATCATAAGCACCAACAACCCTAACCAGCAGAGACATCAACCCCCCAAAGGTCCCCTATCCCCAAACTCGAAGGGTGCCCCCCTCCTCTCCAACTTTTTGGCCCCCTCTCCCCTTTTTTTGGATTTTTTTTTTGATTTTTTTTTCAACTTTTTTTTATTATTTTTTTCCTAACATGATATGTTTTTTCAACTTTTTTTACATGTCTTCGAAAGAGATGAAACATACTTAAAACAAAACAATAAATCATAGTTACATTCTATTGATTTTTCAAAGTTCATTTTGAATATCTTTCGTTGAAATGCAAGAGTTGGAATATTTCAGAAGTGTTTTGTCGTGGTTTACCTTGTCAAACTTACATTCTCATGATTTTTCAAAGTTCATTTTGGATTTCTTTCGTTGAAATGCAAGAGTTGGAATATTTCAGTAGTGTTTTGTCGTGGTTTACCTTGTCACACTTACATTCTCTTGATTTTTCAAAGTTCATTTTGGATTTCTTTCATTGAAATGCAAGAGTTGGAATATTTCAGTAGTGTTTTGTTAGGGTCTACCTTCTCACAGTTACATTCTATTGATTTTTCAAAGTTCATTTTTGAATTTCTTTCGTTGAAATGCGAGAGTTGGAATATTTCAGTAGTGTTTTGTTATGGTTTACCTTGTCACACTTACATTCTCTTGATTTTTCAAAGTTCATTTTGGATGTCTTTCGTTGAAATGCAAGAGTTGGAATATTTCAGTAGTGTTTTGTCGTGGTTTACCTTGTCACACTTACATTCTCTTGATTTTTTAAAGTTCATTTTGGATTTCTTTCGTTGAAATGCAAGAGTGGAATACTTCAGTGGTGTTTTGTCGTGGTTTACATTGTCACACTTACATTCTATTGATTTTTCAAAGTTCATTTTTGGATTTTTTTTTTCCTTGAAATGCATGAGTTGGAATATTTCAGTAGTGTTTTGTTATGGTTTACCTTGTCACAGTTACATTCTCTTGATTTTTCAAATTTCATTTTTGAATTTCTTTCGTTGAAATGCAAGAGTTGGAATATTTCAGTAGTGTTTTGTTATGGTTTACATTGTCACAGTTACATTCTATTGATTTTTTCAAAGTTCATTTTGGATTTCTTTCGTTGAAATGCAAGAGTTGGAATATTTCAGTAGTGTTTTGTTGTGGTTTACCTTGTCACACTTACATTCTCTTGATTTTTCAAAGTTCATTTGGATTTCTTTCATTGAAATGCAAGAGTTGGAATATTTCAGTAGTGTTTTGTTATGGTTTACCTTCTCACAGTTACATTCTATTGATTTTTCAAAGTTCATTTTGGATTTCTTTCGTTGAAATGCAAGAGTTGGAATATTTCAGTAGTGTTTTGTTATGGTTTACCTTGTCACACTTACATTCTCTTGATTTTTCAAAGTTCATTTTGGATTTCTTTCGTTGAAATGCAAGAGTTGGAATATTTCAGTAGTGTTTTGTTGTGCTTTACCTTGTCACACTTACTTTCTCTTGATTTTTCAAAGTTCATTTTGGATTTCCTTCGTTGAAATGCAAGATTTGGAATATTTCAGTAGTGTTATGTTGTGCTTTACCTTGTCACACTTACATTCTCTTGATTTTTCAAAATTCATTTTGGATTTCTTTCGTTGAAACGCAAGAGTTAGAATATTTCACTAGTGTTTCGTTGTGGTTTACCTTGTCACGCTTACATTCTCTTGATTTTTCAAAGTTCATTTTGAATTTTTTTCGTTGAAATGCAAGAGTTGGAATATTTCAGTAGTGTTTTGTCGTGGTTTACCTTGTCACAGTTACATTCTATTGATTTTTCAAAGTTCATTTTGGATTTCTTTCGTTGAAATGCATGAGTTGGAAACATCATTTGTCGGATATGTCGGACAAAATTTTTTTTATCAAGGAAATATCTGAAAGCGTTTAAGATATGGTACGAACGGCATGCAAAAAACACGAAAATACTATCAGAATGAATAAATTCTTTATCAACATCCGTTGTTGGATATGTCATTATGAAAAAAAATTTTAAGTAAGTAAAAAAGTAAGTAAGTAACTAACTCTTTCTTGAATTCACCTCTTGGATGCGCAATACAGAAATTTAATTCAGGAAATTATGAAAAAAAATTGAACGAATTCTTTATTAATATTCATTATCGATTGATGTCGCTTCCTAGACAGACAATACAGCAATTTCACAAAATCTAAGTATAGGAGTGATTAAATTCTATATCAACATTCATTTCTCGGATACCTAGGAAAAAGTTGACAAAATCTAAGTGTTAGAGTGCTAAGTGTAAGTATCAGAATGAATAATTTTTTTTATGAACATCCTTTGCCAGATACATCGAATAAAATTGATAAAATCTAAGTCTCAGAGTGAATAATTTTTTTTGTCAACATCCTTTACCAGATACATCGAATAAAAATTGATAAAATGTAAGTATCAGAGTGAATATTTTTTTTATCGACATCCTTTGTCGGACACATCGAATAAAAATTGACAAAATCTAAATATCAGAATGAATAAATGCTTTAACAACATCCTTTATCGGATATATCGGATAAAATTGACAAAATCTAAGTATCAGTGTGATTAAATTCTACATCAACATCCTTTTCTCGGATACATAGATTAAAATTGACAAAATCTACGAAAGAAATCCAAAATAAGTATCAGAGTGAATATTTTTTTTTATCGACATCCTTTGTCGGACACATCGAATAAAAATTGACAAAATCTAAATATCAGAATGAATAAATGCTTTAACAACATCCTTTATCGGATATATCGGATAAAATTGACAAAATCTAAGTATCAGTGTGATTAAATTCTACATCAACATCCTTTTCTCGGATACATAGATTAAAATTGACAAAATCTAAGTGATAGAGTGAATATTTTTTTATCAACATCCTTTGCCAGTTACATCGGATAAAATTGACAAAGTCTAAGTGTCAGTGTGAATAAATTCATTATCAACATCCGTTGTCGGATTTGTCGGATAAAATTGATAAAATCTAAGTATCAGAGTGATTAAATTCCATATCAACATAATTTTCTCGGATACATGGGATAAAATTGACAAAATCTAAGCATCAGAGTGAATAAATTCTTTATCAACATCCTTTAAATGAATTATCAACATCATTTGTCGGTATATCGGATAAAATTGACAAAATCTAAGTAAAAATAAACTTTTTTATCAACATCCTTTGCCAGATACATCGGATAAAATTGACAAAGTCTAAGTGTCAGAGTGAATAAATTCATTATCAGCATCCTTTGTCGGATATGTCCGATAAAATTGACACCATCTAAGTATCAGAGTGAGTAATTTTTTTAACAACATCCTTTGCCAGATACATCGAATTAAATTGATAAAAGATAAGTGTCAGAGTGAATAAATTTTTTTTATCAACATCCTTTTTCAAATACATCAAATAAAATTGACAAAATCTATATTTCAGATGAATAAATGCTTTAACAACATCTTTTATCGGATATGTCAGATAAAATTGACAAAATCTAAGTATAAGTGTGATTAAATTCTACATCAACATCCTTTTCTCGGATACATAGGATAAAATTGACAGAATCTAAGTGTCAGAGTGAATAAATTCTATATCAACATCCTTTGTCAGATACATTAAATAAAATTGACAGAATCTAAGTGTCAGAGTGAATAAATTCATTATCAACATCCTTTGTTGGATATGTCGGATAAAATTGACAAAATCTAAGTGTCAGAGTGAATAATTTTTTTTTATGAACATCCTTTGCCAGATTCATCGAATAAAATTGATAAAATGTGAGTATCAGAGTGAATAATTTTCTTTTATCAATATCCTTTGCCAGATACATCGAATAAAAATTGACAAAATCTAAATATTAGAATGAATAAATGCTTTAACAACACCCTTTATCGGATATGTCGGATAAAATTGACGAAATCTAAGTATAAGTGTGATTAAATTCTACATCAACATCCTTTTCTCGGATACATAGATTAAAATTGACAAAATCTAAGTAATAGAGTGAATATTTTTTTTCAACATCCTTTACCAGTTACATCGGATAAAATTGACAAAATCTAAGTGTCAGAGTGAATAAATTCATTATCAACATCCGTTGTCGGATATGTCGGATAAAATTGATCAAAATCTAAGTATCAGAGTGATTAAATTCCATATCAACCTCATTTTCTCGGATATATGGGACAAAATTTACAAAATCTAAATTTCAGAACGAATAAATTCATTATCAACATCCTTTGTTGGATATGTCGGATAAAATTGACAAAATCTAAGTATCAGAGTGAATATTTTTTTATGAACATCCTTTGCCAGATACATCGAATAAAATTGATAAAATCTAAGTCTCAGAGTGAATAATTTTTTTGTCAACATCCTTTGCCAGATACATCGAATAAAAATTGATAAAATGTAAGTATCAGAGTGAATAATTTTTTTTATCAACATCCTTTGTCAGATACATCGAATAAAAATTGACAAAATCTAAATATCAGAATGAATAAATTCATTATCAACATCCTTTATCGGATATGTCGGATAAAATTGACAAAATCTAAGTATCAGTGTGATTAAATTCTACATCAACATCCTTTTCTCGGATGCATAGATTAAAATTGACAAAATCTAAGTGGTAGAGTGAATATTTTTTATCAACATTCTTTGCCAGTAACATCGGATAAAATTGACAAAATCTAAGTGTCAGAGTGAATAAATTCATTATCAACATCCGTTGTCGGAAATGTCGGATAAAATTGATAAAATCTAAGTATCAGAGTGATTAAATTCCATATCAACATCATTTTCTCGGATACATGGGATAAAATTGACAATTTAGACGAGGTTACGTGCGCGGACGTAACCTCGTCTAAATTAACCTTAAAAAATGAAATAAAGCTATGTCGACTTTGCATGTCTCTCTCACTATGTATGCGCCGTCGTGGTGTACACTCCATGTCTTTCTCGGTTTTTGTGTCTAAATCTACGTATTTGTATGTGTTTTTATCTCTCTCACTCTTTTTGCCTGTGTGTCTGAGCGGGTGTTTGCGTATTCCAATGCATGTCTGGCCACTCTAAGTGAACTTAAATTAACTCAACTTTTTGAATATCTCTCTCACTATGACTGTGTGTCTGAGCGGGTGTAGTGCTATCAATAACCGGTCTAACCTAAATTCAACGTAACGAGGCATGAAGTCAAAATGAATTGAACTTGGATTTTATGACTGTTATCTGATGTATCCGATAAAAACTTTGAAAAAGAATTTATTTTTTCTGATACTTAGATTTTGTCAATTTTATCTGATATACCGACAAATGATGTTGATAATTCATTTAAAGGATGTTGATAAAGAATTTATTCACTCTGATGCTTAGATTTTGTCAATTTTATCCCATGTATCCGAGAAAATTATGTTGATATGGAATTTAATCACTCTGATACTTAGATTTTATCAATTTTATCCGACATATCCGACAACGGGTGTTGATAATGAATTTATTCACACTGACACTTAGACTTTGTCAATTTTATCCGATGTAACTGGCAAAGGATGTTGATAAAAAAATATTCACTCTATCACTTAGATTTTGTCAATTTTAATCTATGTATCCGAGAAAAGGATGTTGATGTAGAATTTAATCACACTGATACTTAGATTTTGTCAATTTTATCCGACATATCCGATAAAGGATGTTGTTAAAGCATTTATTCATTCTGATATTTAGATTTTGTCAATTTTTATTCGATGTGTCCGACAAAGGATGTCGATAAAAAAAAAATATTCACTCTGATACTTACATTTTATCAATTTTTATTCGATGTATCTGGTAAAGGATGTTGACAAAAAAAAATTATTCACTCTGATACTTAGATTTTATCAATTTTATTCGATGTATCTGGCAAAGGATGTTCATAAAAAAAATTATTCATTCTGATACTTACACTTAGCACTCTAACACTTAGATTTTGTCAACTTTTTCCTAGGTATCCGAGAAATGAATGTTGATATAGAATTTAATCACTCCTATACTTAGATTTTATGAAATTGCTGTATTGTCTTTCTAGGAAGTGACATCAATCGATAATGAATGTTAATAAAGAATTTGTTAAATTTTTTTCTTTCATAATTTCCTGAATTAAATTTCTGTATTGCGTATCCAAGAGGTGAATTCAAGAAAGAGTTAGTTACTTACTTACTTTTTTACTTACTTACAATTTTTTTTCATAATGACATCCAACAACGGATGTTGATAAAGAATTTATTCATTCTGATAGTATTTTTGTGTTTTTTGCATGCCGTTCGTACTATATCTTAAACGCTTTCAGATATTTCCTTGATAAAAAAAAATTTGTCCGACATATCCGACAAATGATGTTTCCAACTCATGCATTTCAACGAAAGAAATCCAAAATGAACTTTGAAAAATCAATAGAATGTAACTGTGACAAGGTAAACCACGACAAAACACTACTGAAATATTCCAACTCTTGCATTTCAACGAAAGAAATTCAAAATGAACTTTGAAAAATCAAGAGAATGTAAGCGTGACAAGGTAAACCACAACAAAACACTACTGAAATTTTCCAACTCTTGCATTTCAACGAAAGATATTCAAAATGAACTTTGAAAAAATCAATAGAATGTAACTGTGACAATGTAAACCATAACAAAACACTACTGAAATATTCCAACTCTTGCATTTCAACGAAAGAAATCCAAAATGAACTTTGAAAAATCAAGAGAATGTAACTGTGACAAGATAAACCAAAACAAAACACTACTGAAATATTCCAACTCTTGCATTTCAACGAAAGAAATCCAAAATGAACTTTGAAAAATCAAGAGAAAGTAAGTGTGACAAGGTAAAGCACAACAAAACACTACTGAAATATTCCAACTCTTGCATTTCAACGAAAGAAATCCAAAATGAACTTTGAAAAATCAAGAGAATGTAAACGCTTTCAGACGCTATCTTAAACGCTTTCAGATATTTCCTTGATAAAAAAAAATTTGTCCGACATATCCGACAAATGATGTTTCCAACTCATGCATTTCAACGAAAGAAATCCAAAATGAACTTTGAAAAATCAATAGAATGTAACTGTGACAAGGTAAACCACGACAAAACACTACTGAAATATTCCAACTCTTGCATTTCAACGAAAGAAATCCAAAATGAACTTTGAAAAATCAAGAGAATGTAAGCGTGACAAGGTAAACCACAACAAAACACTAGTGAAACATTCTAACTCTTGCATTTCAACGATGGAAATCCAAAATGAACTTTGAAAAATCAAGAGAATGTAAGTGTGACAAGGTAAAGCACAACAAAACACTACTGAAATATTCCAACTCTTGCATTTCAATGAAAGAAATCCCAAATGAACTTTGAAAAATCAAGAGAATGTAACTGTGACAAGATAAACCACAACAAAACACTACTGAAATATTCCAACTCTTGCATTTCAACGAAGGAGATCCAAAATGAACTTTAAAAATCAAGAGAAAGTAAGTGTGACAAGGTAAAGCACAACAAAACACTACTGAAATATTCCAACTCTTGCATTTCAACGAAAGAAATCCAAAATGAACTTTGAAAAATCAAGAGAATGTAAGTGTGACAAGGTAAACCATAACAAAACACTACTGAAATATTCCAACTCTTGCATTTCAATGAAAGAAATCCAAAATGAACTTTGAAAAATCAAGAGAATGTAAGTGTGACAAGGTAAACCATGACAAAACACTACTGAAATATTCCAACTCTTGCATTTCAACGAAAGAAATCCAAAATGAACTTTGAAAAATCAAGAGAATGTAAGTGTGACAAGGTAAACCACAACAAAACACTACTGAAATATTCCAACTCTTGCATTTCAACGAAAGAAATTCAAAATGAACTTTGAAAAAATCAATGGAATGTAACTGTGACAATGTAAACTATAACAAAACACTACTGAAATATTCCAATTCTTGCATTTCAACGAAAGAAATCCAAAAATGAACTTTGAAAAATCAATAGAATGTAACTGTGACAATGTAAACCATAACAAAACACTACTGAAATATTCCAACTCTTGCATTTCAACGAAAGAAATCCAAAAATGAAATTTGAAAAATCAAGAGAATGTAACTGTGACAAGGTAAACCATAACAAAACACTACTGAGATATTCCAACTCATGCATTTCAAGGAAAGAAATCCAAAAATGAACTTTGAAAAATCAATAGAATGTAAGTGTGACAATGTAAACCACGACAAAACACTACTGAAATATTCCAACTCTTGCATTTCAACGAAAGAAATCCAAAATGAACTTGGAAAAATCAAGAGAATGTAAGTGTGACACGGTAAACCACGACAAAACACTACTGAAATATTCCAACTCTTGCATTTCAACGAAAGAAATCCAAAATGAACTTTGAAAAATCAAGAGAATGTAAGTGTGACAAGGTAAACCATAACAAAACACTACTGAAATATTCCAACTCTCGCATTTCAACGAAAGAAATTCAAAAATGAACTTTGAAAAATCAATAGAATGTAACTGTGAGAAGGTAAACCATAACAAAACACTACTAAAATATTCCAACTCTTGCATTTCAATGAAAGAAATCCAAAATGAACTTTGAAAAATCAAGAGAATGTAAGTGTGACAAGGTAAACCACAACAAAACACTACTGAAATATTCCGACTCTTGCATTTCAACGAAAGAAATTCAAAATGAACTTTGAAAAATCAATAGAATGTAACTATGTTTTTTTGTTTTGTTTTAAGTATGTTTCATCTCATTCGAAGACATGTAAAAAAAAGTTGAAAAAATATATAATGTAAAAAAAAAAATAAAAAAAAAAATAAAAAAAAAAATCAAAAAAAAATTCAAAAAAATGGGGGGAGGGGGCCAAAAAGTTGGAGGGGAGGGAGGCGCCCTTCGAATTTGGGGACCTTTGGGGGGTTGATGTCTCTGCTGGTTAGGGTCGTTGATGCTTATGATCCATGATGGTTCGTCGCGTCCGGCTACGCCGCACGCGCACCATCAAGCATCGATTTTTACTATAGGAGGATAATCAATACGATTTTCACAATCTTTTTTCCTTTTTTCTTCTTTTTTTTCTCTTTTCCTTTTTCTTTCGTTTTCATAGTATGATTGAAAATTCCGGAAACCTACAAGTTCGAAAATCCTTTTTTGGATATATATATAGATATATATATATATATATATATACATATATATATATATATATATATATATATATATATATATATATATATATATATATATATATATATATATATATATATATATATATATATATATAAATATATATATATATATATATATATATATATATATATATATATATAATATATATATATATATATATATATATATATATATATATATTATATATATATATATATATATATATATATATATATATATATATATATATAATATATATATATATATATATATATATATATATATATATATATATATAAATATATATATATATATATATATATATATATATATATATATTATATATATATATATATATATATATATATATATATATATATATATATATATATATATATATTTATATATATATATATATATATATATATATATATATATATATATATATATATATATATATATATATATATATTTATATATATATATATATTTATATATATATATATATATATATATATATATATATATATATATTTATATATATATATATATATATATATATATATATATATATATATATATATATATATATATATATATATATATATATATATATATATATATATATACATATATATATATATATATATATAATATTACATTTCTACTTACTTTTAATTTCTCTCAGCAGGCTCCTTTTTACTCAATAAAAATTTTCAAACTGAGGAGTTTCACCTAATCACCTTGGTTGGTTGGCTTTTGTTTTGATTCCAATAAATTCCCAATCATCACAAACCCAAGTGTCATTATAGCTTCATTTTTAGTTGGTAAGATTTGATAAACAGAAAGCTGATTTTGTCGACCTTTAGACGCCGGAAGTAAAGGGTCTGTTTATGAAAATAGGTGACTGCTTGTTTGTCTCTGAGATTGACAAACAAAATTGTAAATTGTGAAACAGACAAGCAAAAATTGTAAATTGTCATATGTTTACGATAATTTTTTCCCTGAATTCATTGAAAATAAAAAAAAAGTATTGTTTACTATAAGTCATGACTTTTTACTAGTTTTTACTAGATTTCGGGAAATTTACTAGATCCTCTAAATTTATTAGATTTTTTTTACTAGATCTGGTAAAATCCTACTGACAGTGGCAACCCTGGATGGGGTTGCACTTAGGGATTTATTTTAGCTGCAATATCTAAGCCATTAATATCAGAGCACTGTATATAAATAATAGAATATAATATAAAATATAAATGATATTATCGATATACAGTGTATCAGAGGCACCGCATCAGCGCTGCCTAATTAAAGAACCATTAGCCTCCAATCTTTATTTTTTCCTCGCCATTCAAGAAACTTCGGAGGGGGTTCACTAGATTGAAAAATAAGCTCCTAGTGGCCCTATTAAGAGTAGAAAATTATTAGATAAGACAAAATATTCATTTCAACAAGTTGCTATGTATCAAAAGCCCCGAATAGCCGATTTCGAATTTCGGGGTTAAAAAAGAAAGAAAAAAAGGACAAACAAAGCAGCATTAAAAGCAACGAAAACTAGAAGACTGGCAAAAGAATGCTAAAATTATAATTATCTGAATGAAAATCTAGTCATTAGTAATCATCTAAACTGAAATTGATCATAACAAGATAAAAGGATAAAAACAGATAAGAAACAATAAAAAAAAATACAAAAAAGTAAATAAAAGGGACATCAATGAGGGACGGGAAAAAACAAGTGAAAAAATACAAAACATGGGCAGAGCCTATACCAATTAAGCAGAACAGGGAAACTATAGGGATGTTCTTTTTATTTTTAATGCAATATAGGGGACACTGTTTTCATTTTTTTTTCGAATTTGGAGGTACAACAGCGAGGAACAGGCTGAGAAACGGACCGAGGAGGACAGGATCGGGGTGGAAATGTTTTATGAAAAAATACGTTCCGTGCGAGGGTTTTTCGTTGCATTTTTTTTCTTCTTCTTTTTTTAAGGAGGTACTACAAACCCCTCTTGCACTCAAGCGTTTCTGACCTAGCTTTTTTGGGAGGAGATAGTGTCGGACTTCAGTTTCTTTGAAATTATTCGCAGGATTTTTTTTTTCGGGTAGATTCAATTTTAACTGAATCTTCCCTGAAAATGACAGGGTGCCAAACTGGATATATTCGAGATAAGGGTGGGCAAAGGATGTATAAATCCCAAAACATAGGGAGGGGGATGCTAAATTCATTTAGAAGCTCAGAAAGGTAGGTAGATACATTAGCTTTATGGATTATATATTTAACATGGATACCCCACTTTAATTAGAAGAAATCAGTTAATTTAAGAAATATTTTGTTGGTAAAGGAGGACACAGAATTTTCACACGGGATAGGATTAAGAAAATTGGGCGGGAGCTTAAGGAAGCAAATTGGCATTAATCGGGGTACTGTCTGTTCATTACTTGTGTACACTTATTTATATAAGTGTAATGGTAAAGTGCAAGTTTTTCTGACTCTAATAATCATGCAGTTCAAAATAAAGTCTTTTTCTTTTAACAGTTTTGGGATCAGTCGAAACCGATGAAGGCGGTAGCAAACCATGGAGCGAGGTACCCAGGTTTATTTTACACATTTTAAATCCTATGCTTTCACACACCCTTCCTGTTTACCTTCCCCAGATTTCTCCGGGTACCCAATTAAATCTGGGTCGACTCTGGCTAAGCTTACAGACTCACGCCACTGACCCCCATCCCAAACCAAACAATTGGGTACGCTAGGATTGTGCCCAATATATATATATATATATATATATATATATATATATAAACTCTTAACTTGGGAAAAGTAGCCATCAAATAGAAGCCATCTTTACTTAAAAAAAAAAACAAAACAAAAAAAACATACAAATTTGCGCTAGCTAACTGGAGATGGAAAGGGGGACAGGGAAGCAAATTAGAGATCATTACAGTGGTGGCAAAATAGAACACAGATATCAAAGACACATAAATTAATCGACAAATTTACGAAATTAGGGGGATATCGCAAGTATGTTAAGGTCTTAAAAGGACAAGGACTCGAAAGCCACCTCCTCTGTTTGCTGGATACTTACCCACCCCGTAAAAAAGTTAATCTCTTAAAAATTTATGGTCTTAATAGTTCACAAAATTGTGATCTGGGCATCCGATATTAAAAGCTATTGAGAAAACTTCATTCCGTCGCAAATTTGAAAATCAATAACCAAATCGCAAGTCCAGCTTAGGCAAAGCCATCGAGGGCATAGATTGTTCCCGACATCTGCCTCGCTTTCTCTCTAAATGTTTCAGACCTTTTTCAAACACGAAAGTAATACAAGTTCATAAACAATTATTTAAGCCAACTCTTTTTATTGGTGAATAAATCAGAGTTGTTCATTTTAGCAACTGACAACGAAACTGGGGCTGTTTTATATTAAAATAAAATAAAAATATTAAAATGAAAATTAAGAAAAATTAAATCCGACAGAATTTTTTCAGAATCTGTGTGCAAAATCTTTGTGTAATTCACAGCATAGGGGTGAATCGGGGTTCTTATTTCGAACCAAAGGATTTTGCGCACTTATCGGGATGAAAACTGCCTCCCCCTCTTGTTCGGTCAGATTTTAAAATTGGCACAATAAGCTGACGAGGCATTTCCTTGCAAATTGCTGAATATGAAGTGTATTATGTGTAATGAAATTGCCATAGATGACATTCAGCATCAGCTTTTAAGCGGGGCCAATTAAAAAAACGTTTTCTCTAATAAAAGAAAAGAGCGAAATTGAAACCTGAAACGAACAAAAATTACTGCTTTGTAGTTTATGCGACATATTTTTAAAAATATGATCCAAATAAACTTGCTCGTGATATTTCCCTATATCTGTAAAGTTCTGAAAAACTAGCGCTCTACTGAAACCACAATACAGACAGAACAAAACAGAATTAGAAACATGTAAATCTTCAAGAAGCCTGAAGAAAATAAAAGACAAACGAAATCAATAGATTTTACTACACGTCTTTAATTCTTTGAAAAATTCAAGCAAGCTCAGCTTTTAGTAAAGCGCTGGTTTTTGAGGATTTCACAAATATAACAAGCCAGTTTCGAGCCAGTTTATTTGAAACATTTCTTAAGATATATGTACCATAACCTGAGAAATATTAATTTTGTTCATTTGAAGCTTCAAATTGGCTCTTTACCTTCATTTAAAAAAGTTTTTGTTAACAAGTTTTGTTCGTTTTTAGGGTTAAAAGTACATACAAAACCAAACAAAAAACGCCTTTGCCGAAAGTCAACAGGAGTAGTTGTTTAAAAAAAAAAAAAATAACTATAAGCTTTACTTCGTATTTGTCTTGAACTTTCCCGTAAAAAAAAAAATCCGGAATCTGAGGGGTATATCATCCTAGATACCTCTGAGGAATTGGGTAGATAAAAAATTGATTTATTTAGGAAACATTTCAGTAAACTAAAGGACATTAAAATAAATTAAGATGTGCAGTTAATATAATTTGCAAAGAATCACGGTGTTATTATTGCAATTTTTCTGCGACAATGCTGCAAAGGAATTTTGACTTTTCATACGGAAGTATACTTTCGTCATTTTTGTCTCTTGGACTTCAAACTTTTAGGATAGTTGATTATTAGAAATGAAAATTGTACCATTTGAATCCCCATGGTCAAAAACCCTATATAAGATAATCGGAGCAGTTTGAACAACCAGCAAAATAAATTTGTTGCATCAAATCCTGACCGACAGAATAACACAACATGGATGGTACTGTTCGTTTATACTTTCTGTTGTTCTCAATCACCAACAATGTGACAGAAAACCTCATTTTGCTGTGATCTCACAATACTAGGGATTCAAAAATATCTGTTTAAGGATTAGGCCTTTAATTGTAGATAGAAAAAAAACGTGCATCCTTGTTCTTGTATTTTCCTATTTAAAAATTTATCTTGTCTCTACCCAGAGCCGGCGAGAGGGTAGGGCAGTGGGTGACCAGAGCCCTGGGTCCCAGGTCCCCGAAGGGGTTCCGAGACAGAGGAATGTAAAATTCTTTTCTGCACATATAATCTACAAAAATCAAAGTTTTGGATAGTTTTCCCGTTCACTAAGTGTTAATTTCATTTTTGCCGTGAATAAGTCACAAGTGTGAGTTAGCAAATTAATCAAGCTATCAATTATTTTAGTAATATATCGTATTTTTATTAGTGTATCAAAACCGCTCAGAGGCAGCTGGAACACGACCACGGCCGATACACAAAACACACAACTACTAATAGACGATAGATATTTGCCAATACGCGGTAACAGTCGATATTCGCCTATGCGCGGTAAACTACAACACGTCCACTCTGGCTGTTTTAGTAGAGTTTATATTTTATTTTAACTGTCAGTCAGTTACTGGTTCAACTGTTTGTTTACGATGCAATGCTGTGTTCACAAGTTGTTATAGTTTTGTTATAGAATTAGAGAACTGCAATGAGTAATAAGCCTGGGTCTCAAAAAAGGACAGAGAATGAAAAACATATATGTAAGAAAAGAGACAACAAAAATGTCAGTTGACTTGGATATTTTTTTTAAATGTCCATCTAATCTAAGGCTTTAGTTGAAGTAGGAAGCAATGTTACAGTAGATTTTCCTAGAAATTACTGTAAAATATGAAACGGGACAAAAGAGATCTATTGCTGATGATTACTTCGTCTGCTGCGTCCAAACCCCAGGCATTCCCAAATGCAAGAAAACATTTTGACAGAGGAGATCTCACTTTTGATGCTAGTCATGTCTAGGGGTACTAAGCGATGGAATTTTCGATTCTCATGTCATTTTCGGTCTCCCTGGACTCGATTTAATAGGAAATAACCTTTCAATCCAGAAAAATTGCAGAAATTTAAATTCGAGATCCCCCCTTTTTTCCCTGCTTTCCCTGAAAAAAGGGTATTTCAACGCGACCAATTTTGGATGTGTTATTAAGCAAATTTTTCTGAATATTTTGGTGCCATTCTATTACTCAAATGCCGGTTCAAAACCGTATTTTTACTGGACTAAAGATTCGATAGGATATTCTGTTCCAACTTCAGTTATAAATAAATAAATAAAAAATAGTGAACTAGTTATACGATATAGGCTTGTTTGGAGCAAATTTGAGGAAACATTTCACTGTTTACCTGGTAGGTATCTACCAAGCTGCATAATGCACAATGTTCTTCTTCAACACTTCCCAAAAGTTTTCTTTTTTTTGCAGGGAAACGGTAGAAAAAACAGTTTGACAATGCGCCAGAACATAAAAAATAGCTCTAATCATAACGTCTGTTATGCTCAATGCATGTCAGGGATGATCAAATCAAAAAATGATAAAAAAAAGTGACTGGCTTACTTCTGTGTTCAATTCAGCAAGAAAAGGATAAACGATCCGATCTCTTAAGGCGACTGCTCAAATCTCCGTTTGTTTCAGTCTGAAGGAGTTCCTGCTTTAAGAGGAACAAAGCAAAAAACTGGTGTCCCCAGTAATTGGAATTTTTTTGGTATTTTAGAACTGTTTGCTTGTTACGATGCAATTTTGAACGAATACTTAAATAAAGTTCAATCTTTTCAAGAAAAATCTGAAACAATGCAAGGACATTACTTGTTTCATAACACTCAGAAAGAGTTTATTGGTTTGTTGGCCAAGTGATAAGAAATATCCTTGAAGAGAGAGAAAAAGCAAGGTATTACCCTGCAACTGTTGATGAGAAACTTGACTCGGCGCATGTTGAACAGACTGCTTTTCTTTTAAGATATTTAAAATTTTCTCCTTAAGAAAACCAACTATGCAGTTAAAGAGAGGCCCTTGTGCTTCAATGGTTGTTCATAAAAAGCGGAAAAACCATTGCTGAGCTTATTTTAAATAAGCTGAAACAGTATAATTCCACTGGAGGCTTGTAAAGGCCAGGGTTACGACAATGGCAGCAACATGAAAGGTGCTTATGGGTTCCGGTGATTTCCCCCGAGAAAATCCCCCCCGGAGATTTACCCCGTAGGAGACACCCCCCCCCGGAAATTTCCCCCCT
Source organism: Artemia sinica (assembly GCA_027921565.1). Lineage (NCBI taxonomy): Eukaryota > Metazoa > Arthropoda > Branchiopoda > Anostraca > Artemiidae > Artemia > Artemia sinica. Next base: position 92,765,150 of record CM051256.1, on the reverse strand, counting down.
AGAAGATGTCCCCTCGCTGAAAATTCTCCCCTCCCCCCTCTCGGAAATAATCACCACCGGAGACTACCCTTGCCTCAGACTTATTTGCATCGGATGTCACCATGGCTCGAAAATTGTTGCAAAATTCTTCTCTTTCTCGGAGGGCTAAAATATAAGAGCGAGTGGAGTACACTTTTTAATTGTCAAGTAAATAGTTGGTTATACACGGTAATACATACACGGTTAAAACGCTACACTTTAAAACTAATATTTCTTGCAATAAGCCTCAGGTACTCCAGCGTCCGGACGTACCCGTAGCTTCCCACCTGTCGTAGAATTTTGGCATTTAAATCCACATACTTTTTCTTAATTGGTTCATTGGATTGTCCCGCATTTGCTTGAATGACAACCGCCCCGTTAAGTGCTTGTTCGTGTTTGAGGATGTCCAAGAACTTCCAAAGGCTAGGGTGATGAGCCGAAACTGAAGACTGTAATCTTCTATGATTGCCCTCAACATTCTTGTTTGTCCTGGGGAGTTCATCTTTCGCTCTGTCGAACATATTCCAGACACGGGGCGGAAAGCTGCAAGGTACTCTCCTACTTCCACGCATTCTACCGATGTAGTTATCTTTAAAGTAGGTGATGATCAGCTCAAACGCATTGTCAGTAAGTTTTGCTGCGACAGCTGTGAATGCAGAATGTACTTCCGAAATGGGCACGAATCCAAGAACAGCTAGCATTTGAACGGAGACTGCAAATTCATCATCGTCTCTATGCCTCGTCTGAAGGCCAAGGATTTGTACTTTCCTGTAGATACTCTGGCTTTAGTGGAAAAAACAGCCCTTCACTTCAGTGGCTGGAAAGCCTTTCCTGATGGAATTCTGCACACCCAACTCAAAATCAGACAATACAGATATTCGGCGTCTATTCGTCAAATGAGACTTTAGAGAGCAGCGTGTACCATTTGCTTTACTCCGAATATTTACAGAAAATTATTAGTCACATGTTATCGCTTATGTGGATGGGACAGGATATTACACATTTTTTTAAATAAAACCTAAAAATGGCAACTACTGCGTTTAGTGAAATCGAAAAGAACGGATTTGAAGATAGAAGAGCACTACATTTGGCATTAGAACTGTCGTTACTTGGCCTAGATCAGAATCAGGATGATCCAGATTTTGGATTCTCCAGAAGAAGGGTTGAAAAGAAGTCAAAATATGACCGAGTGTGTGCCTGTCCCAAGCTCTGAGCATGTTGCAGAAATAGTTGGAAGAAATCGTAAGACACTTACCTTCAGATATGTTGACCAAAGACTGGGTTAGAATCTGCTGCGGGGTTTCAAGAGTCTCTGTTGCTTTCCTCTTCATCTGGTTGCAGACAGAGTTCCAGCACTTGAAAGTTAGACTAGTTGGGAGCATGTGAATGTTCGTTCCCAACCAAAGCACCATCCTTCACCTTGATCTTTGCCTTGCACTCGCCTTGCCTTTCCTTCGTCTCAACTTGCGTTCAAAACTGACAACTCCAGCCGCTAAGTCTTTTTGTTTCGTGTAAACGAACCCTTCGAAGGCAATCTTGTCCACTCCACGCGTTGATTTGAAATATTCCATTATTTTACTAAACTTTACATACTTCTGATGTGACACGAAAAAAATGAACTGACCCAGTAAGCACGGGAGCCTAAATAGCTTTCGAATGGAATAATCCGGGGTGGTTAACTGTTATGACATATTAATAATGGTATTTAATTAAAAAGATTAATAGATTAAATTAAGAGATTTCAATTTCAGTCTCAAGGTCTCACGGACCTTGTGGAGCTAGGAGGGTCGGAATCCTACGGGGGGAAATTTCCAGGGGGAAATCTTCTATGGGGGGAATCTCCGGGAGGTGGGAATCGTCTCGGGGGGAAATCTCCTAGACCCAGTGCTTATAATGGAGCCTAGGCCATCCTTCTCTCTGTCAACAGCGAAGCTGTTTACTCTGCTTGCACTTGCCATTTCCTAAACCTGTTCGGAGAACAAGTAGCGGAGAGCTGTCGAGATCCTAAGGTATAATACCAAGCTCTCTCCATTCAAAGTCCAAAACTCACTGGTCAGCCCTAGTAGATAGCGTCAAACCAGTTGTTGCACATCTTCCAGGGATTGTAAAGGCCCTTGATGAACTAAATAAGCTAAATTTAACTGCAGAAACCCGTTGAGACATAGATGGGTGAAACTTATTTCGAACACTTAACTGCCTTCTTCTTGCATATATTTAATTCAAGACTTTGTAGTCAATACACATTGAAAACAGAGTGGTACAGTATCGTGAAGGAATAACGGATGTTGCATAAAAAAAGCTTGAATTCTTTGATAGAATATTTGAAGTATCTTAACTTTGAAGGGTGGGGTCAAATAATTAGTGAAGCTCAGATAGTGGCTGACAAACTTTGGTTGGTCCCAACAACTTCAAGAGGAACAGAAAAGAAGAAAGAAACTAAAGAGACCAGCTGCTGAAGGCTACGAGGATAATGCAGAAGAAGAGTATGATTGTAAGACTGTGTTCGAGTGTGACGATTATCCATGTCATCCTATTTTCGAGCGTTTCAATGATATAATTTTTTCTTAACTTGTACAAAAGCTTTAAAAATTAAATTTAGGCCTATGCCTACAAAAAAAGACAAGTTGAGACCTAATTAAACTAAGCTTTGCACTTTTTATAGAAATGATGATTTTTTTTTGCCACATTTCAATGTTCTATTTACGTAAATGTTCACCTCAAGATTAACAGTGTTAAATACAAAAAAAAATTGATCTTACAGTTTATTTTTAGTAAGCTTTTAGTAAGCTCCGATATCCACATTGTGTCGTGTACTTAAAAAAACTTGCAACAAATCAGCAAAGTATTGGGCCTGGGATCACTCAGCCCAAGGGCCCGTAACGACTCTCACCGGCCCTATCTACCCCTCCCTGGAAGCTTAACAATGACAAGTAGCCAATATAACACTTGTCCCGTAGCCCGTTGGGTAGAGAAGATTAGAGAAGTTCAGCAAGAGTTTAGTGAGACACGAATAGCGGAAGGCTTTCCGAAATTAATGTCTATTTGTTGTTTTCTACATTTTTAATTGTTTGATTTTTTATATATTGCTCCAATAGTGACAATATGTCTCTTCAAGGAAAACAAAGTTCATTCATTAATCCATAAATGCATAAATTAAAAAAAGTCGGTGAGTCGAGTAAAACGAGTTAAAGGGATCAACTTACAACCAAGTTATGTAGGGACGACACTTGACGTCCCTCGTTTCACTTTTATTCAAAGATCATAAAAAGAAAAACATTTCCTACTTTTTAGTCAGTTTTGAAAACGAGTTCAAATTTTTCTTTATTACGCATTATGTTCGACTGATTAATCTTCCAGGTTGATTATCATGAAATGCGTACTGCATCATTAACGTGTACTTCACATTGCTAACTACTATGCCCTCACGGTTTCCAAGTGAAACCAGCATGATTTTTAATTCCAATTTGAGTTCCTTAAAAATTTGTCTAAGATTTAAGGTACCTACTGCTACAGGCAAGTTTTCCTACCGCTTCGCTATCAGGTCTCGTAATTGTGACAAAAAAAAATCGGTGAATTAGAAAAAAAAATAAGGGACAAAACGAGTTAAAAAAAGGATGTTATTACAGAATATAAATAAATATCATAAAGGATGATAGTGATTTTTTTAAGAGCAAAATGTATGGAAGTGAAAGATTTTTGGGATATTCGTAGACATTACTCTTTCCTGACAAAGGAAAATCTTATCCACATGCTCATGCTCCCACGTTCAGAGAAAAATAAGTTTGCCTTTGCTGTTCTACAATATGTGTGTCAACCGTTTCTACTGTTTATTTTACGGGCTACAATTAAGTTAATAAACCATAACACCCCCTCCCCTACTAAAGAATTGGTCCTAATTTTGCCTTGAACTACGAGTAGAAACAAGTTCTGAAAAAAACAAGTTATGTTGAAGGGTTATTAGGAAGTGAAGAAAAGATCAATAAAGATAAAGCGCCTTGGAGTCTACTATTGTTGCTACGATTCTATTTGGGGATATATTTGTAACAAAAGAAACGGTTCCAAATACAGTTGTGCTAGTTTGGTGTCTCAAAGAAGAAAACGGCAAAGAAATAAAGACAATTTTTACAAAGTTCATTAAACTAAAAAAAAAAAAAATACAAGTCATGAACCAGAGCCAATGTAGTCAGTATTGACTACATAAAGAGCGATGTGTCTACCATATATTTTGTACCCGCTTTGAATATAACTGTGGTCGCAAAAATCCGAGAGGGGGACCACTCAATCGATAATTTAGTGCCTAAGTTTCTAAAAAAAAAAGTTTTGGTGTCCTTATTAAGGGCCAAAAGTAGTAGAAGGGCAGCCACAGTCTACCCTTTTTCCCCAGGTACCTTTGTAACACGTCTGGCATCAAATTAGGGTACATGCGAAGCACTTCTGGCATTGAATCAAAATTTGGAGGCGGTTATTTTGCTCAGAACCATCGGAAGCTCCACAGGCCGTGTTTTATGGGAGGAGGGGGACAAGACCTAGAAACAAGTACGCAGAATTCTGCAGCACGAGCATTTTTACACATTCATCTTCCAACAGTTCACGGTAACAAACTTTAAGTAAAGAGTGTAAATAATTTCTGAGGCCACGCTGACTAAGCCTAGAAGATAAGAAAAAAACTCGAAAAGAAGAAAAAACGAGGATATTTACAATACGAATTTTTACTAGAATATAAGAGGACGAAAAATTGTGAACAACCGAATAAGAAGGAAATGGTTGTCCACTATTTTTCGTAGTGCAATTTGTCCAGAAAACAAAACATACAATGTGAATTTTAGTGAATATTCATTATCCTTAAGTAGTCCCCGAAGTAGCACCGACAACCGGTGACTCATCATCATAAATATTTCAGCGATCCACCACCAAAAATGCTTTCGGACCGCCGGTGCGCCACTATCATGGTCGGTGGCGACGGGTCACCATGAATTTTGTGGCGCTGAATTATTTTTTTAATATATGACAAAATCTACCATTTAATAGTAGATACAAAAATTTTGGACTCCCCTAAAAAAATTTGTTAATTTACTCGTCTAATGAGGATTTTTATTATCTTTCGCGTATTCATGTGCTCTTCGCTACAATCACAAGTTTTCGACACAGTTAATACTCACTAGTGTGTAAAAGTTTTCGATACACTTTATACTCATTAATGTTTAAAAGTATCTACTTTCCAAAATTTCATTCACAGAATACGAATACTGGCCAGTAAACACTGTAACCAGGCTGACCATTTTGGTAAAGGTACAGATTAGCTACTCCTCTAGGGTAGGGTAGGGTGCAGAGCCCCTGCCAAAAGAACCAGGATAAACAGTAAGAAATGATTTGTTTATATCCTGCTTCTACTGGAGAGTATATGTTCAACTTTACAGCCTAATTGGCTGAATAATATACAGTAAGAAATACATTTTTTTAAAAGAGGTAGCTAATCTACATCTGTATCATCAGTTTTCCTAAAAACACACAAAAAAAACAATAGGCTAAGTCAAGAAAGTCAAGAAAATTATCAATTATTCAGTTGCTTGTTATTTAGTCTATAAGTCAGCTATTTGACAGCCTATCGCACTTCAGTTATATAGCACAAAGGCTGAATTCCGGGGGGGGGGAGGGTGAACCCTTCCTCTCTGAAATATTTTTCCAACTCGTAAAAACGTAACAAAAATACATTAAAAAACATTTTGACACGTGTTTCAAGTTGTGCTGTACCCCCCCCCCCAAAAAAAACAAAATTTCTGGATACGGCCTTGTGTAGCACCTATGCACCTTTAAGTCCAACAGACTGAAAAATAAACAGTATGAGATAAGTTGTATCAGTAAACCTGACTGTATCGACAAAACGAGATAGCTAAAACGAAACTTACCATTTGATCCACTATTCAACGCTTTATATAAATACAAGATGGTAATAAACAATATAAAAAACAAAGATACAATAAAGAATAAAAGCGTAAATATGAAAATTATTTCATTTTCCTTAAGGGAGTTCTGCTTATGTCTAACCAGCATTAACCTCGCATGGGCTAGCTAGACAAATAATTAAACGCATTTGCAATAGAAATGATTATTATACTTAGATAGAGCCTTAAATACTGAAATGGATACTCATTTATTTATTTCATATCTTGTTATGTCCATACAGTGAAGTATAATTGTTTTATACGAGCTACAGCAACCCTGTGCCGTTACCGAGTAATATTCTACATTCCAGGATGATTTGCTCAAGTGGTATATATGACCCAGCATTCTAAAATAACCAAAGCTGAATAGCTTGTTCAGGCGTAGTTAAAATAATTCTTCTGGAAACTAGTTAGTATATGGCCGTAGTTATAGCCTGACTATAACTATGCCCGATTTTGGCAGACTATGCTACTAGTCTGATAGTTTAGCTATAACTGATGCAGCTTTAGTTTCCTAAATCTTCGAAATGGAACCGAAAAAATGTTAGAAAAAAGAACAAACGCTGAATGATCGGTGGCGCGCTCATAGTTTTTGGCGGCATGTAGCCAAAAAGTTTCTTGGTGCACTCCAAAACCGCTCAAAGTTGCGGCTGCCACGGCTGAAATAAAATTCAACGCGGTGTAGGGACCAGCCTTGAGACGTTAACGTGATCAAACATGTTATTGGCCTCATTTCTAGCAAATTGACGACTTTGATCTATAGGCTACTTTCTTTATTTTATTATAACATATTCTGAAGTTAGATTTAGGTAATAGACCTGCAGTAGCGGATATTTCGCAACTAATGCTAATATGATATATTTTTAGCACTAGATATTTCTATAAAACACATTTATTTATTTATTTTGGTATAAAACATGCCATATTTCATTCTCTTAAAACGTTGCAGCTATCATTGTAAATGTGACATCACTCCATTCTTAGCAATTTTAAAACTTTGACAAAGGAGCTGAAAAGTCAAGAGTCGCACTAAGATGCCTCTTTTCAATATTCAACTCCATTATTGATGAGTATCCAGGTGCGAGATGAAAATCTCAATAAAGTAAACATTAGTGCGTCATAACGCAAAGGACTCTTAATTAGAACATCCGGGACAGAATAATTCACGAATCTACAAGAAGAACAATCTGTTGTTAAGTCACAGGTCAAAGGTTGTAGCCTATGGCAAGGGCGTATCCAGGATTTTTGTTCGGAGGGGGGAGGGGGGTTGCAAAATAACCCTTAAAAATTCATAAAAGTTTGTTTGTACGCATTTTTTTTTACGTTTTTACGAGTCGGCCAAGAAATTCGGGGGCGGGGGGGGGCATACAAACATGAACAAATTTTTAATTTGCAGAATTACAATGAAATATTTAGGAAATAAAGGGAACAAAAAGGGTCCTTGATAAGATTTGAAGAAATGGGTGATTCCTGTGCATTTTTTTTTCTGTGCCTTCAATTTTCAATTACACGTAAGAAAATGGTTAGTATCTGACCTTTATCGTTTTCATGGTTCAAAATATGTTTTGAGAAAGCAAAAATTGAAACTGTCTAATGAAAATATTTCTTTTTTAAATATGATTCAGGAATGAAAAATATTATACAGCTAAGGTTTAACTTCATAGTAAAGTTTATTGCAGAACAGAATTCGATGAGACTTTACAAACGAACTAAAAAAAAACCTGATAAATGACGACGGATCGAAATGAACGACACAAAACTGGAGTCGCTCTTTTCGAAAATCTGGAGAACTGGAGAACTTCGAAATCCTAAACTGGAGAATTAGACCTCTCCCCTTTAACAACATAGGAAGTCCCTTTTTGGAACGAATAGCACTAACGTAATGTGTCTCTTTAATTTGGCAGCACCAAAATTAGAAATATATAATCGGAACAACTAACAAAAAAAGTTTCAAATCAAAATAATACAAATATCAATTAACTATTTCATATTAAAATCCAGTTCCAGTTATACCTACTAATGTAGCCATATCAATTGAAATATTTCAGTTATTTCACATGTAGTGTCTATGATCACATACGGTCGCACTACTTTCTATGAAACCACATGCTGGTCACCGTAAATACGGCCTTTATTTAAAACCGTCATAGGACGGCCACTAGATAACGGCACCGCTTTCCTAGGAAACAATAGTTCATGCTGTACTGATCGCTCGATACATCTCCTGATTCTGTTTCATGTTGCAAAATATACCAAGTAGAACAAACAGTGCCGTATCAAGGATTTTTTTTCGGGGGTGGGGGGGGGGGGGGGGTTACAAAAAATAAAATAAAAAAGGCATCAAAAATTTGTTTATATTCATTTTTGTTACTTTTTTACGAGTCGGACAAACATTTCGGTTAGGGGGGGGGGGGGGTCAAGCCTTACTCCCCCTGGATACGGCCTACAGAATTAACATTTTTGCCAATCATCGGAATGCTTGTAGGTTATTCGCTGTCCAAATTTAAGTTTTGAATTAATTTATCTCACTAATACGGTATATTTAAGACAGAAATAAAAAAAAATACATTAGAACAGCTATAAATGAGGCATTAGTTGCCGCTCCTCTGGGATTTTCTTTCTCTTTTCTTTTTTAAACTATGACATCAGAACGCTCAAAATTCGGATTTGTGTTCTAAATGTATGATCAAGGTGTAGCTGCATGACATACACTTCCGGTTGAATGCCTGAAGTAACAAGCATATATTAATGATAAAATTCGCGTTACCATGATTGATAGGGTTTAAGTTTTCAAGACTCATTAACTATGAAAATCTGATCTGTTTTTTTTTTTTCTCCGTTTTTAGAGTGAAAATTAGATATTGGTTCTGTGGCTTAAACACGTTTCTGTTCCGTGACTTAAATACGTCTTTCCTGATTTGCAAAATAGCTACAGAGCTTTCAGTTACTTTGTATAAATCAATAAATAGAGGAAAAAATAGCTCTCATTCCCTAAATCAATATAGAGCTAAGTTCTAATAAGTCCTTCAAAATGTTTTTTTTAGAAAAACGTTGCGTAAAGACAATAGAAGGATTGTCTTTTTTCCGCGTATTTTTTTTCTAACAAAGCTAATCTATACTTACTTGTCAAATCAATAACAAGCAACACCGAATTTTCACAATTTTTCTAAAACCTGTAGTAATTAGCATAAATTCCTTGGGGGGGGAATCTATTGATGGGGAGTTTGCAATTTATTGGACCAAACCTAGACGAAACTTCATTTCAGGCTACTAATATTTCTAATTCTACTATTACTAATATTACTAATAATAAAATTGACTAATAGCCTATGAATTCAAACCAGGCTACTACTGGCTGTTGATATTTTGCTGACCTACAATGGATTGCTCAGTATAGTATAATCCCCAACTTCAATTTATTGATTATAACTATCATCCAATTGTTCTTTTTATGGTAAAAAAAAGAAAACACGCATAGTCCTAATCGCAATTTACGAAGTGCGCCGAGCAGGGCCGTATCCAGGATTTTTCGCTCGGGAAGATAGGGGGGGGGGTACAAAAAACGCTAAAACGCATCATATCAGCAGTATCTCAGGAACGTCTATGGGTATTAAGCCGAAACTTTCAGGGTATGATTACGGGGGTGTTCAACTGACCAAAAGGCAATATGTGAACACTAAGATTACTACTATTACTACTAGGTCTACTAATTCTTTTCTTCTACTACTGCTATCACTACTGCTACTACCAAGGCTAAGCGAAGTTAAACTAAATCTTAAACACGCTATGTGCACACAGGTTGCCAAAAGGACGTATCATCAATATCTCAGGAACGGATTAAAATATTAAATTGAAACTTAAAGGGCATGTTGAGAAGGATGTTGAACAAACCAAAAGGTGCTATGTCCATGCTACTACTACTACTGGATCTAAGGGTATCAAGGTAAATCTTTCAGGGAATGTTGAGTTGGATCTTGAAATGGATCCAAACACACTATATGCATGCAAATTGACAAAAGGACACATTAGCAATATCCCAGAAACAGCTTAGGGTGTACATTTGAAACTTAAAGGGAATTTGAGGGGGACGTTGATCTAACCAAAAGGCAGGATGTGCATACTACTACTACTACTCTACTACAACTGCTAGTACTACTACTGCTGCTACTACTAAACAAAAAGCGTCATGTGCATAATGCTAATGCAGCTAATGCTACTACAACTTTCTTCAGCGAGTGTTGAGGGGAATGTTGAACTAAATAAAAATATACACTACGTACATACAGGCCATAAAAAGGACGTGTGAGCATATCTCAGGAACGGTTTAGAGTGTTAAATTGAAACAATTAGGGTATGATAGATAGATAGATAGATAGATTTATTTTCCATATACCAGTAAAATAATTACATAACAATCTACAAATGTTTATGTTGAGGTAGATGTCGGACTATCCAAAAGGCACTATGTGAAAACTATTCTTAATACTACTACTACCCCCGCTACTCCTAATATTAAGGTGAAGCTTTCGGGAGATGTTGAGGGGGTGTTGAACTAACTCAAAACACACTAATTTGTTTTAATTCAATTATACCTCCTCCCAACAATTCCTGTAAGTTTATTAGTAATGCCCGTAACCTTAACAATATCAGTACTAAAAGTAGTAGCAGTAGTCATAGTGATATGAACATAGTGTCATTTTGTTTGTTCAACATCCCCCAACATCCCCTGAAAGTTTCAACTCAATACTCTAAGCCGATCCTGAGAAATTGCTGATGCGCTCGTTTGATAACTTGCGGGCACATATTATGTTAAGAGTTAATTCAACACCCCCCTAAATATTCCCTGAAAACTTCACTTTAATAGTAGAAGCAGTACGGAAGTGCATTACTTCTAGTTGTCTGACGTAGAAGCACTAACCTTCAATCGAATCAGCTGACTTGGAAAAAACCTCTTTAAATAAGGCACTAGATGCTTCCAAAGCAAGTCGGAAACTATTTTCTGACAAAGAGAAGAGCTCTATCTCTGATTTTTTGCTGCAACAGTTAATTTCAGATAGACATACACTTGATGGCAAACCTGAAATAAAGAGTAATCGCAATTACACAAGGAATTTATATTCAAAATTGCGAAACAGAGAAAAGAAAAATAAACAAGGCTATTAGCGAAATACATTTTTATGTACTTGATTTGAAGGGCCATGGGCGTAGGCAGCATATTGTCTAGGGGGGGCAGTCGATAGTGTGATGGAGTTTTATCAACTGCTTTTTCCAAACCATCTGCTTTTTCAGCCATATCTAATGTAAATTTGAAGGTCTAGGGGGGGGGGACAGCTGCCCCCCTGCCCCCCCCTCCCCACGCCCATGTGAAGGGCACCACCAAAAAGTCAAGGAATTTTAATGGAAATTGCACCCTAAGATTCGCCTTATAAGAGAAACGTACTGTAGAGGTTTCAAGCTCCCAGCTGTAGAATGTGGAATTTTGTATTTTTTCCCAGAAGAAACATCACGGATGCGTGTTTGTTTTATTTTGTTCCAGAGGTGATAGTATTGGACCAATGGTCCAAGAAGATCAGGAAAGGGATTATTTGAATGGAAATTAAAAGTTCTAGTACCCTTTTGAAGAGACCAAAACGATTGGAGGGCAACAAGCCCACCCATGCCCCTTTTCTCCTCAAAGTCATCTGATCAAAGTTTTGAGATAACCATTTTGTTCAGCACAGTTGAAAAGTCAAGTAACCATGCCTGTGGGGACGACATGATCCCCAATAGCCCTAAAGGGAAGGGTCTATGAGCTATAAGTCATGAAATTTGCCCCCGTTTACACATAATATCTGTTATCGGAAAGTATATAGATATTTAAAGGGGAAGGGATATTTTCTGGGGCAATTTTCCACGGGGAGAATTTTCCGTGGGATGGAAGTTTACGGGGCTAACTTTCAAGGGAAATTTTAAAAGAGGAAAATTCGCAGAATTCCTGTATGAAATTCTTTTTAGAATTTCTATATATTTTAATTAATATATATTTTGCGACAAAATTTTATATGTGGAAATGTTCCGGGGAAAAATTTCAAAGGGGTTGGAATTGTCTGGATGATTTTCCAGGGGGTAGGATTTTTCGCAGGAGAAATTATCCAGGGAGAACTTTCCCCAGGTGAAATTTGTCATGGGGGAATTTTCCGCGGGAGAAATTTTTCATTGGAGGGGGGGGGGGGGGTATTTCCAGGAAGCAGATTCCACGGACGCAGGGGGGGGGGATTCCCGGCATGATCTAGAACACGATCAGAAATTGACAGAAAAACGAGTCTTTTTTTAAATGAAATGTTAAGGAGAATTTTCCATACGGAATAGTCCACAAGAAATTTTCTGGAGGGAATTTTCAGCAAGTATAAAATTGTTCCAGGGAATTTTCTGGGGGAGGTGATTTTACGGGGAGGAATTTTTCATGGAGAAATTTACCACACCTGGAAGGTGATTGGCTTTCAAAAAAGCATTAAACAAAATGAACTCGTTGTTGTTCGATTTTTTGTTCAGTTAGACAGTTACCCTTTCACCGTTACTTTGAAAGGGTCATGCTTTTATTTTAGTAATGTTTCTGACAGTTTGTTTTAACTTATTTTAGTTGTTGTTTTTTACGGTCCTTTTTTACTTTTGCACTAAGGACGGTCGAGTGGAGATCTCGGCCGATATATTTGTATTGGATTTCATTTTTATTGGTTGAATATCCTTGTTTTTTTGGTTTTTTTTTTCTCATCTTGTCATGGAGGAATTTTTGCGTGTGGGGGGATTTTTCACGGGTGGGGAGGGTGCGGATTTTCCCGAGATTATTGGAAAAAGACAAAAGAAAAACTGTTTTTAATTGAAAGTAAGAAGAAACATTAAAACTTAAAACAAACAGAAATTATTCCTTATATGAGGGGGAACGCCCCCTCCTCAATACATTGGTCTTGAGTTTTTATACAACGCTAAAGTTTGAGCTTTTGTCCTAATTCCTTTAAGAATGACTCAAGAAACACAGGGGCTATTTAATTAGAATAGGAAGCCGTTTTAAAGTACTTAAAAACTTTAGCGTAAAGAGCAAGGTTTTGAGGAGAGTTCACACCCTCATATACTTAATAGTTTTTGTTCGCTTTAGGTTTTAATGTTGCTCCTTATTTTCAACTGAAAAAATGTTTTTTATTTAATGATCAAGTAAGAGCAAGGCCGTGCCCGGGATTTCTTTCGGAAGAGGGTGGGGGGGTTAATTATTTCGGAGAAGGGTGCTTATAAAAGAACAATTTCAAAAACATATCAAAATGTGTTTATATGCATTTTTGTTACGTTTTTACGAGTCGAAAAAATTTCGGGGAAGAGGAGAGGATACGGCCTTGAATAAGAGCAATCTAATAGAGTATAAAAGACGTTCAAGTAAGATGAGACCAATTTCAGAAGCTTTGACATGCTTATATGTATTATACTTTCTGCGGTGCCAGTATTTGGTCAAATCCTTGCTCAGCCAGTAATGCCTGCCAAGAAAACAACTGCTTGAAGGCTTTCATGGCTGAGACATATAAGCAACAACATCTCACGAAATAGCAATTACTGTATGACATTCCACGTTTTTTTTCCTCAGCGCAATTCTCTTGAAATGGAAATTCAAGTAACTTACTTATTGCAAACATTTGCATTAGTATTAGCAAATTCAATATGTAAAAAGTACAAACAACTCAAAATACCGCAATAGTTTAAAAATAATATTAGTTTAGTGGTAGCCTTTATTTTATAGCCCTTATTGCATTGCCAATGATTTTCCTTTAAGAACAGCATATCGATAACACGTAAACTAAGTAAGATATACAAGACATTGATATGTATTTATTTACGATAAAATGAAATGGTGCGGGTTATCACAAGCGAGTTGAGCCAAGACGGAATAAAAAGTTTCGGGCCTTTGGCGTCGTTGGCTATTGATGCTTCGTGTCCCAATAGCCTCTCTCCCAAGTTATCGAGAGGTCCTCCCTACATCTGTTAACACTTCTATTATTGCCCTCTAAAGGCCACATGTAAGTTTTCTTGGAGGCGGTCGAGATTAAGAAACATATACATCAAAAAGTCATACTTAATAGAGATACCGCTGAAAAACCCCATTATAAACCCCATTTATAGTGAACTTATAAATTCCTATCCTTGCTTATATTCAAAAACTGCTAATTCACTACCAATTTCTGATAATAACATATTTGGTAAGCGAGTACTGTTCAAAAAACCGTTACAGAAAATGGCATCCCGTGGAACAGCCATTCCAATGCTAGATGCTTTTATTTATTTACCGTTTTATCATTCCTTAGAAAGGGCAGCTTAAAATTAGTGTTTTGTCTTCTGAGGTTTGTTTTATTTTTATTTTGTCTTATGACTTTTATCCATATATTTTCTACTCTTTATTTACATCTATGAACGGCAGACAGTTGAACAGAAGTCTCAATCGAAATAGCTGCATATTTATCCTTCCTCTTTTTCACTGGCTGGGAATATCCTTGCTTTTTCCCATTCACAGTTTGTTACACTTTGTCATACATAGCCAGTGTGGTCTTAAGAATTATTTAAAAGGTAGGAATTTTGAAGGTTGGTCGGCATGGACAGGGTGCTTAAATGGGTGTGTCCTTGAGTTAAAAAAAAAAATAAAAAAACCAAAGTTTTTTTTTAACTGAAAGTAAGGAACGACGTTAAAACTTAAAACGAACAGAAATTATTCCGTATATGAAAAGGGCTGTCCCCTCCTCAACACCTCGTTCTTTACGCTAAAGTTTTTTATTGTTTAAGAAAATAGAGTTGTGAGAAAGTCAAACTTTAGCGTAAAGAGCGAGGCGTTGAGGAGGGGACAGCCCCTTTCATATACGGAATAATTTTTGTTCGTTTTAAGTTTTAACGTCGTTCCTTACTTTCAGTTTAAAAAAAAACTTGTTTGTTTTATTTAATTTTTGAACGTTTTTGAATTAATGCAGGTTTTGATATTGGCTCACCGTACATGAATAATTAAAACAAAATTTGCATATTAATTTTACTTTTATTTGGTTAAATGGCTTTCTCGAAACTTGTTTAATTTTATTTACGAACGTTTTTATTAGTAATAAATATACGTAGCTTATAAATTAACTTTCGTAACGAACTTCTATATTCATAGATTTTTAATACGTATATTAGGGGGTTCGCCCCCTAGTCAATACGTTGCTCTTTAAGCTAAAGTTCGAATTTTGTTCCAATTCTTTAAAAATGACCCCTTAATCACAAAGGCCGTTAATTAGAATAAATAGCTCTTATGAAAGTACTAAAAAATCATTGGCTTAAAGAGCGAGGCATTGACTAGAAGGTGAACCCAATCATATACGTAATATTTTCTGTTCGTTTTAAGTTTTGATGTTGCTCCTTACTTTCAGTTGAAAAACTTTTTTTTTTATTTAATTTCTGATCTTTTTCTTTAATAATGATGTGAAATCCGACGCCCCCTTCATAGCAATGTCCCTTCCCCCATGAAAACTTCCTTCATGGAAAGATCCTCCCATTTAACCCCCGACCCACCTCCCCCCACCTATCAGAAAAAAATCCCCCCTGAAAACGTCTGTATACTTCCCAATAACCAATACTATATGTTAAAATTGGCTAAAGTTCATAACTTTCAGCCCTCCCCCCGGGGACTTCGGGGGATTAAGTCACCCTAAAATATTTAATTATCATATTTTTGACCATGCTGAACAAAATGGCTCTATTAAAATTTTGATCGAGTGACTTTGGGAAAAAAATGAGCGTGGGAGGGGGCCTAGTTGCCCTCCATTTTTTTGGTCAGTTAAAAAGGGCACTAGAACTTTTAATTTCCGTTCCAATGAGTCCTCTCACGATATTCTAGGACTACTGAGTCAATACGATCACCCCTGGAAAAAAAAAATAAAAAATAAAAAAAAAATAAACACGCCTCCGTGATCTTTCTTCTGGCAAAAAATGCAAAATTCCACATTTTTGTAGATAGGTGCTTGAAACCTCTACAGTAGGTTTCTCTTATACGGTGAATATGATGGTGTGATTTTCATTAAGGTTCTATAACCTTTAGGGGGTATTTCCCCCTTTTTTCGAAAATCAGCCAAATTTTCTCAGGCGGGTAACTTTTGATGGGTAAGATTAAACTTGATAAAATCTTATATATCTGAAGTGAGCATTAAAATCTGATTCTTTTGATGTATCTATTGGTATCAAAATTCCGTTTTTTAGAGTTTCGGTTACCATTGAGCCGGGTCGCTCCTTACTTACAGTTCGTTACCACGAACTGTTTGATTTTTGTGCTGTTACAAATTCTTGAATTAACCGAAGGGACGCCCACTGGTGTACATCTCAGAACGTCATGTATGTCGCAGAGTTTCGCTACGCTTAACACAGTTTCCGCCACACTATACACAGTTTTCGCAAGGTTCGGAACAGATTCTGCCACGCTTGGCACACTTCCGCCAACGCTTGGTATGTACCACAAAGTGTATGTGATTTCTGAAAATGGGTTCTCCTTTGGTATTACCCATGGCCCAAAACAGCTTATAGCGTTATTTAGATAAAAAGCAGGGTTTTAAAATAAAAGTAAAGAACAATTAAAACCCCCGCTCTTTGGGCTTAAGGGTTAATGTTGCTTTAAAAACACTTTTTATGCAAATTCAATGGCCCTTGTGTTTGAAAAGTTTTCTTGATGGGAATTCTAAATTCTAACGAAAATTCTAACTTCGAAATTCTAACTTCAGTGTGAAGCAGGGGAATTTAAGAGTGGGAATCCTCCCCCATGTGTTTCATAATTTCTGCACGTTTTAATTTTTGATTTCACTTTAGCATTTATTTGCAAACTTTCGTTTTTAGTACCATACCCAGGTTGCCCTAAATATAAGGAGTGTTACCATTCCTTTTCTGGCCCGAAGAAAACGATCTAGATAGGTCTCGAGTTTGAGAAAAATCGTTTAGAGCCTTAATTTTAGTTAAAAATTAAGTGAGTAACGTTATATTTATTTACATTTCAGAACATTAAATTACATCAATTTTCCCCTCAGAAGTGCTTGTATTGTTATTAGTATCCATTGGCGCCCATAAGCAGAATTTTAGGGGGGGGGGGGGGCTTAGCTGGATTAACCGGCACTTCCAGTGCTGCATAATAGAAATCTCAAAACAAAAATATAAAATATACGGCAGCATCATTCAGCCAGGGGAGGGGGGCTGAAGCCCCCCTCTCCCCCCCCCCATATGGGCGTCCATGTTAGTATTTATGACGGTTACATCATAGATACTAACATGGCCTGAAGAAAACGATCTAGATAGGTCTCGAGTTTGAGAAAAATCGTTTAGAGCCTTAATTTTAGTTAAAAATTAAGTGAGTAACGTCATATTTGTTTACATTTCAGAACTATAAATTACACCAATTTTCCCCCCAGGAGTGCTTGTATTGTTATTAGTATCCATTGGCACCCATAAGCTGAATTTTAGGGGAGGGAGGCTGGAGCCCCCTACCCCTCCCCCATATGGGCGTCCATGTTAGTACCTATGGCGGTTACAAAATCGCACAAGATGACAAATGACTCTGAGCACCTAAAGAAAAAGGCATGGAACAAGGAACAGCAAAAATCAGATTGAATTGCAAAGGAAGAAGTTTTACAACGAAATCTGCTATTAGATGACAAAGCAAAATAATATTAGAATGAAGGAACGTGTTAGTTTAGCGTGTGTGGGACTATGATTGATAAACAGGAAGGGGGAATTCAAATTCAGTATGGATACCACGTGCAAAATTACACAAGATAACAAATGACTCTTGTCATGACAAGATGACAAATAACAACATTCCTGGTTGTTACTGAATTATACAACAACACAATCCAAGCAAAAATATGACGACTGGGGAAAAGCTGGGAAAGAAGTTTTTTGGGGTATCTATGACATCATGCGAAATTACACATTATTTGGAATGGATCCCAGTCGCTAAAGTAAAAGGCATGATAAAAAGTCGGAGGTAACGACGAACAAAAATGAAGCGCAAACAAGATATGGGGCTACAAGGCATGTAACAACCAGCCTCATAACGAATACATCGAATCGTAGATCAAATGTGGTTAGAATTGAAGCAACACTGAGAATCACGAGTCCCAAAAGAAAATAAATACTATAAATTGTATGATTTTTTGATTGCAGTAACAGGAAGGAGTAAATGAATCCACACAATAATTTCTAAACTCAATTGAAATGGCTTATTTGGCACCTCGAGACTTAAAAGTAAAGAATAATTAACATATATTAAACATATATTATATAATTAACATATATATCCTCCTATTAAACGAGCAACTGCGTATCTATTTATGAATGAATGCATGCATTATTTTTTCTTGAAAACGAATAGGAATAAATCCAAACAGCTGAAGCAAAAGGTATAGAAAAATGTCTAATGTAATGATGCACGAAAATGAAGCTCAAACGAGCTCTATGGCCAGGAGACATGCGACAACGAGCATCACTACGAATCTCAAATGAAAAAAATGACTGGGATGATCACATCGAATCGTAAACAAAATCTGCGGTTAGAAGAGAAGCAACAGTGAAAATCATAACGAGTTCTAGAAGAAAACAAGTCCTATAAAATGGACGGTTATTATATGCATTAACAGGAAGGAGGAATTGAATTTCCGCCAGAATTTCTTAGATTTTAGAATTTGGGAATATTGTTTGTTTAGAATTTGTCTTAGAATTTGGGTTTCTCAAGTCTCTCTCAATTTGTTACAGCGAGACGTTTGACCCAAGGCTCTCCTAAATGTGAAGGATACTACTACTTTTTCTGTCGATCCAGCTTTTTTCATTCAAATGGAATATTTGCATAAAAATGCTTTGAGAATGATAATCATCTCTAAGAAACTGCACCCCTCCAAACACATACTAGGAGTAGGGGGTCTAAAATATCGAATATATTTTAGAAGGTCATTATTACCAATATTTTAGAAGAACCATTTAGAAGGACAATGGCCTATATTTTAGAAGGTCATTATTTTCGGGGCAAAATGTTAGACCCCCCTTCCCCCAGGGAATTTCTGACGGAGGTCATAATGCTCCTTTACCCCTTTCGTGCTGGTGAGCATGCGAATGTAATATTTATGTTAAACAGAAAACGATCGTCTACAATAAGAAGGGCCCTATAGCACCCATACTTCAAGCGTTATAAAAAAAACCTGGGAATCACTGTGGGCTAAATATTAATTTCTACGAAACTCCTTCTGGTACTTCCTTGTTATATAGAACACACGCGAAAAAATTGTATCGCGGACACGAGACAATAACCGGTTTTCATAGCCTCGGTTTTTCATATACCAGACAATTAGCTTCAGGTCGGTGGAAAAACACATTGTAGCTATATTTTAATTAAATATTTAGTTGGTATTTTGGTTAGGTTAGAATAGTTTTGTTTAGGTTACGTATTTAATATATGCTATGCTTTACACCCCCCCCCCCCTAATGTGCAAATGTATAGCCCAAATGTATTTCTAAACTATTTTATTTTTATCATTTTTATGTATATTTTATTATGATTAACAAAACTTCAATTCTCCCGTGCGTTCTCTATGACAAGGAAGTACCCTCTTTTTATATCCCCCCACCAACACAAAGGTCCACCTGCTCTTTTTTATAATAGCTGATGTACGATTATACACAATTGTACGTAACATTCCAAAATCTTGAATGAATCATTTTAATTAAATAAAGCATTAAATAAATGTCGATTTGAACGGTTTATTTTGTATGGACTTCGTAAAACCTTAAGGATGAATTTGTCACCGCGCGACATTGCTGCCTCTGAAACTGCAAATCTCAATATATGGTTTTCGATAACCTAAATCAACTGGCTATCTCAAAATTACCATTCGATGACTTTTTGTCACCCTTTAAACCAAAATTGTTCGTTTACACCAAGAAATGGCAGAAAAAGCCACTTTACTCTGGCACAATCTAAGCTACTTAAAAAGGACAGTAATGCTTTCGATTTCCGCTCAACTGAGCCTTTTCCTGATTTTTCGAGGGCCATTGGCTAAATACTATCAATCCTGGAAGAAAAACACATGCACAATCTTTTTTCTTCTAAAATACACAAAATTCCACATTACATCCCTAAAAAATACACCCCTCTGAACACGTATTAGGTGTGGGGGACCTAAAGAGTTTTCAAGAACATATCAGCAAAAATGTTGAGTATTGAATATTTTGCAAGAAAAAATATTGTGCAGAAAAAAGGTAATATTTGGTGGCCCTAGAAGAATCAAGAAAAGGCTCAGTTGAACTGCAATTAAAGGTCTGTCCGGTACTTATGTATTATCTGTAACACACGCGCCATATTATATAGGGAAGGTGCTTAAGAAACTAGTCAAACGGGTTTCTTTCAATAGACAATTAGATTTCCGTGGTTTTTAGGCAAATTTAGACAAACCGTGGTTTTTCATTGCGTTTACAATATTTAAACTGTTGTTTTTTGGGGTTTGCGGGAAAAAAGGTACCTAGGTTGGGTTAGGTTACGTATTTAATATATGCTATGGTTTACCCCCCAGCTCCCTATTGTGCAAATATATAGCCGAAATTAGTTTCTAAACTATAATATTTGCATTCTATTTTATTTTATTTCATTAGCATTAACCAACTTCACTTTTAGCGTGTGTTACAGATAGTACATAAGTACCGTTTGTCCTTTTTAAGTAGCTTAGATTGTTCCAGAACAAGATCGCCCCAAGATATGTGCTTGAAAACTCTGTGACAGGGGTTTATAACCTGCTGAATTCATTGATGAAATTTTCATTAAGATCACTTACTCTTTTCGGGGCGTTTCGCCCCTTTTTCGGAAATTTTCGGAAGTTTTAACCTTAACTTTAGATAGGCAACTTCACACTCAATCATTTTTGCAAATTCAAAACTACAATAAAAAGCCGATTCTTTTTACTTTGATTCTGAAATTGCTTCCCTAGAGTTTGAGCCACATTCCAATATCTCTCGTTACGAGATTCAATGTAAAAACAAACACCAATTGTTATGATATTTTATCTTCTTGAGTACATCTTCAAACAAATATCTGCATAAATTTACATTTTGTTACATGACAGCTATTATTGGCTGGTAGATGGCATGTGGGTTTGTAACTTGGCTTTGACTTTTGTAAAATCAGGTTCATAGTTCGTTACGTTCTTGCGGTACGAACCGAGGTGTGAATTGATTCTGCTAAACGCTCATTTGTGAGTTGGGAAAGGTGTTTTTGGTTGTAAAAACGTAATTATTAAAAAAAACTGACAAAACAATATCCTGTGCGGAATAAGGACACTAATCTGCAAGCAACCCTGCAAGCATTAGGGTACTTTGACTGTAGCAATAATTTACAAAACTAATTGGCAGATTGTGTTGACTTGTGATGCATTTTAAGACTGGAATCCTCTTGAAGTTGCAATAATTCCTATTCTCATACGACACTTTCATTCGAAATATAATGATTAATTGATAATACATCGTCAATCTCGAATGAATTTACAAAAAAAAACTTAAATGAAAACAGAAATCATACCGCATATGAGGGGAACTACCAATGCCTCGACACTCGCTCTTTACGCTAAAATCTTAGTCCTTTAAATAAAATCTCATTTAAAATCAACGGCCCTTATGTTTGATCACCCTTTCTTAAAGAAATGTTACATAAAGTTAAGCTTTAGCATAAAGAGCGAGAGTTGAGGAAGGGAAAGCCCCCCTAATATACGAAATAATTTCCGTTTCTTTTTGAGTTTTAGTGTTGGTACTTACTGCCAGTTGTAAAAAAAAAACTTGTTATTTTAATTGAATCTCTAACCGTTTTCGCTCGTCCGGAGTTAGTTCCCGTGCAAATTGGCGCATGAAGAACGACCTCCAGGTGCCTCTGGACACCAGAGAACCAAATGCATCTAGGGACGGTTGGGTCGGCAGCCCTCCTCCTGAAAGTTCTATTGCTACGAATGGAACCAAAAAATCAGCCTCCCCGGACCAGCCACGGACGATTCCCTCTGAATCTCGTCGACCAAGGAGGCATCAATGTGACCACCTGGAATGTTCTGAACTGAACCAACCCGGTTCAAAGCTTCTATTAGCCAGAAGGAAACGCCCCATAGGTAGACCACGTATGAGATGGGCGGATATCATCCGCGATCGACTCACGGCGTGGGGCATTAACCCCAGCGAAGCTCCTACCCTTGCCCAAAACACGCCACTCTGGAGACGACTAACGGCGCTGACGTCTGGTTCCCTCTACGCTGGCGACGCGGCCGAGCAAGAGCTTTAAGTCAAGCCTTTTTTCCCATCCTGCCCGGATGCCCCCTCTCCTCCCTTAAAATTTCTCCAGGAACACTCTTCCTGGAAACTCTCCTTCCAAAGAAAATTCCCACTGCGGAAAGTCGCCCTGGCAGGATATTCCCCTCCAAAAATTATTGTGTCATGTTATACCCAAAGGCATAGCTATTGAACCTTTCAACTATGCAGAATCAAAAGGCTACAGTATCTCAAAATTTTGATCAGATGTCTTTGGTAGAAAAGGGGGCGTGGGAGAGGGGTTAATCAGCCTCCAATATTTTTAATCACTTAAAAATGACACTACAATTTCTGATTTCCGTTCGAATGTACCCTATTTTGATCTTCTAGGACATTTGGTTCGATACGGCCACCACCGGGGAAAAACAACAAACAAACAAATAAACACGCATCGGTGATTTTTCTTCTGGGCAAAAAACGCAAGATTCTATACTTTCATAGATAGAAACTTGAAATCTCTATAGTAGTATTCTTTGATATGTTGAATGTTATTAGAATCACTTAGCTTTTTGGAGGTGTTTCCCCAGTTTCTAAAAATGAGGCCAATTTATCCGGGTCGTAGCTGTTGATTGGTTACATTAAACTTAATGAAAATTATATATTTGGAATCAGCATAAAAAACCAATTCTTTTGATGTATCTATGATATCAAAATTCCGTTTGTTAGAGTTTCGGCTACTTTTAGCCCGTCTTGTTCCGTGCTTGTAGTTCGTTACCCTGAACTGTTTGATAAATATAATTATATATAGATATAATAGCACATTTTTACTAGAAGGCACAGAAAAATGGAGATTAGTATTTTACTAGAAAAGGAATTACAGGGGACGAGCTTTCAGTGAAAAGAGGTTTATAAGGTCCTTCAGATTGAGTTGACGTGAAAAATATCCAATAAATATGTTTTTTTCGCGAACAGCTAGTCTTGCTTGCTTATTTGTAACCCAGGACACACATTACACTTTTCTTGGATGGTGAGTACAAAGTAGAAAAGAAGGTGATTTGCTGCTAGCTGTTTCTCGAAAAGGAGTCAAGCGTGCCAGATTATGAATAAAAGCGGTAAAAAATATAAACAATCACAATATTTTGAGAACTTGGGCCATGACCACTGCCCGTAATAGTCAGAGGAGATTCAAGACAGATAATGAGTAGGTTTCCGTAAGGGTTAACTCAACCGTTTTGAACTTCGGTCTTTGACGCACGTCTTTTTCGGTGTCAAATCTTCGATGTATCTCAATGTTTGGTAAATAGTCGCAAAGACACAGTTCTAAGTTTTCTTTTCTTCTAAGTATGATAAAATATCTTCAAAAATGGAAGACAAATTTAAGAAGCCTCTATACCATTTCCACGACCGCATAACAAGATATAGAAGAATTAGTGAAATAGAGAATAAAGGGTAAACATGCCTTTAAACAGGATTAAGAGGTGAACCCTTTTAGCAAGGCAGGTTTAAAGGACGCCCAATAAAAGCGTTGGAATTTTTGTAATACCCTTTCGTCTATAGGTTAGATACTAGTGAATGTAGTATTAGTTAAAGAGACAACACTTCTAAAAATCGGTGTGCGTGTAACCCAGCATCGTTCCACTTAATCCAACTCAGGCCCCATCCTTTCAATTCAACCCTATGGAACTGATTTGTTGGTTAAGTGCACTAATTAAGTACTTACGACCTTACATCTGTGGCAAGCCTTCGAATAAGTGTTAAGCAGCGATACTCAAAATTTGCATCTCGTTTCCCTCGCTGTTTCCACCTTATCCTGCGATGTCCTAAACTTTCGATTGGATCGATGCCTGAATAATTTTGCAGGTTTTAAGCTTTAAGTGAAATCGACCTTTTTAAGGTTTTCTTGGGACCATATTTTCAAAGAGTACCTGATGACGAACTACGAGAACGATCAACACGGGCTAATAGTGCCGAAAACTCATAAAAAAACTAAATTTTGATAAAAGTATTTAAATCGAGGAATTGGCTGTTTTCGTGATTCTGAATAAGTGTAGAATTATCCACAAAATTCACGAGCATAAAAAATGCTCTAATATCGAAAAAAGGGGTGAAACACCCCCCCCCACCCCCCACCAAAAAAAAGTGATCTTAATGAAAATTGAACCATCAAATTTAGCATTTAAGGGAACACTACTGCTGAGTGTTCAAGCACCTATTTACAAAAATTTGAAACTTCGATTAATTTTTTCAAGAACGATGATAACAGACACATGCTTATATATTTGAGTGTCTGTTGTTATTGTTGTTGTTTTTTCACAGGGTGGATCATATCGAACTATTTTCCTAGAATATTAAAACAAGTCCCATTAGAAAGGAGACTGAAAGTTTAAACTGACATCTTTCAGTACCAAAAAGATAGTGCCACAGCCAAGTGGCATTCTTTACCATTTTGCGACGCAAAAGGACAATTTCGACAGAAATGGTCTCAAAAAGCCATTGAGGGAATATTCTGACATAGCTGCTTGAGCATTTATTCCTAAAGATCCTCTTAGGCCATAGAAAATAAACAGTTGATATAGGCCTACACATTTGTTTTAAAGCTTCATTTACCAAGTTTATTCATTTGAGGCTTGACAATGCTATATAAGGCGACGTATAATTGCGCATTTTTTTTTTAATGAGACTGTGTTATGCAATCCGGCTTTCTAGGACTATAATGAGAGATAGGTTGAGATGGCCAGGGCACGTTCTGCGGGTGAAGGATGACAGATTGCCAAAGATTGTCCTTTTTGGCCACCGTCTAGGGCCAAAAGAAAAGCAGGTATTCACCAGATGGGATGGGAGGATTTCGTAAGGAAAAATTTAAGAGAAATGGGATCTTCCGGGGAGGGAGTGAAGAGGGAGGCTTTGAATAGTTTGGGACAGAGGAGGAGCGTCCGTAGCTGTGTTGGCCCCGGGCAGCTTGGTGCTGCAGTGAGTTGTTAGTAGTGGTAGTAGTAGTGATATGCAGTTTTTGGGGTAATTTTGTGTTATAGCCACCACACTTAAGATATGGTATCGCGAACATGAGACAATAACCGGTTTTCATGGTTTTTATACCAAACAATATCAGCTTCGGCTCGGTGGGAAACTACATTGTAGCTATATTTTAATAAATATTTAGTTGGTATTTTGGTTAGGTTAGGCTAGTTTAGGTTACATATTTAATATAATGCGGTCTGGGCGGCCCCCTTCCATAATTCTTTGTTGTAGTTTTCATAATTCTGTTGGTAAAGCATTATGTTTTCATCATATTTTGTTTTATTTCATTAGCATTAACCAAACTTCACTTCTCGACAGAACTTGAGTGTGGTGGCTATAAAAGACAAGTACCGTTTTTGGTAGTAGCGGGAGTAAAAAAAAAAACTTAGGTGAAAAATTAGCAAAATTAGGCTAAAAACATATGGCACCAAACGCCTTAAAAAAATGTAGCATTCCTTTGAAGGTGAAAATGTCTATGAGGATTTGATTTTTTTTTTTTTTTTTTTTTTTTTTTTTTTTTTTTTTTTTTTTTTTTTTAGTGATCTCCTTTTTGCTTCAACGTTAATTCAAAATAATAAATTAGCATTTTTCGATAATCAAAACAGTAGGTTCCACGTTACTTTTGAACAGGGACATTACTTATGCCTACTTTAAATAAAACGACGACAGAAATCTCCTCGGGCTTCATCATCATGGATGAAGAATAGATTTCAAACGTCCTTAGTTCCTGGTTTCAACTTTGAATGGAAAAAAAAAAATGATTATTAGACGACTGTAGAACACAACTTACAGCTTTAATATTTTCCACTTTTCTTTTTTTAGGGAATTAAATAAAAAAGAAACAAGTTTTTTCAACTGAAAATAAGGAGCAACATTAAAACTTAAAACAAACAGAAATTATTACGTACATGAGGGGTTTCGCCCCCTCGTCAATACCTCGCTCTTTACGCTTAAGTTCGAATTGTTCCAAGTCTTTAACAATGACCCCTGAATCACAAAGTACGTTTAAATAGAATAAATAGCTCTTCTGAAATTACTAAAAATACTTTAGCGTAAAGACCGAGGTATTGACGAGGAGGCGAACCCCCTCATATACGTAATAATTTCTGTCCGTTTTAAGATTTAATGTTGCTCCTTACTTTCAGTTGAAAAAACTTGTTTTTTTTATTTAATTTCTGATCGTTTTTTTAAACAATGCTGGGAAACCCGGCACCCCTACATAGGAAAATTCTCTTCCCCCATGGCAAATTCCTCCGTGGAAAGATCCTCCCACATAGCCCCCCCCCCTCCGAATCACCCCACCGGAAAAAAATCCCTCCTGCAAACTTGTAGCCCCTCCCCTGGGGACTGTGTGGGATTAAGTCGTCCTCAAAGACATAGTTATTAGATTTTTCGACTATGCTTAACAAAATGGCTATCTCAAAATTATGATCCGGTGACTTTGGGAAAAAATGAGCGTGGGAGGGAGCCTAGTTGCCCTCCAATTTTGTTTGTCACTTACAAAGGGCACTAGAACTTTTATGTTCGAATGAGCCCTCTCACGATTTTTTAGGACCACTGGGTCGATACGAACACCCTTGAAAAAAAAAATCAAAGAAACAAAAAAAAACAAAACAAATAAACACGCATCCGTGATCTTTCTTCTGGCAAAAAATACAAAATTCCACATTTTTGCAGATAGGAACTTTAAACCTCTACAGTAGGGTTCTCTGATACGCTGAATCTAATGGTGTGATTTTCATTAAGTTTCTATAACTTTTAGGGGGTGTTTCCCCTTTTTTCGAAAATAAGGCAAATTTTTTTCAGGCTCGTAACTTTTGATGGTTAAGACTAAACCCGATGAAAACTATATATTTAAAATAAGCATAAAAATCCAATTCTTTTGATGTATCTACTGGTATCAAAATTCCGATTTTTGGAGGTTCGGTTACTATTGAGCCGGGTCGCTCCTTACTTACAGTTCGTTACCACGAATTATTTGATAACTACAAACATTTATTTGTTCTTTAATAACAAATAAATGATGATCTACTTCCTCTTTGGCTTTCCCTTATTCTCCAATTTAAGAACAAATACACCATAAATATCAGCCTCTCTCAGCGGTATTAACTGGGGGGGGGGGGATTTACCCTCTCCAGGATTTTCAAAAATACTTTCTTGGGCAATTTGTTTGAAAATGGCTTTGTTGTGTTTTCAGTGAAAAAAAATACAAATAATCCTCCCCCCTTACGCTTCCGTGAGTTTACTCAACTGGTCCGTCTCTTCAGGCAAGTACACAAGATTTTTTTGTTGGGGGAGGTATCTCCAGTGGAGAACATTCCAGGAAATATCTAGGCTAGGCAAGGTTGTATCCAGAAGTTGGGGATTACCTGGTTTGACCTCTCCCCTGAAATTTTTGACAAACTCACAAAAAGTAACAAAATTATTTAACATATATGTGAAAAAATTATTTAACAAAAATTATATAAATGCAGAAACTCTTGGTTATACTTCCTTGCGATAGGCGGGATCGATCCTGGAAACCTGTAATCAGGAACCATGGCCTCATCCACTGCACCATCCCAAGGTATGAACTAAACTGATTTTTCTAAGAAACTGTTCACATACATTTAAACTCGATTACAAATTTTTAAAGTAAAAAATGAACTAGGAATATATTGTTGCGATATAATTTTATGCAAAGCTTATGATGCTGCTATTCCCTTTCTTTTCTTACTTGAATTAAACAAAAAAAAACAAGTTTTTTTTAACTGAAAGTAAGGAACGACATTAAAACTTAAAATGAAAAGAAATTATTCCGTATATGAAAGGGGCTGTCCCCTCCTCAACGCCTCGCTCTTTACGCTAAAGTGTTTTATTGTTTTAAAAAATAAAGTTGTGAGACAGAGTCAAACTTTAGCGTAAAGAGTGAGGCGTTGAGGAGGGGACAGCCCCTTTCATATACGGAATAATTTCTGTTCGTTTTAAGTTTTGATGTCGTTCCTTACTTTCAGTTAAAAAAAACTTGTTTTTTTTTTGTTTAATTTTTGAACGCTTTTGAATTAATGCAGGTTTTGATTTTGGCTCACCGCACATGAGTAATTAAAAAAAAATAGAATATTAATTTTACTTTTATTTGGTCAAATGGCTTTCTCGAAACCTGTTTAATTTTATTTACGAACGTTTTTATTAGTAATAAATATACGTAACTTACGAATTAACTTACGTAACGAACCTCTATAGTCTTATATTTTTAATACGTATATTAGAGGGTTCGCCCCCTAGTCAATACCTTGCTCTTTAAGATAAAGTTCGAATTTTGTTCCAATT
The DNA here is from genome assembly GCA_027921565.1 of Artemia sinica. Classification (NCBI taxonomy): domain Eukaryota; kingdom Metazoa; phylum Arthropoda; class Branchiopoda; order Anostraca; family Artemiidae; genus Artemia; species Artemia sinica. Next base: position 92,736,576 of record CM051256.1, on the reverse strand, counting down.
CTTTAAAAATGACCTCTTAATCACAAATGCCGTTAATTAGAATAAATAGCTCTTATGAAAGTACTAAATAATCTTTGGCTTAAAGAGCGAGGTATTGACTAGGGGATGAGCCCAATCATATACGTAATGTTTTCTGTCGTTTTAAGTTTTGATGTTGCTCCTTACTTTCAGCTAAAAAACTTGTTTTTTTTATATAATTTCTGATCTTTTTTAAATAATGCTGGGAAATCCGCCGCCCCCTTCATACCAATGTCCCTTCTCCCATGAAAACTTCCTTCATGGTAAGATCATCCCACATAACCCCCGACCCACTCCCCCCCCACTGCCAGAAAAAATCCCCTCTGAAAACGTCTGTATACTTCCCAATAACCAATACTATATGTTAACATTGGATAAAGTTCATAACTTTCAGCCCTCCCCCCGGGGACTTTGGGGGATTAAGTCATCCTAAAAGACATAGTTATCATATTTTCGACCATGCTGAACAAAATGGCTATCTCAAAATTTTGATCGGGTGACTTTGGGAAAAAAATGAGCGTGGGAGGGGGCCTAGTTGCCCTCCATTTTTTGGTCACTTAAAAAGGGCACTAGAACTTTTAATCTCCGTTCGATTGAGCCCTTCCACGATATTCTAGGACCACCGGGTCGATACGATCACCCCTGGGGGAAAAAACAAACAAACAAACAAACAAATAAACACGCATCCGTGATCTTTCTTTTGGCAAAAAATGCAAAATTCCACATTTTTGTGGATAGGAGCTTGAAACCTTTGCGGTAGGGTCCTCTGATACGCTGAATATGATGGTGTGATTTTTATCAGGGTTCTATAACTTTTAGGGGGTCTTTTCCCCTTTTTTCGAAAATCAGCCAAATTTTCTCAGGCGCGTAACTTTTGATAGGTAGGACTAAACTTGATAAAACTTATATATCTGAAATCAGCATTAAAATCTGATTCTATTGGTATCAAAATTCCGTTTTCTACAGTTTCGGTTACCATTGAGCCGGGTCGCTCCTTACTTACAGTTCGTTACCTCGAACTGTTTGATTAATTAAAAAAAAAAAAATTCCACAAAATAAGTTTTTCAAAGAAAAATAAAGAACTTCGTTAACAAAAAATGAGCAAAAATAAGATCAGATAATCTACCAAGCGTGAAACTATCACAAATCAGCATCGATAAACAAATGAAACCCAAAATAAACAGAAATTACAATAAACAACCGAGTTAAACTCAAAACGAGCAGAAATTAACATAAGTTGACCTCAAAACCCCTATGCCTTCCCAAGGCCAGAACATAATTTGCATTTTATTGAAAAAATATAAATGGTTTTACTTTTATAACTTTAATAAATCAAATAATATTAACATTTTGATTACTAAATATCAGTATATGTATATTAAACTGACAATGAACATTCATTTGTATTTTTTTCAGTAAAGTGCAAGTTATGTTCTGGCCTTGGGAAGGCATAGGGGTTTGAGCCCAACTTATGTTAATTTCTGCTCGTTTTGAGTTTGATTCGGTTATTTATTGTAATGTTTGGGGGAATGGTGGGCGTGAGAGGGGTTAGTTACCCTCCAATCACTTTCGAAAATTAAAAAGGGCGATAGCCCTCTCAATTTCCAATGGAACTCAATTTTCAATTTCAATTTCCAATCCAGTTTTTACGACAATTCTATCTACAAAAACCTTATATGCCCCCAGGGCATAACTTACAACCTTTGCCCAGGGGACTCTGGGGGGACTGTCATCCTTAAATACATAATTTCCAGAACTTTCAACTACGTTGAACAAAATGGCAATCTCTAAACTTTGATTTAACGTTTTTGGGAAAATGGTGGGCGTGAGAGGGGGGTTAATTACTCTCCACTCACTTTTGACTATTCAAAAGGGCAATTTAAATTCCAATCAAATAAGCCCTTTTTGAAATTTCTACAGCTTTCTATATAAACCTTATATGCCCCCAGGGCATAACTTACCACCCTTGCACTGAGGGCTTTGGGGGGGGGGGGGGGGGGTTATCATCCTAAAAAACCTAATTTTCAGAGCTTTCAACTACGTTGAACAAACTGGATATCTCGAAATTTTTATTGGATGTGTTAGGGAAAATGGCGGGGGTGAGAGGGGCGTTAGTAGCCCCTCAATCACTTTCGACTATTAAAAAGGGCACTAGCCCTTTCAATTTTTAATTGAATGAGCCCTTTTCGATGTTTCTACAACTCCTTCGATACAAAGTGCCCTGGTATGGACAACAAAAACAAAAAAATAATAATAATACATTGTGCCAACATCGTTCTTTACTTAGGCAGCGCTATTGCGCTGCCTATAATATGTTAGTCTTAGTCAAATGAAAAAATAAAAGATGACTACAGGGCATAATATTTAATGTAGGGCATTTTTTTTCGGTTTCTACAACATCGCTTTCTATAAAAACCTTGTATGCCCCAGGGCATAAATTACAACCCTGAACTTTACTGAACTTTAAACTGCGTGGAACAAAATGGCTATCTCAAAATTTTTATTGGATTTGTTTGGAAATGGTGGGCGTGGAAGGGGTGTTAGTTGCCTTCCAATCACTTTCGACTATTAAAAAGGGCACTAGCCATTTCAATTTCCAGTCGAATGAGCCCTTTTTGAAGTTTCTACGAAAACGCGTTCTATAAAAACCTTATATGCCCCCAGGGCATAACTTACAACCCTTGTCCTGAGGACTGTAGGAAGTATCCTCCTCAAAGACCTAATTTCCAGAACTTTCAACTACGTTGAACAAAATGGCTATCTTAAAATTTTGATTGGATGTGTTTGGGGAAAAGGTGGGCGTGAGAGGGGTGTTGGCTGCCCTCCAACCACTTTCGACTATTAAAAAGGGCACTAGCCCTTTGAATTTTCAATCGAATGAGCCTTTTTTGAAGTTTCTACTACAACGCTTTCTATAAAAACTTTATATGCCCCCAGGGCATAACTTACAACCCTTGCCCTGAGGACTGTAGGAAGTATCCTCCTCAAAAACATAATTTCTATCTGGAAATCAACTACGCTGAACAAAATGGCTATCTCAAAATTTTGATTGGATGTGTTTCGGGAAATGGTGGGCGTGGAAGGGGTGTTAGTTGCCTTCCAATCACTTTCGACTATTAGAAAGGGCACAGGCCACTCCAATTTCCAATTGAATGAGCCCTTTTCGAAGTTTCTACGACAATGTCTTCGATACGAAGTGCCCTGGTCTAAAGTAAAAAAAATAATAATAATACATTGTTCCAACACCGTTCTTATATGCCCCCAGGGCATAAATTTAAACCCTTGCCCTGAGGGTTGTGGGGAAGTGTCCTCGTCAAAAACATATTTTCTATCAGGAAGTCAACTACGCTAAACAAAATGGCAATCTCAAAATTTTGATTGGATGTGTTTGGACAAATGGTGGGCGTGGAAGGGGTGTTAGTTACCTTCCAATCACTTTCGACTATTAAAAAGGGCGCAAGCCACTCCAATTACCAATCGAATAAGCCCTTTCGAAGTTTCTACGACAACTCCTTTGATACAAAGTGCCCTGGTAGGGAAAAAAAAACAATACATTGTGCCAACATCGTTCTTAACTTAGGCAGCGCGATTGCGCTGCCTATGACTAACCCCTGGGACATTTTGCAATACTTTATTTTTAATGTGGGTTCATTTCTTAAAATTTTATCATAAATAGTATCAAAATTTATATTACCAGTATCTCTATTAAATGATATATCTGCAAAAACGTGTTTTTTTTTTTAATTTCTAATGCTTCAAGAGCCCATTGAGTGAAACCTTTATCATTGGAAATGGCTGTTGCCTCCTCGAACTGCACAAAATGGTCCGGATTATTCAAGATATGTTGTGCTAAAGCTGAAGTGAAACTTTCCGGAGGTTTTGTAAATTTTAGAACATTATCTATTGAATTCCGATGCTCAATAAAACGTTCCACAAATTGCTGGTGTGTTCGAACGATGTAAAATTTTTCGTAAGAGCAAGGAATGCTTTTTCATAAGAGCATAGAATGAACACTCCACTTGCCAAACTATTACGTCTTATATCTTTTCCAGAATTTGGAAAGTTACTCAATAGGGCTCCACGGTCTGACGTCACAAAAGCAAAATATTCAAAACTGCGGTGGAAAAGTGCTTTTGCCGACATATTGTCAGGTCAGGATTTTGCCGACATATTGTCAGGAAAAATTTTGAGACTTTTTAATTGAACTGACGCCTCATAACAGTAATGAAGAAACTCTTCTAGGTTTGAAATGTAAGTGTAGAATCATATTAATTTACTAATGGCGTCTATACAGCCTGATTTATGAAAATTTTGTTGGATTACAAGAGACCTAATTCACAAATGCTACTTTGAAAATCATTGCTAAAATAACAGTCACATCTGATTTTGGTAAAGGTGCAGAGAAGCGGGTAAATTTTGATTTTAGGACCATTATGAGATAGATAAGAAATTAATAAGCCATATGATTCACCATTCAATGCTCTATCTGAATATAAGTCATTTCGGTAAATTTGGAATATAGGACGGTAAAGGTGCAGATTAGTGACAAGCTTTACTATAGGGTGCAGAGATCCTGAAAATAGAATCAAGATATACAGTGAGAGGTTATTTGTTTATATACTGCTTCTACTGGACAGTATGTGCAACCTTACAGCTCATTTGGCTGAATAATACACAGCAAAAAATAAGCTTTTTTTACCAGGGGTCACTAATCTGCACCTTTGCCAATAGGACCATAGCGGGATAGTGGTAAATTTGGAATATAGGACCATAATGAGATAGCTAGGAAATACTCATACCATCCGATTCAGAATTCAATCCTCTATCCAAATATAACAATCATTTCTGGTGAAATTAATTCCAGAAATTTAGGAAATTCTGGAATTTCCAGATCAGAAAATTCTGGAATTTCAAAAACGTAGTTTCAGTTTAGTTTTTGGCTCACTTGGGATTCAGGGTCTAGGCCACCACAGCCACAACCCCGCAGCCTGACCTTGAATCCCTTTGTATCCCGCAAAGCTTGATTTATAGAATCTAGGACATTCCAGAGGATATTGGTGTCATATTTGGATACTGCATTGAATTCTGAATGAAATGGTATAATTATTTCTTAGCTATCTCATAATCATTCTTCAGTCAAAATTTACTGAGAAGGAGCCTCTGCAGTAAAGGTGCAGAGGTACTGCCCAATAGAACCAGGATATACAGTAAGAAGTAAGTTGTTTATATCCTGCGTCTACTGGGCAGTATCTCTGCATCCTTACAGCCCAATTGACTGAATAATATACAGTAAGAAATAAGTTGTTTTTATCAGGGGTAGCTAATATGCACCTTTACCCTAAATTTCTAAAAGGAATTTCCACTGGAAATGACTGTTGTATTCAGGTAAATGATTGAATTCTGAACTGAATGGTATGTTTATTTCTTAGCTTTTTCATTATAGTTCTATATTCCAAATTTATCTAATGCTGCAGGGAGGATTAAATGATGAAGAAAGTAGACCTAGGACAACCTACTGGTGCATTCAGATAGTCCGGACTGGGATTTATGCATGAACACCTCATGTGAACACTTTCCTATTAGGCTACTCTGAGTCAGACTGAAGTACCTGAATGCACCATGAATCTAGAAAATAGTTCCCTAGCTCAGTTGGGCTTATTTACGCAATCATCAACATGCAAAGAATTTCCTGGATTCAAAGGGATATGCAGAAATCAGGCTAATCACCATATACAAATCCTTAAAAGTTACCTTTTTCCTTGAAAAAATGGCCATGCAAGGCAGGTTTCACCGCAATTTTGAAATTCATACCAAATAGTAGCCTTGTGACGTCATGACTGCGGAGCCCTATGGTCTGATTGATTTAAAACAAGTTGATATATTTTGTTTCAATAAAGTCCGTTTAATTTTCTCTCCAAGAATTGGTATGCAAGATCTGCCTTTTCTTTATTATTTCATTTACAAATTTTATAGGATAGCCGTTACAAAATAAAATATCCCTCAAGTACAATAGTTTGCGATCAATATAAGCAACCTTTAATCAGTTTTAAAGGTTTCTTTGTAACCCCCCCCCCCCCCCCCCCTCGAACAAAAATCCTGGACACGGCCCTGGTGTTGAAGCTTCGTGGTATCAGACATGACAGAATTAATGACGGAACATACAATTTAAGGGCAGAAAATAAAATAGCATTCAAATTGAATGCTGACATGTTGACAGCTTCATCCTCACTTGGTTAATACGCAGCAGGGTGTTAATCAGAAATAGGCCTTAATGACTTTTTAATCAAAGCACAAGGGAATTGGCAAACCAGAAAACATTTTATAGTCATTTTATAGTTTTATACTGTTAAAACTTGTGGGAATAATCATGAAGCTGATTTCAGGTACTTGTCTATTATATAAAACACACTCGAGGAGTTAAGTTTGGTGACAATAAAATATTATGAAAATAGAATACTTTATTAGCAAAATTATGAAGATCATTTGTGAATGATTAAATTAGGAGCTTCAGCGTCGGTTAACCGTCTCAAAGACAAAGAAAAGTTCATTATTAACGCGATTCTTGACCTAGTTCATTTTAGTTCATTATTAACGCGATTCTTGAGGACACCGGTTTGTTTGCTTTGGCTAGTGATAGAATATAGTGTCTCACCATGGATGTTCAAATTAAGATTTGGGATTTGCCAAGGACCGAAGAACAGGCAATTATATCTATCCAGGATAAGGGGCTGCTGCCCAAAACAAAACACTGGGTCAATGAACACACCATGACTTTGTACTCTTACGAGAAGCAACGCTTTTGGAAGTGTAACACTAGGCCATGTTTGAAAACCGTCAAAGCATGATGAAATGTAATACTTTATGGTACTGGGGCATTATGCGAGCATCGCTATATGCTGTATCGAAGAAACCAGTCACGAAACCCGACAAACTGCTATTTCATTAGCAGACAATGGGTGATTTCCTAGATAAATTAATGGCAAAGCGTGGCTTCTCAATATTTAAACGATTGTTTTTTGGGGTTTAGGAGGGAGAAAGGTACCTAGGTTAGGTTAGGCTACGTATTTAATATATGCTATGCTTTACCCCCACCCCCCTAATGTGCCAATATATAGCCCGAATTTGTTTCTAAACTATTATATATTCTTCCTATTTTATTTTATTTCATTAGCATTAACCAAACTCGACTTCTTCGCGGTGCCCGCATAATGCACCAGTACCTACTTTATTAGCAAAATCGCGAAAACTGCAACTTGGAAAGGTGCTCCCAGAACGCAGAAATGTCCTCAAGAATCGCGTTAAAATGAACTCCGCCTTCTGCCTTTACTGCCGCCCATAGTACCATAGTACCGCTATGGTACTTGTCTTGAGGACAGTTCTGCGTTCTGGGAGCATATTTCCAAGTTGTAGTTTTCACAATTTTGCTTGTAAAGTATTTTTTTTTTATTAGCATTAACCAGACTTCATTTCTCGTGTGTGTTTTATATAATAGACAAGTACCTGATTTCATTTATTTAAAATAGATTTTTTTTTTTTTTTTTTACGAAGTTATCCTAATGAAAGTAAAGAGGAAAAATGAAACTTAAAACATACAAAAATTACTGCTTCAAAGAGTAGGCTACTTATGTATTATATCGCCCACACCGAAGAAGCGAAGTTAGGTTAATCCTAATGAAATATACAAAAATGTGGTGGAAATATAATACTTTAGTAACGATATTATGGAAACTACAACAAAGAATTGTAGAAAGCAGGCCACCCGTGCAGAACGCATTATATTAAAAACCTAACCTAAACAACTCTATATATATATATATATATATATATATATATATATATATATATATATTATATATATATATATATATATATAATATATATATATATATATATATATATATATATATATAATATTTAACTAATTATACGTGCATAGTAGTTTATCTTAGATAGGCTAAGCTGCTTATCTCCGACTACACACAGAGAGACTGGTTTTAAACAGATCAAGAACAACAGTGTGTCGGTATAATACGCAAGTATCCTTCAAAGTAAATGCAACATATATCAGCAACATTGGTTCAAATAAACTGACTCGTAATATTTCTCTAAACCTGTAGAATTCTGAAAAACTAGCGATTTACTGAAAACACAAAATCCACGGAACGAAAGATGATTAGGAGCTGAAAAGTCCTTAAGTACCCTGACGAAAATAAAACGCTAATTTATAAGGCTCTCTATAGTCTTTCACCGGTCATTAAATTAATAAATTTTGTTAAATTTTATTAATAAATTAATGAAATAATGTATTGCCCACTGCACAAACTGCAAAGCCATAATTTTTTAGCGTTTTAATTTTAGTCTTCACTCTCCATCCCCAAAACATTCTTTTTAATTAATTTTTGTTCGTTTTTGGGTTTCAGAAATACACAGAATAAACTTTATACACAGATTTTGTCTCGGGGTAATGAAACTTGAGACGTCACATGAGCTTTCCTTAAAATAGGGCACTATAGCCTACATATATGGGTTTTACCAGTAGCGTCGTTTGGGGGGCAAGGGGGAGGGCAGTTGTCTTTTGAGAGAAAAAGTATTATATAGCCCATGCCCCTTGACTCTCCAGATTTGAACCCCTCTTACCCCCAATAAAAATGTTGAAGGATACCCCTCTGAGTTTTATTTCACATCCCTCTTAAGCCATCCCTACAAAATCTAGAATCCTGTGAAACAAAGTGTCCAAGGAGTATATTATCGTCGGTATCTTTGAAAGTTGAAGATAAAAATACCGTTATTTATGAAATACTGCCCTATATAGAATATATAGAGATTTTAGAAAACTTAAGGACATTAAAAGAATTTTAGGACATCAAGAATTTTAGACGTGTAGTTAATATGACTTACAAAAAGTAATGTCATAGCTTTGGCAGTTTTTCGGCCTAATTGTTGTGAAAAGGGTACTTGTCTAGAATCCAGTAGTCACACGCGAATTGTATTGAAAATCAGATAGCATTACCCGGTGAGACACTGTAAAACAAAGAGTTTCTCACTCCCGGAACTATATTTAAACTTAAGTTTTTTGGGGTTTAGAGAGAATAAAAGGAACCTAGGTTAAAAGGTACCTTGGTTGGGTTAGGTAACGTATTTATGCTATGCTCTCCCCCCCCCCCCTAATGTGCAAATATATAGCCCAAATTTGTTTCTTAACCATTATATTTTCATCCTATTTAGATTTATTTCATTAGCATTAACGAAGCTTCACTTATCGCGTGACTACTGGATTATAGACAAGTGCCGTGAAAAATTTGGACATCTCTTAAGAAAGTATATTTTGGTAATTTTTGTTCCTTGGACTCGAATATTTGCCACGCTAAAGAGGAGCCAAAATATTCAGGACTTATAATTGCAAGCTAGAAATTAAGGCCCTTTATTTTCGAGCTGGTAAGTCAAGTTCAAAGAAGACATAATTCTTTATTATCTTTAGCCTAACTTTTGTTTCGTCATAAACTAGTGCTACAAAGATCAATCAAAATAATATTAATCATTGCCGAGACATGTTCAAATAGCTATTTTCACACTGGACAGTTTTTATTTGTATTTTTTTCCAAAAAGGTTTTTTAAATTTTTGGTCACTATGGGCTGTGGTTTGCTCTTTGCTATGTTGCTAAAGGGGCTGAGAGGGACAGCAGTAAAAAGGGGAGATTGTAAACCTCTGGTTATTCCTTTTTGACCATATGGTAAGCTACCCTTTTCATGCTCGTCAGCATCTCTACTCCAGAAACTGTCCTCCAAAAAATGATTTTTGTGCCATATGGCACTATATGATGGATTAATGATAAAGGGTTTACAAAGAACACGCAGATAGAGACGAAAGCTTTAAAATGGTACCCTTTCACGCCTCGTAGCGTTTCTTCTCCGGATATGGCACCGAAAAGTGTTATTCTTAGGTGCAATTTGACACTTAATGACGGTATTATCACAAGTTGAATTAATAAAAAGCCCGTATATATACAGTTTATATATATATATATATATATATATATATATATATATATATATATATATATATATATATATATATATATATATATAAATAAATTAGCTCTTAAAGGTTCTTTCACATTATATGGGCCTCTCTAAAGAAGTCCAACAAGAGATGCTACAGTCAAACGGCAGAGACGCTTTGAAAAACCCGTTTTACAAGATGATTCAAGACACCGCTGAGAGAAATACTTTGTCTAGCGTGGTTTTAAGATATTTAAAGTGTTGTTTTTTTGGAGTTTAGATGGGGAAAAGGTACCTAGGTTAGGTTACGTATTTAATATATAGCCCAAATTTGTTTCAAAACTATTATATAGTCATCCTATTTTATTTTATTTCATTAGCATTAACCAAACTTGACTTTTTAAAAAGGGCCATATAATGCGAAAGTACCCTCTTAAATAATTTGATGGTATCTTTCTCTTTCTTCCCAGCCTTTGCATTCCGGAAATGACATCCAAATTTCCCTTTTTGGATGCTGTATGACATTTTAAGATACCGTAATCAAGTCGAATTTATAAAAAATACAATAGATATAAAAATTAGCTTTGAAACGAGCCCTTAAACCGTGAAACATCAAGATTTAGACCATTTTTAAAGTTATGTCTTGCACTTCAAAACAAAAACACAAGTTGTATGAAAATGATGAAAAATTACCCTTTCCCCTTATCTTTACTAGTCATACATTAGATCATAAAACATAGTCTATAAATTCTTCATCTAACTCGGAACAATACTAAAGAAAAATGGAGAAAGAACATAGGCAGAAAGAAAAACATGGGCATCATGTCGATTCATTGCTAATATAAACACACCTTGGCGAGGAGGGAGCACATCCCCTCCCCCAATCAAGATTTGTAAGAAAACTACGGATGTGTTACATGTTTTGTGCAAAAACATGATTTGGTATCAGAGCCCTTCAAAGAAAAAACCGCTGATGCACATCACCTCAAACTTCGACTGGTCTAAAATTGATTAGCAGTCCCCATTCAGCTCAAATCAGTTGATGAATCCGACTACTCTGCCAAAACAAAGAATTCATATTGACAAAATTAGCTTAAAACCGGACGTGACTATCTCTTGATCGAACACTAAGAGCCCGAGGGAGAAAAATTTTTGGTAAGTGTGGGGCACAGCTTATCGATCTTGGAGAATCAATAAAAGAGATACAAGTTGGAAACATTTAATACAAGACAACTTAAGTAGCGTGAAGACACGAGCAATTCTTTTCATAATGAATTTCATCTTCTCAATGAGAAATGTATCAAGGAGGCACACTTGTGCCTCTATAAAGATGCGACCCACCACAATGTTAAGCGATTTCAGGTCCTAGAGGTCGCAGAGAGACGGCGGTAATCGCATTTTGTAGCCCAAGCTCAAACTAAGAAACTTGCAAAATTTCATCCTCCTCCGACTTTATCTTCATGGGGTAAACTGGGCCGGAAGTTTGGACCCTCCCACCACAGCCCCCCTTTAACGTTGTCCGATTGGGCTGAAATTTAGAGGTTAAGCTTTCCTAGGGCCCGGGAGCTTATCCTCGAAATTTCAGCTCAATCCGATCACTCCTTCCCTGTTTTCAAAAAACCAAATATAGCCACTTAAAATTCATCATCTCTTTTTTTTTCTTAGCCACGCCTACAGGCCACAGTTGGCAACGGATCCGGTTGAATGAGGACTCATTCGAAGCAGAATTCGACCTGTTAGGGCCTTTTGATATTTTCAGACCGAAAAAATTATCCCCCGAATTTACATTTACGAAAAACCTCGTTTTCCTATATTAGCCCATGTTAATTTTTCCCACCACAACCCCCCTTTAACGTTGTCTGATCGGGCTGAAATTTAGAGGATAAGCTTTCCTGGGGCCTGGGAGCTTATCCTCGAAATTTCAGCTCAATCTGATCACTCCTTCCCTGTTTTCCAAAAACCAAATATCAAGTTTTTTGGGAATTTGCTTGCGTCGAAAATAGCTTCCATATACTAAAAAACAATTACCATTGTATCTGTATAGTCCAGCGGTTGATACTTCAGACTCTCAGGCGGAAAACTCGGGTTCGATTCACCATCAGAGCAAATTTTTATATACTGAATTTAGACTTTGAAAAGAAACTCAGTTTTTTTTTAATTATTTAAAAAAAATTACGTTTTCTAAAGCGTTAAAGAGGCTGAGTTACAAGGTCGACCCTTAAAACGTACAGGGAATAGGAGGCACAGTTGGGGGACTGTTAAAGAGGCTGAGTCACAAGTTCGAACCTTAAAACGTACAGGGATTAGGAGGCACCCTGTACGACGTGATTTGAGTATTCAGGAATTAAAAGCCTTAACACAAGAATGTTCAAGAGTGGGGGGTTTGGGGGGCGGCAGCCCCCCAACTTTAACTCCTGACACGATCAGCTAACAGTTAGTCAAGCAATAATAAGTAATAAACTGTACAAAAACGTGCAGAAATTATTTGAAAAAAACTACGTTTTCTAAAGAGTTAAAGAGGCTGAGTTACAAGGTCGAACCTTAAAACGTACAGGGATTAGGAGGCACAGTTGGGGGGCTACCGCCCCCCAAACCCCCCGCTTTCGCAGCCTTTAAATATAAAAAAAAATTCTTTAAACTGAAAGTAAGGAGCGACATTAAAACTTAAAACGAACAGAAATTATTCCGTATATGAAAGAGGCTGTGCCCTCCTCAACGCCTCGATCTTTACGCTAAAGTTTTTATTGTTTAAAAAAAGAGTTGTGAGAAAGTCAAACTTTAGCGTAAAGATCGAGGCGTTGAGGAGGGCACAGCCTCTTTCATATACGGAATAATTTCTGTTCGTTTTAAGTTTTAATGTCGCTCCTTACTTTCAGTTTAAAGAATTTTTTTTTATATTTAAAGGCTGCGAAAGCGGGGGGTTTGGGGGGCGGTAGCCCCCCAACTATGCCTCCTAATCCCTGTACGTTTTAAGGTTCGACCTTGTAACTCAGCCTCTTTAACTCTTTAGAAAACGTAGTTTTTTTCAAATAATCAACAAATAAGCTGTGTTAACGGCTGAACGGAATAATACAACATATAAAGCACGCATGTGGGATTTGGTTTCGGAAAGGGGAAAGTGAAAATGAATAGACCTTCCAGAGAGGCAAAACCACGGGGCTCCCACTTTCAAAAATCATGCACAGAAGGTGGCATGTGCCAAGCGTGGGGGAACCGTGCAGCACACATGGCGTTCCAAAATGTGCACCAAATGGAGGAAAGAAGGCAGCCACGCGACGTAGAAAAAATGAATTATTCATATAGAAATCGTAGAAACAAGGTCGTATTTAGGGAAGAGACTAGGGTTTGAATCTCCCCCTCCCCCCCCCAAAAAAAAAATGTTTGTTCGACTCGTAAAAGCGCAATAAAAATTCATAAAAACACATTTTGATATTTTTGAAGTTTCTTTTCGTAAGTTCTCCGAAAAAAAATCCTGGATACGGCGTCCATAGAAAACTACAGCAACAGTAGTCAAATATTGACATTTTGGATCAAACCATGATTCCAAAGGTGCAAGATATTTTAATCTCGTTTTTAGCTTTAAAGTGGGTCTTTACTTTTTTTATGATAATTCTGTCTTCTACATAACAATGCTTCAAAATTAATGATCATCTCTGAAACGTCTGTTAGTTATTGCCAAACAAGCTAAATATGTACGACCCAACCAAACATTAAGCATCTTCTTCTCTCTATTTAGAACTCCTCCAATGAAACCTGTAGAAACCTCCCACGAAATATCCCCCAGTCACATTAAAGTATCAGCAACTTGCATCACTCTTAATCATCCCCAATTAAATTATTCCGCAAATTAAATCCTTAATTATTCCGCAATTAAATCCACTTATTTTCTTAACCTAAATTTCGAAATTTAATCTTGGATCTCAAACTCCCAAAACCTCTAAAAATTGATTTCGCAAATGCTTTTACATAGGACACTCAAATCGTCCACATAATGATTATCTAGTGAGCTCATGAAACTATGATAAGGAAGAGCTCTTTGAGATTTAACACTGCCATCACCTCCATAGGAATTAAAATCTTAAATCAAGTAGTGATTTTTCTATTCCATATTAGTATCCAGGTACGTTGCAACGTGCAACTCAAATTGTTGGTACGAAGGGCTATAGGATCCAATAGTCTTCAACCATGGAACTTGAATAAAATGCGAAATAACGTCAAAGTAGCCAAAAGTAAACTACATACCACGCGTGATTCTACACCAGAGGGGAGAATCACTTCTACCGCAATACCCCCTCTCAAAAATTGCAAGATATATAATTTGTTCACAATTCTATGTTATATTACTCACCTTCTTAAAGGGTTTTCCGAATCTTCTCAACTCCAGGAAAGAAATGTAGCCCAACTTCGGATATAATTAGTTTGTATGGACTAAGTGAATCCTTAAAAACGAATATGACAGTGTCCAGCATATCGTTCTTGGCATTTGCCTTAGAAGCATGCAATTCTTTAGGGGGGGGGTCAAGTTAGAATACACCCCAAAATATGGGGAAATCGGGCTATAAAAAGTAGTCTATGCGGAGATCTCGAGGGATTAGAACATCGTTGCATAACTCAAACAAAAACAAAAATTCCATTGCATAGGGATCACCAGAAACAATCTTATTTAGGGTAAGAATGATGGAATACGATCAAACATTGCGGTTCAGTTCAACAGGTTGTTTCAGATACAATACAAAGTAGTCTAGGAAAAGAATAAGAAACGAAGCACGCGAATTGTCCGGATACACAATACTTTCATCTTTATAAAAAATTAAAAAAAAAAAAGTTTTTTATTGTTTAAAAAAATAAAGTTGTGAGAAAGCGTGAAACTTTAGCGTAATGAGCGAGGCGTTGAGGAGGGGACAGCCCCTTTCATATACGGAATAATTTCTGTTCGTTTTAAGTTTTAATGTCACTACTTACTTTCAGTTTAAAAAAATTGTTCTTTTTATTTAATTTTTGAACGTTTTTGAATTAATACAGGTTTTGATTTTGGTTTACCGTACATGAATAATTAAAACAAAATTTGCATATTAATTTTACCTTTATTTGGTTAAATGGCTTTCTCGAAAGTTGTTTAATTTTATTTACGAACGTTTTTATTAGTAATAAATATGCGTAACTTACGAATTAACGTTCGTAACGAACTTCTATATTCATATATTTTTAATACATATATTAGGGGGTTCTTCCCCTATTCAATACCTTGCTCTTTACGCTAAAGCTCGAATTTTGTTCCAATTCTTTAAAAATGACCCCTTAATCACAAAGGCCGTTAATTAGAATAAATAGCTCTTATGAAAGTACTAAAAAAATCTTTGGCTTAAAGAGCGAGGTATTGACTAGAGGGCGAACCCAATAATATATGTACTAATTTCTGTTCGTTTTAAGTTTTGATATTGCTCCTTGCTTTCAGCTGAAAAACTTGTTTTTTTTCTAATTTCTGATCGTTTTTTAAATAATACTGGAAAATCAGGCGCCCCCTTTATAGCAATGTCCCTTCCCCCATGGAAAGATCCTCCCACGTAGCCCACAGACCCCCCCCCCCACTACCAGAAAAAATCCTCCTTGAAAACGGCTGTATACTTCCCAATAACCAGTACCATATATAAACATTGGGTAAAGTTCATAACTTTCAGCCCTCCCCCCGGGGACTTTGGGAGATGAACTCATCCTAAAAGACATAGTTATTATATTTTCGACCATGCTGAACAAAATCTCAAAATTTTGATCGGGTGACTTTGGGAAAAAAATGAGAGTGAGAGGGGGCCTAGTTGCCCTCCATTTTTTTGGTCACTTAATAAAGGCACTAGAACTTTTAATTTCCGTTCTAATGAGCCCTCCCACGATATTCTAGGACCACTGGGTCGATACGATCACCCGTGGGGGAAAAAAACAAATAAACACGCATCCGTGATCTTTCTTCTGGCATAAAATACAAAATTCCACATTTTTGCAGATAGGAGCTCGAAACTTCTACAGTAGGGTTTTCTGATACGCTGAATCTGATGGTGTGATTTTCATTAAGGTTCTATAACTTTTAGGGGGTGTTTCCCCCTTTTTTGAAAATTAGGCAAATTTTCTCAGGCGCTTAACTTTTGATGGGTAGAACTAAACTTGATGAAACTTATATATTTGAAACCAGCATTTAAATTTAATTCGTTTGATGTATCTATTGGTTTCAAAATTCCTTTTTTAGAGTTTCGGTTACTTTTGAGCCGGACCGCTCCTTACTTACAGTCCGTTACCACGAACTGTTTGATTGCAACTGGACGAGTCATCTCAAGTCCTGAATTATTGACAACACGCTGAGCTTTGTCAAAAATAGAGGTAATGAGAGTACCAGCATTTTCTTTCATTTCTGTTGTTCCAAATCGAGAATGCACATTTTTAATGTTTAAAAGTGGCAGCCTTACTTTTG
This sequence comes from Artemia sinica, assembly GCA_027921565.1. Classification (NCBI taxonomy): domain Eukaryota; kingdom Metazoa; phylum Arthropoda; class Branchiopoda; order Anostraca; family Artemiidae; genus Artemia; species Artemia sinica. The sequence continues at coordinate 92,720,099 of CM051256.1, read as the reverse complement.
CCATTCTAGGGTATTTTGTCCCTGCTTGGGCAAAAATTTAATTTTTGTGTCATAAAATTGGCAGAAAAGACCCCTCTGCTATAGTTTATAAATAACTATAAATATAGTTTATAAATAGTTAATAGATTTTGGGACTCAGAGGGTTTTAGACAATGCAAAATTGATGAGCTGTCTTAGAACGTCCATTTTCTACGAATTGATATTTTATGGCACAAAATGACAAAAAAGCCACTTTAGTTCCATACTGAACACCCACCAGTCAAATGACATGACAAGACTGAATAAAAAAAAAGAAATAAAAATAACCAATGAACAGGAAACATATTTAAATATTGATACACTAAATATTTTTATGACAACGACATAAAATATTACTAAACACTATTGACAGGAAACAAATACGAAATACATGCACTAACAATGTAGGAAACAATACTAAACATACGTCACGTGCGTATAAAGCATACCGCACATAAGAAACGCACACAACATAGCATACAAACATAGAAAACAATACTAAACACATAAATAGAAAATAAAATTTAACACTAAAGCACAAAATAGGGCCATGACAACGACATACACTAAACAGGGTGCAAAATCATTCTGTGAAGAACTGTTTTTCCAGCTGTACTTGGCAATTAATTTGGAAATCGCAAAATCAGGATCGGTGAGTTTAAAGAATTTTATCAATGAAGAGTTCCGATGCCAAAGGTAGTAACCGATACAAAGGTTTGTCAAACCGAAAGAAACGGGCCTTCTTAGAATATAATATATACCAATTATATAATATTATAATATATAACGTGTGAGGAAGGGCTACGGTATTGAAAAGGATTTTAATAGTAGGCGATTGAGTCTTAAATTTGCTGCAACAATCGGTACATAAGTAGCCAATATGCGATGATCTAGGAGTAGACATCTGTATGACGTATAGAGAAGCCGATGGGAATGCCTATATAAACGGGATGCAGGCTTATTTGAATTGACCAGAAGGCTGAGTTCTGCTACTCCTGATGAAGAGTGAAAGCGACATCATTTATTCTTTGAAGAGTGCGGATAAGGTTCAAACATCATCAGCGTAATATACTAGAGACAGTATCAATGAAGATAGAATAAAATAAATGGGCCACAGGTCCTGAGCATCCAAAACATTTCAAGCTGCTTGGTAACGTGAATAAAAGACGAGGACAATATTCTTGACCTGTGCAAGCTTTCCGCATATGTGAAGTAAAATGTTCCCATACTTAAGTTTGTTGCACTGAGCCCATGCGAAGTCCCGACCGTAAGAGAGATTGTGCATATTACGGTTGTATCCAAAGTGACTCGGATGTTGTGAAAGCTGGACAGCCTCATTGTAAACTCCATTTATGCTGCAAAATGGCGGCAAGCTGAATGGCTGGAACCATCTAACCTGTCAAACCTTTATAGATATTTTGTTTCCCAGAACTTACGTAAAAGTTAACAAACTTCGTCGAAGCAAAGAGAAATGAAAGGTCGTCATTGCTACTAAACAAATTATCGATAAAACTGAGGTTTTTAATCATCCAGCAGTATTGATCACATCAGATTTACACAACATATTTTGTATCCTCTACTTGTTGTATCAGGGTCACTATCACAATTCCCAAGAAGGTAAAAGTCCACTTTTTTCTCGAAAAAGAAAGCAAATATGCCGATATGCTCACGGTTGCAGCCAATGCTTTAATCGATGCTGAACCCTAATGGGAATGTCTAGTTCTCTCTAGTCTTTTGAGAGAAAAAAATTTATCATCTAGTTCTCACTTTTGATTCTCTCATCTACTCACTTATACTCCTCGAGCCGGCCAAGCGAGAACTGAATTCCTCGGGGATTTGTTCTTTCTTAAACATGCACTATCTACTATTTCTTCGCCTAAAACTACCTCAAGATAAAAATATGCCCCCAATTCCACGTAGGAAAATCATTGCCCCCAATTCCATGCCCCCAATAAATGCCCCCATATAAATGCCCCCAAATGCCAATAAAAAATATGCCCCCAATAAATGCCCCCAATTACACGTAGGAAAATCATTCCTGTCCTGACAAGTGAACGTCAAGGACCCGTTTCTCCTCCTAATCTTTTCAATAATCGACAATTAATAGCTTCTAGACTCGCAAAATTGTCTCTCGATCAATGTAAGCAACGGTTGCCTTTAATACTAATTAGATTTTCCTATCCTCAGTCATCAATCTTTTCAAAAAGATTAGCAACGGGCTTGAAACCAAATTCTGGCTCATGTCGCAGACAACATTGCCAAGTTATAGTTCGCGATAGCTGTACAACATCCCCAAGGGCAAGGGCACCCATATGGGGGGGTGAGGCAGAGGGGGGCTCCAGCCCCCCTGGCTGAATGATGCTGCCTTATATTTTTGTTTTGAAATTTCTACTATACAATATTGGAAGTGCCGATTAGACCAGGAAAGCCCCCCCCCCAAAAAAAAAAAATCAGCTTATGGGTGCCCATGCCCAAGGGAACTAGTTACTCAAAACGGACAATTTTTAAATACCCAGCAAATAAATAATCAGATAGCCAAGTAAAATTTTAATAAATATTCGTAGGGAAACACAAAGACAGAAGCACGATCTATTTTGTTGCTCAAAATGTCGATTTTTTTCTTCAAATGGAAAATCAAAAATAATGATTTTCTCTATCAACATTCTACGACGACTGGTTCTGTATGATCGCCCTTGGGGAAAAAAAAGAAGAAAAAATAAGGAGACACATTATTTCTTGGAGTGGGGAGCTGTAAGTCTCCTGAATGGGCTTTCGACCATTACGATTCAATGGTGCACTTTGATTTCAATTCAATGTCATTATTGAGGGGTTATAGGCTCTTTTTTCAAAATTCCTAAGGAGAGGTAAGACCATACCCAATTAAATTAGTAGCCGATATAAAACCAAGCAAATGCTTATGAAGGTTTCGATTAGATATGTAAAGCGGACGTAAACAGATAACATATTGGAAACATCTTCCTTTTCTTCAGCAAGAACCGCAAAAAAGACTTCTCTGACGGGGTGCGAAAAATGGGTAATACCACAGTTTTTACATATTTCGTAAATCATTTTTCACTTAATCTCAATTAGGCTGCCCAGCAGTTGAACGAACCAGTGTGCAATAGCTGAGGGATCCTCATAATATCCACTCGTAACCTAGTTGTTTGCACGATTAACAGAAAATTGCCCCTTCCCCATAAATTTTCATGAATTGGCGCCACTAACCTACCCTCTGGAAGCGGGTCTGGTTACATATAATACATCATAATAAAAAAATACAACAAAAAGTATCCAGGATTTTTTTTTTTTTTGGGGGGGGGGGGGACAAAAAACTTAAAAACACACCAATAATTTGTTTATATTCATTTTGTTATGTTTATACAACTCGGACAAACATTTCGGGAGGGGATTCAAACCCCCTAAGCCCCACCCCCCTGGATACGGCCTTGAAAAACAATCAATTTCCGTACAAATTACGCTTATTCTTTGGCGATTTTTCTCTTTGGTCCCATTCACAACGAGAGTTAGCAAACACCGACCTATTTATGTAAAATTTAGTTAAATTCAGAAGTAAGCTATATCAAGTAGTATAAATCAATTTATCCAAACTTTAATAGGACTAAGCTAAGGCAAGCAAATCAACGAGCTTCTTTACTGATCCTAGATGTTCAGAAAAACCCTTCATGAATTTTCTTCGAAAGGGACAATATAGGTTTAGGAATCCTCGATATTTTTCACGAGAACGTTTCTGTCCTGAGCTTAGATATTGGGGAAAGTAAATTCATTACCTAGGCTATTATCCTGAAAAAGTATATTACGGTTATATACTCTGCTATACTAAATATTTGATATCCTGGGAATTGCTCTTACTTGAGATTTATGCAACAGAATCTTGGGATTTTGTTGATTATAAGGTTAAACTCGGCCTGTGATAAAGAAATTATCAAAATATAGTGAAAATGTGTGTTTTTTTTTCGCTAGGCCAACTAGCAAGCAAAAGCTTATCAGACTAATATTAATGCTTCTGACATTAGGTAAGTTAGCTATATTCCATTGTGGCAGAGCCTTCAGCTAGCATAAGTATTTCTTCGGTTGTCTGGTATCAATTTCTATTCGGATAGTGGCAACACTACTAATGCTCTCTCAGCAGTCTGAGTACATTTTGTCATCGCAATTGCTCAATCCCCCTCCCTCCAAAGTGGTCTGATATAACCCTAGACTACGAGAAAATTTTGATGACCTTGCAATACTTCTTTATGCTTATTCCTCATGAACATGTGGTTCATAATGCAAATGAATCTAATTTGGAAAAAAGATGCAGAATCAGTAAACGTTTACAGGTTGTAGCCTAATAACTAGAGCTTTATCTGGCCCCATCAGGAGATAGCGTCAATAGGAGACAGCCCCATCATATGTCGTCATTGTGAAAACAGTGGTCATTACGTTTGGAGAGAGCGTTGATTAGGGAGATGAAGAGTAAATTTCTTTTTTGTTGTTGCTTATTTCTGTCTTATACAGTAAATTTACCCGAATGTTTGGCAACAATTAGGAAGTGAAGGAGTAAGAGGCTAGTTTGGAGCAATATCCTACTTTTTCAACCTGAGGTACGCCGGATAGTCATCTTCTACTAAACTCGTGCGTGAATACTAGTCCATTCTTTCCAAGCAAATTAGTAATGTGTCGATGATGGGGCATGAGCAGGGCCGAATTTAAAGCTTTGGACGCTTCTAGGCCCAAGCGTTTTTTAGAGATTTTCAGGGAAATTCCCCAAAAATCCGGAGATAGTGGAAGCACTGAACAGAACACAACTGGTGAGCCAAAAGCAATGAAAGAGAGAAGTAATACCGAACTCTCAGCTGCCGTTTTTAGGAGTCATCTGACAGTTTTTAAGTGGCCATGGAATTCCTGTGTAATTTTAAAATCATTTTTCTGTGAACAGGCAGCACGGCGGCGGAGTGCACCCAGCACTTCGAAGATAAATCACACCACTCCAGTTTTTGTTACAAAAAATCACTCAGAGACAAATTTTGGCACCCCTTGGCATTGCGCGCCCCTAGGCCCGGGCCTAGTGGTCGTATTGGTAAATCTAGGCCTGGGCATGAGCATACATAGATTAATGTCATAAGCTTCGATACAGTAATATAGTGGGTCATCAGTCTTGTCTAAGGGCTATTCTAAAGGAAACACTATCGTACCGGTAACAGAAGAGTAGTAGCCTACCATTCAATCTTCCTGCCAAAATTATTTCCAAGTATGTAATGGTATTTGCCGTTACTATTGTTCACCATCAATCAGGTGAATATACGGCATATAAACTTGAAAAATAAATCTTCTGCTTAAATAAGGCACAGGAAAAATGTTTTTACCCTCATACCTTTGTTAAATTCTGATTTATAAGGTTTTAAAGATTTGTAAACTTGTTTCTGAAATTTAGGAAAAAACTCAAATGCAAATGATGAAGCAAATGAAGCAAATGAAACCAAGATTAGACTATTAGAAGCTACAGCAATGACAGTGGTCAAATATTGCTCTGAAGCATGGACGCTCCGAAAAGCGGATGAAGATTTACTAGATGTTTTCCAGAGAAATTGCTTAATGATTGTTCTTGGTACCCGGCTGACTGACCGTATTTCAAACAATAGGCTATACGAAAAATGTGGTTCAATACCGCTCTCTAGGGCTATAATGAAAGAAAGGTTGAGGTGGCTAGGGCACGTTGTGTGGATGAAGGATGACAGATTGCCGAACATTGTTCCTTTCGGCGAACCGTCTAGGGCTAAACGGAAAGCAGTTCGTCCTCGTCTGGGTGGGATGACGTCATAAAGAAAGATTTAAAAGCAATGGGAACTTCGTGGAACGGTGTAAAAAGGGAGGCTTCGAATAGGTTGGGACGGAGGAGGAGCGTGCGTAGCTGTGTTGACCTCAGGCGGCTTAGTGCTGCGGTGAGTTATTAGTAGTAGAAGTAGTAGTAATGGGGCCCCAAAAGGTAACCTGTTACCTTGTCTTTGGTTTTCAACAATGAAGCAAAGTTAAAAACGGATTAGATATACAAATTAGCTTTTAAATGAACCATTAAACAAATCTCTATGACGTTTCAATGCCCTGCTAGCAGCAAAGTAAAATAAATGAAAAAATGGACACATCAGTTCTACCCACAGGCCAGGATTTACCAATAGGCCAAGTAGGCCCGGGCCTAGGAGTGCACAGTGCCAATTGGTGCAATAATTTGCAATGGGTGATTTTTTTTTCTGAACAAAAAATGGACTCAGGGGTGGACCCGGGATTTTTTTTAGGGGGGGGGGGAACAGGTTGATCCGATAAACTTGCGTTAATTAAGTAAATTACACTACTTTAGGGGGGCACGCGCCCCCCCCCCCCAGATCCACCACTGACTGGACTAATGTGGTTTATGGTTAAAGTGCCAGGTGCGCTCCGCCCCCACGTTGCCTGCCCACAGAAAAGTGATTTTAAAACAACAGGAATTCCGTGGCCACTTATAAACTGTCAGATATCTCCCAAGAATGGCAGCTAAGAGTTCGGTATCACTTCTCTCTATGATTACTTTTGGCTCATCAGTTGCATTCTGTTCAATGCTTTCATTATCCCCGAATTTTTGGGGATTCCCCCGAAAATCTCGCAAAAACGGAGCGACAAAAACGCTTGAGCCTAGAAGTGTCAAAGCTTTAAATTGGGCCCTGGCTACCCATGCAAAAATGCGATTTTCTTTGTCATTCAAGGCGGGGCTGTAATTTCTTGTTTAGAGTTTTCAACAATAGCCTAGTAATTCCAATGGTGTGTTTTTTTTGCTTTGCTGTAATGCCTTTCTTGAGGGGTTTCAGGCTCTTTTTAAAATTCCTCCAAATTTGTTTACAATAAATTGTTATTTTTTACAATACCATTTTACTATTAGGACTAATGGAAATAATAACCATTATTCTTGAATCAGCTATAGATGGCAACTTTTTCTCATTAGACAATTTTTTTAGAAACACATCAGTAAATGTTTTGGTTACTATTAAAATGGAATTTGCCCAGGGAGCGATTGTTGGATTTAAAAAAGAGCATAAAAAGGCATCAAGTGGTATATTCACTTTCTTCCTAGCTATATTATTGTGAATATACATATATTTACCAAAACAGGAATTGCATTTTCAAAAACTAAACATAATGAAAAAAATATTAAAAACTCTAAATTCAGTTACACTATTGTTGTCAGAATGCAGATAGGTATAAACCTGTCATGTATACAATCTTCTTTGCCCTAGAAATAAGAAAATAGTTGGCTAAACATAATAGGCCCTAGCAAAGGCAATACCTTCCCAGCAGGGCCAGACTTAAATCTTTGGCATCCCTAGCATCAATCGTTTTGGCGCCTCTAGGCCCAAGTGATTTTTTGTCCGGGAGGGATAGCAATTTATAGGGAAATTCCCTAAAATTCGGGGACAGTGAACAGAAGCCAACTAATGAGTGATGAGCCAAAAGTAATGTAAGAGAGGTGATACCGAGCTCTCAGTTGTTATTCTTGGGAGACATCGTAGGCCTACAATTCATAAGCGGCTACGGAATTCCTGTTGTGTTCTAAAATCACTTTTCTGAGAATAGGCAGCAAAGTGCACCTGGCACTTTGATGATAAATCAGATCAGCCCAGTTTGTGCCAAGAAAAAATCGCTCAAGGGTTTTTTTTGCGCCCCTTGGCATTGCGCAACCTAGGCCAGGGCCTGTGCATAAATCCTAGCCTGGTTCCCTGGTGTAACCTATCTTTGATCCGTTTTTTAAAGTAGCCTATTACCCAATTATTTTCTAAGATAGGCCTAGGAAGAAAACCACATAAACTAGAATTTTACCCTGATTTTTGTGCCCTCTCCCCAAAATTTTGAAAAATATTTTTTTTTGGTTGGCTATTTTCATTCAGTTTCTTATTACAATTCCATTGAACAACACATAAAAATACCCCCAGCCCTACATTTCCGTAAGTTGGCGTCAATGTTTTGACGATGGCCTATAGTCAAGTTTAACCAAATTACTGCAATTCTAAAATGGAATAAATAACAAAACTCACCTTCACTTGGATGATCTAGTAAATCTGTTACAAGTATCCCTTTGGATAAGAATAAATCCCTTATATTTCTACAAGAACTATCCCTTGGATAGGTTTTAGCCGCAGATACCACAGCAATAATAATCAATAACCTTGTTTTCATCACTTCAACTTATTGTAACAAGAAAACTAACCAAATACTAATACAGAAAAATTTAGTCAGTGACTGATACGCAATCAGTTCACTGTTGAAGAAGTTCTAAAAAGCGAAGTGGGGCGGAGCCAAAACCACTCCGCTGAGACAAAGAACACCTCTGGAATGTCAAAATGAGAACTGGAATGTGTCCATGAAAGAAGAACGATCAACTCTGAACAGTTGTACGTCTTTCTGTTTTGATCAATTTAATCGGAAATAAAGAGTAGAAGGGTGAAGACAGAAAACGAGCCGAAGTCGCTAGTTTTTGTGTCTATTGTGGTTGCGGGTTTCACTGCAATCTAGTAAAGAATGAACTTAAAATAACCGATAGTTTAAAAAATGTCAAGCCAGGAAGAATCGCCATTTGAAGCTGATTTCGAAATCGTAACAATTGCTTCGATTAATTGGTACTGTTCTATTAGCTGGGAACCACGCGAGAAGTGAAGTTTGGCTAATGCTAATGAAATGAAACAGAATAGGATGGAAATATAATAGTTTAGAAACAAATTTCAGCTATATATTTGCACATCAGGGGGGTGGGGGTAAACCATAGCATATATTAAATACGTAATCTAACCTAGGTACCTTTTTTTTACCCTAAACCCCAAAAAACAAAAGTTTAAATATTGTAAACGCAGTGATAAATCACTGTTTGCAATCCTCGGCATAGGATTTCTCCGTTGCAAGAAAACTGTTTGACTAGTTTCTTTAGCACTTTCCCTATACAATATATCGCGTGGTTCCCAGCTAATAGAACAGTACCGATTAATCTTATTGGTAAAAAGTTTATTATGAAAACTGATTTCTGAGAATTACGAAATCCACAACTTTTCAAAATTAGTGACGGACCGAACAAAAACCTAAGCAATTAGATTATCTATGGCCAAAAACCTTAAATATTAGAATTATAGTGCCCATCTTGAGGAGCAACGAAAAATACTTTTTTGAATGGGGAGCATTAATGTTCCTATATATGTTTCTTATATAAATGAAATAAATTAACGGAATATGGTCAGCAGATTGCATAAAATAGAAAACTGGCCTTCCTGCAACATTGTATCGAATGCTAAGCGGAAAAGTCACTTTCTAACACATCAGTAGGGCGAGGTACAGTGGCGGTTCCAGCCTCTCTTGTGCCCGGGGAAAAACTTTGATTTGTGCCCCCCCCCGCCCCTGCCTCCAAAAAAATTTCAAGCCAACTTTTTTATAAAATTTTCATATTTTAATAAAAGTTTCATTTATTTAAAAATATTTCTATTGGTTTGAATATGACTTTACTTACTTAAACCTCAGGAAAATTATTAATTATCTCGACCCAATTGACCGCTTGTAATCATTCGCGTTCTGTGCTCATTAACGGTATATCATTCAGTTGCTCATGGCCCATAGTCGGTTTGAGGTACGTTAATATTAATTTAAGTCTACTAAATGACCGCTCGTCAATAGGCACTGACACTGCAATCGCTAATAATATTTGATAGGAAACTCTTACGTTTGTGAAAATCCCTTCATCTCCACTTACTCAGTTAATTCAAACAATACTAAAATTAATTAAATTCAGTCTACTTACATATGTTTTCAGGGAAAAGAGGTAAAGGTATGGGAAAGATGAAAGTTTCGGATTCAATTTGCTTATACTTGCAAACAACTGCGGCCTCTGCTAATAAAAATAAAATTAAAAAAAAACGATTATAACCGTCAAATTATTTTTTTGAAATTTGCGTCCCAAAAATTTATGCTCTCGGGGCAAGTCCCCCCTATTTCCCCCCTCCCACTAAAACCACCTCTGATAGGTAATAGTCTGGACAGATTTTTTGGCTGTTCTTAACCCACCTGTGTTAAAACACTTATCATCTCTTCTGAAACACGGGCCTTAGCCAATAAACATCTCTATATTGTCTTGAAAGCTCGTGGAGAGCTGCACAATGAGGGCATTAAAATGCACTGTTTCAGGCTTCTGAACCACCCTCACCCCCGCTTCACAATTAGCCACCGCCTCTCTTTCGTAAAAGCTGATGTGCAATTATACATCACTAAACATAATTTCATCAAAATTCAACTGTAGCAACTTAGTTAAATGAGTGTTATGTCACGATATATGTCTATGCTAACCCATGTCTTTACTATGCTCTTGTGGACTTTGTGGCCTCCGTGCAGCATTTCATCTCCTGCAGCTGAGAAGCTCAACAGATACTTTTTTGATGCTTTTTAATCGAATAATGTCTGAGAATTTTCCGTGGATAGCATGTATATCCGCTTTTTGGCAAAACCATTGTTTGGTGCCACAAAATTGCAGTGAACGCCACTTTCCCGTGGTAAAATCCCTGATACCTAAAGAGGGCACAAAAGCTTTTTATTTCTGTTTGAATAAACCCTCTCCTGATCTTCTAGGACCGTTGATTTGATTTGATCGCTCGTGGAAAAAAATAATAATAAACACGCTTTGCTGGTCTTTCTTCTGGTAAAAACTCTATCTCACATAAGTAGTAATGCACTGTGGACAAACGACGGAGTTCAAGTGTACCCCTTGCAACCCAAAAAATCTGGAAGCTCTATAATTTCTGAGCACATCGGCATTAGGCTGGTATACGATGCGAGCACATCGACACTGGTACTCTATCAATCGCTAGCACATCGCCTATGTCTAGTTAACCCACCTGTGTTACTAAGCTACGTGTCGAGTGCGATAAACGCACCTTGGGTCTACCTAAGAGTTTTGTTTATCATGCTTAAGCATATCCTGATGGGATATACCCCCTAACCGCGCAAGTGCAATAAATTATTCTGATCCCTCTTTGTAAGAAAGAGGCAAGATTATTCTTTGAAGTTGTTTAGAAATGTTTTATTTTAAGCATAATTGCTATTAATAAAAATGGAATCCCAACCGAAAAATGTCTGTTTCAAAATGCTATAAATATTTTGCCTCCAAATCCCCCCTCCAGCCACCATCCTCCACATCTCTTTTTCCATTCCGATTTTTATTTAAATGCTAAAACTTGCTCTATGCGTGAACAATTGACATTCTCCCTCAAAAAGGCTGTTTATTTCTCTTTTGAAAGGGTGCTTATTTTTCTTTTGATATAATTTTTTTTATTTAGATTCCCCTCTAAAGAGTTTGAACTTTTAAACTTTATTGTATTTTAATCCCCATGTGTGGCACAAAACCTTAGAAATTTCACTTTTTAGTCAAAAACTACTTATTTTCTTTTCACTTGAAATTACATTTTTACGGGCACAATTCCCTCAAAACTACATTTTTAATGTAATAGGAAGTTCTTATTTTTCTTTATTCAACTACGCGAACAGGAGGGGAATGTTACCATCTGCTTATGGATTTGTGAAATTACGGATGGTAGACAATAATTTTTATACCTGGAAAAGTCTCAAGGGACTGGCTTCTACTCTCCAAATTGTTAAATTTTTGTTCCGTTGCGTTCTAGTTCCAGTTCGTTCAAAATCGTTCCGTCCTAGTATTTTTTTTTTATTCTTGTGATTTTTTTTTTCATTTTGTTCAAGTAGAAAAGTGTGTTATTATCAATGTGCATCTCTCGAGAGATTACCGCGATGACCGGTCGGAATCGGAATTTCTGTTTACGTCAGCGTGTGAGAAACTAGGGCCTTGTCTCTAAGATTTGCTAGTTAGAAAAGTGATGTACTGTGTCGGGGGATTTTAACCATAACTTAGTTGACACATCATCATTGCGTGCTACTATTTTGTCTGGCATTTATGACAATTGGCTAAGGATTCTGCTGAAAGACCTTGAACACACATACATCAAACAAGCCATGTATCAAACCTTGACCACCTAGTCTCTTCAACAAATCTTCTATTGTCACCTGTCCATTTCGTTACTGACCTACAATGGTCAGACTACCTTCCAATATCAGTAGTATCCCTTCACTTCTTTCAAAGGCACCCATACGGAAAATAACATAGGGAAATTAGCATAGGGAAAATAGCATTGGATTTTAAACGGAGCCATCTGACATCACACCCACGCACCTTTCTCCAGCTGGCAAGATCCCCATTTTTGGCAAGAGTTCAGTGTCCTTGGCAAGAGTTCAATGGTTAGGTGACACACCCCCGATTTCTACGGAAGCCCTGTCCCTTTCCATTGGATTATACCGGACCCCTCTGACGTCACGGCAACCATAGGGAAATTAACATTGAGTTTCAAAGGCAGTCCCCTGACGTCACGCGACACACCCATTTCTAGATGGAAAAAGTTCAATGTCCTTGGCAAGAGTTCAATGGTTAGTTCAGGTGTTTTTCTATGACACACACCACTTTGTTTTTCTACGGCATGCCCTCTGGCGTCACGCGCCACACCTATTTCTAGGCAACATTCCCGCCCTTGGCAAGAGTTCAATGGTTAGGTTAGGTTACTTGAATTTATAAGATAAGCCCTCTGACTTCACGGTACACACCCCTGTGTATTTCAAGCGCATGTTTCGTCACTCCAAACACCTGTACAATGCGGTCAGCTGTTTCTAGGCGACATTCTCAGGTGTTTCAAATACTTGGAATGTGGTCCTTATAATACACAAGTTTTAATAATAATCTCCTAACCCCTCACCCCTGTTTCTAGCGTATGCCCTCTGACATCACAGTGCACACCCCTGTTTGAAGCGTATGTCACACCAAGCGACACACCCTCGCCATTAAAGGGTTAGATAAGTTGAGCTAGCAACCCCTCGCACCTCCACAGTGCAGTCACCTGTTCTATTAAAGGGAAACACTTGGCAAGACTCTGTAACACATCCTTCTGGACTCCAATGACCTCATACAACTTACCTCCTTTCAAACAGATAGGTCTAATATGCTTGACGCAATTTTGCGTAATTGTAAATCCCAGCTTGTAACGTAAAGACAGCTTACACCTAACTTAATGGCGGTACACACTTTACGCAATGATTGCGCTTCCATCACTGCCAGATAATACCATTTTTAACATTTTTCGCCGAAAACCCTGAAGACATTTTCTTTTTCGGCGTTTCTTTTTTTCGCCCAAAACCCCAAAAGCTTTTTTCATTAACTTAATGGCGGCACACACTTTATGTAAGGTCCGCACATCTTACACATGGACGGCACATCCATCACTGCCAGAAAATACCATTTTGATATTTTTTCGCCGAAAAGCCTCTCTTTTTCGGCGTTTCATTTTTCGCTCGAAACAAAAAGCGTTCATGACCCCTCCAGGACTCGAAAGGTCATTCCCTTCCAATGGAAAACGCTCTAACCTAGAGAACTAAGAAAATATTTCCAATATTTTGTATCTTGAACCATATTCTAAAAATAAACTATTACACGACACCTGAGGTTCCCCATTTGTTGGTACTCAATAGAACCACGTGTTTACATCGAAATTTGGCACGTACTTGGAAAAACCTCTATTTCCAGGGGACATTTGCTTTCAAGATATTAATAAAGGGCAAATGTATGTCGTACTCGTGTTAAAGACTACATTTTAAAAACCAGACAATGTAAATGAAAACAAATTGATAAGCAATAAAACATAAAAAACACGACAAAAATAAAATATTAAAATGTCATATTATCATCTACGCAAAAAAAGAACCATCCATTATAGAAAACCAGGACTTCTAGTCTGCAACCCCGGAGAGGTAGGGGAGGGGGGAATTGATATTTGGTGCAATTGAAACCATATTAAGAGCTTTTAAGGAAACACCCCTTTTTCCTTAAGATAAATTCATGGTTGTTTCACAACATCCTATCAATAGGTTCAACCCTAGTAGCAGTCATTTTCAGAGGGCACCTTGATAATAGATGTAGTTTTGGATGATACTAACCCTCCCTCCCCCCAAGACATCGCTACATCTCCCCCAAGAAATCTTTCAGGCATTTCCTAATAAAAATTAGGGTTCTGAATCCCGTGATTCAACCCAAGCCAATCATAATGCCCCCACAAAATACTCCAGACTACCAAAGCATTTCATCCATGTGACACCGCCCCCTACTCCATCCCCTGGGTGAGCTAATATTAGTGAGATTCCCCATTTTTTGGCAGTCGCTAGAACAGCATGTTTACCGTCATATTTGATACATTCCGGGTGGTAATTGCTTTCAAGATATTAATAAAGGGGAAATACGTGTCTTACTCGTCCCAAATAATAAATCTTAAAAACACAGATAATGTAAATGAAAACAAATTGAAAAAGAAACAAAACATAAAAAAACACGACAAAAAATAAAAGTTGAAAAAGCCGTATCGTTAATTTACGCGAAAAAGAACCATCTTTTATAGAAAACCGGGGCTTCTAGTCTGCAACCCCGGGGGTGGGGGAGGGGGGAGTGATATTAGATAGAATTTAAACCATATTAAAAGCTTTTAAGGAAATACCCCTTTTTCATTAAGATAAATTCATGGTTATTTCACAACATCCTATCAATAGGTTCAACCCTCCTAGTAGCAGTTATTTTCAGAGGGCACCTTGATAATAGATGTAGTTTTTAGATGTTATTACACCTTTAAAAGGATAAAGAATAACATGTAAAATTTAAGGAAAGATGAAGGGAGAGGACTCCAGGGGAGGGGAGCCGTTTTCTCCGTCACCAGCTCAACAGTGTTTTATTTTATTTTTTTATCGTTACGCAAAGCGCTAATTTTCAGGCGTACATTTATGGTTATCCCCCCCCCCCTCCACTAAGGTACCGACCTTTCCCCTGGTCACCTCCAAGGAAGTTTCCAGTCCCCCCCCCCCCAAACGGTTTCTTTTAGCCGAGGGTACATTTTCACTAAAATATCCAAACTCGCAAAGGAGGGGGAATTCTATTTCAAGAAATTCTTGTTACGATACGCCCCGTGCGTTGTGGGGGAGTTTGGTTTGAGTCTACTCTTTTTGGGGACGAAATACAGCCATCCTACACGCTGTGGAGGAGTTTGGTCTATGTCTACTCGTTCCTAGGACGGAATTTGGGCTTCGGCTAGGCGATAAAAGAGGCTGAAAACGGTCTCGCTCGAGATAATTTAAAGGTAGTAATAATAGGGAAATTATCGCTGACTTTCTAGAGCAACCCTCTAACGTCAGAGCCTCCCTGTTTCTAGCGCTCAGCTAGCAAGATTCGCGCACTGGCAAAATTCCAATCATTGATATATTGTTTTTTGGAAGACCCCTGGATTTCCCGTGATGATTTCTAATACGAATGACGCAAGTGTATCTCCCAAACAAGACTAAATGGATTCCTTGGAGCTTTAGCACGGCACACAAACATGCGTATTGCGTATTAACAGCGATATATATCTCAAGAAAAGATACCTCATGGGAGAGCTTGGTAGATCATCTTGCGAGAAGGGTAGATGTCCAAACCGATAAAAGTATACTTATGGTCCAGAGCGGAATGATGCTTCGACACTGTTTTCACACCAGCACCAGCTCCCCACGTGACACCCCCCCCCCCGCACTTTGAAAACAGAGAAGTCCCCCCTCTTTCTTTGCTAGTGTTTGATACTCTAAGCATTTCAACTAACAATGTTACACTATTATTGCCCTGTAGCACACCACTGTCATCACCCCCCTTGAAAATACTTTTCAGTCATTTCTCGTTAAAAATTATATTTTCAAATCATTCATTCGGGTTTTTGCAAGCAACTCACCCCATAGTACTACACTATAAGTACTCTCTAGAATCCCTACAACACCTTCCATCATCACTGTAAATGGCTTCTAACATTTGAAACACACACAGGCACACACAAAAACACACAAACACACACACACACACACAAAAACTAACACACACGCACACACACACACACAAACACACATGAACACAAAACACACAGAAACAAAAACACAAACACACAAAACACAGACACACACACACACACACAGATACACACACACAAACACACACGCACACAAACAAACACACACACACACACGCACACACACACACACGCACAGACACAATGAAAAACACACATGAACAAAAAAAAAGACACAGAAAATACACACACACACACAAACACACATACACACACAAAAACACACACACACAAACACAACCACAAAAACACACACGAACACAAAACAAACACACAAAAAAATATACGAACACGAAACAAACACACACATAAAAAATACAGGAACACAAAAAAAACAACACACGAACACAAAACACACACAAACTAAAACTCACACCCACAACGAAAAACACACATGAACAAATAACTCAGAAAAAAAACACACACAAAAAAAAACAAAAAAAAACAACACACACACACACACACACGCACACGTGAACAAAAAACACACACAAACAAAAACACACACACAATGAAAAACACACATGGAAAAAAACAGACACAAAAACACATAAACACACAGACATAAAAAAGGCACACACAAAAACAGACAAGAACACAAAACACACACGCAAAAAAACAAAAACGAACAAAAACACACACACACACAAACACACAATGAAAAACACACATGAACAAAAAAAACACAGACACAAAAACAAACACACGCACACACACGAAAACACACACAGACAAAAAGCATGCACACAATCACACACGAACACAAAACACACACACACAAAACATACACATACACACGCACACACAAAAAAAAACACACACACAAAAACACACACGAACACAAAACACACAAAATCTCACAGACACACACACACACACACAGAGAAACACACACATGCAAAAAAACAACACACACGCACACACGCACACACACACAAAACAACACACACACAAACACTAACACACACACACACACACACACACAAAACACACACACACACAAACACACGAACACAAAACACAAATTAACACACACACAAACACGCAAACACAAAAAAAAACACACAAAGACACAAACACACACACAAAATGACACAAAGACATAAAAACACGCAAACACAGACACAAAAAACACAAAGACACACACACACAAACACAAACACGCAAACACAAAAGAAACACACACACAAAAACATACACACACATTTTTTTTCATTGAAATGTAACATTTGGGATATTTTCATAGCGTTGTGGCTTGTCACTGCTACACTTTGTTGATCCTTTAAGGTTGAATTCAGGATTTTTTCGTTGAAATGTAAGACTTGGAATATTCTCGTAGCGTTTTTCCTTGTCACTGCTACACTCGGTTGATCTTTTAAGGTTCACTTTGGAAATTTTTCACTGAAGTGTAAGACTTGGAATATTTTCGTAGTAGTTCGCCAAATCACTACTACACTTTGTTGATCTTTTAAGGTTCATTTCGAAATTTTTTTCACTGAAGTGTAAGACTTGGAATATTTTCATAGTAGTTCGCCATATCACTGCTACACTTTTTTGATCTTTTAAGGTTTACTTTGGAAATATTTTCATTCAAGTGTAAGACTTGGAATATCCTTGTAGTAGTTCACCATATCACTGCTGCACTCTGTTGATGTTTTAAGGTACACTTTGGAAATTTTTCACTGAAGTGTAAGACTTGGAATATTTTCGTACTAGTTCGCCATATCACTGCTACACTTTGTTGATCTTTTAAGGTTCATTTCGGAAATTTTTCACTGAAGTGTAAGACTTGGAATATTTTCATAGTAGTTCGCCATATTACTGCTACACTTTGTTGATCTTTTAATGTTCACTTTGGAAATTTTTTTACTGAAGTTTACGACTTGAAATATTCTTGTAGTAGTTCACCCCATCACTGCTACACTTCGTTTTCGTTGAAATGAGAGACTTGGAATATTTTCATAGTGTTATGTTATGATTTACCTTGTCACTACTACACTCTGTTGACATTTAAATGCTCACTTTGGAATTTTTTCATTGAAGTGTAAGACTTGGACTATTCTTGTAGTAGTTCATCATATCACTGCTACACTCTGTTGATGTTTCCAAGTTCATTTTGGATTTTTTTTTCATTGAAATGTAAGACTTGGAATATTTTTTGTAGTGTTATGTTGTGATTTACATTATCACTGCTACACTCTGTTAGTGTTTCAAAGTTCATTTTGGAACTTTTTCTTTGAAATGAGAGACTTGCAATATTTTCATAGTGTTATTTTATGATTTACCTTGTCACTGCTACATTCTGTTGATCTTTTAAGGTTCACTTTGGAATTTTATCATTGAAGTGTAAGACATGGAATATTTTTGTAGTAGTTCACTATATCACTGCTACACTCTGTTGATGTTTCAAAATTAATTTTGGAATTTTTCCTTGAAATGTGATACATGGAATATTTTCATAGTGTTATGTTATGGTTTACCTTATCACTAGTACACTCTGTTTACATTTAAAGGTTCAAGTTGGAATTTTTTCATTGAAGTGTAAGACTTGAAATATTTTTCTATTAAGGTTTCTTTACGTTAGATTTCTCTACGTTTAGGCTTCTCTGCGTTTAAGTTAGGTTCATTTAACTTAGGTTATCATGAGTGCTCATTTTTTTGTTTTGTGTGTGTGTGTTTTTTTGTCTCTTTGTTTTGTTTATGTGTGTTTTTCATTGTGTGTGTGTGTTTCAGTCTGTGTGTGTTTTGTGTTCGTGTGTTCTTTTTTTGTTTTCGTGTGTGTTTTTGTGTGTGTGTGTTTCGTGTTCGTGTGTTGTTGTTTTTTTGTGTGTGTTTTGTGTTCGTGTGTGTTTTGTGTTTGTATGTGTATGTGTTTGTTTGTGTCTGTGTGTGTGCGTATTTTCTGTGTTTGTGTTTTTTTGTTCCTATGTGTTTTTCATTTTGTCTGTGTTTTTTGTGTGTATTTGTGTTTGTGTGTGTGTGTGTGTGTGTGTGTGTGTGTGTGTTTGTGTGTGTTTGTGTGTGTGTGTGTGTGTGTGTGTGTGTGTGTGTGTGTGTGTGTGTGTGTGTGTGTGTGTGTGTGTGTGTGTGTGTGTGTGTGTGTGTGTGGTGTGTGTGTGTGTGTGTGTGTGTGTGTGTGTGTGTGTGTGTGTGTGTGTGTGTGTGTGTGTGTGTGTGTGTGTGTGTATGTGTGTGTGTGTGTGTGTGTGTGTGTGTGTGTGTGTGTGTGTGTGTGTGTGTGTGTGTGTGTGTGTGTGTGTGTGTGTGTGTGTGTGTGTGTGTGTGTATCTGTGTTTTGTGTGTGTTTTGTTTGTGTGTGTTTTGTGTTCGTGTGTGTTTGTGTGTGTTGTTTTTGTGTGTGTGTGTGTTTTCATGTGTGTGTTTTGAGTGTGTGTTTGTGTGTGTTTTTCTGTGTGTGTCTATTTTTTTGTGTGTGTTTGTGTTTTTGTTTGTGCTTGTGCGTGTTTCAAATGTTAGAAGACGCTTACAATGATGATGGAAGGTGTTGTAGGGATTCTAGAGAGTACTTATAGTGTGGTACTGTGGGGTGAATTGCTTGCAAAAATCCGAATGAATGAGCTAAAAATAAAATTTTTGACGAGAATGACTGAAAAGTGCTTTAAGGGGGGGGGGATGATGACAGTGGTGTGTTACTGGGGCAGTAATAGTGTAACATTGTGAGTTGAAATGCTTAGAGTATCAAAAACTAGCAAAGAAAGGGGGACTTCTCTGTTTTCAAAGTGGGGGTGTCATGTGGAGAGCTGGTGCTAGTGTGAAAACAGTGTCGTAGCATCCTTCTGCTCTGGACCACAAATATACTTTTTATCGGTTTGGACATCTACCCTTCTCGCAAGATGATCTACCAAGCTCTCCAATTAGCTATCTTTTCTTGAGATATACATCGCTGTTAATACGCAACACGCATATGTGTGTGCCGTGCTGAAACTCCAAGGGGTCCTTTTAGTCTTGTTTGTGAAATATGCTTGCGTTATTCGTATTAGACCTCATCACGGGAAATCCTGGGGTCTTCCAGAAAAACAATGTATCAAAGATTGGAATTTTGTCAAGCCACGAATCTTGCTAGCTGAGCGCTAGAAACAGGGATGCTCTGACGTTAGAGGGTTACCGCAGAAACTCAGCGATAATTTCCCTATTATTACTACCTTAGCGCTTGAAAATTAGTGCCAAAGTAACGTAACGATAAAACGTAACGATAAAAAAAACAGTGTTGAGCTGGTGACGGAGAAAACGGTTCCCCTCCCCCTGGAGTCCTCTCCCTTCATCTTCCCTTAAATTAGGTTGTTATTCTTTATTCTTTTAAAGGCGCAATAACACCTAAGAACTACATCTATTATCAAGGTGCCATCTGAAAATGACTTCTACTAGGAGGGTTGAACCTATGGATAGGATATTGTGAAATAACCATGAATTTATCTTAATGAATAAGGGGTATTTCCTTAAAAGCTCTTAATATGGTTTAAATTGCATCCAATATCAATCCCCTCCTCCCCTTCTTCCCGGGGTTGCAGGCTAGAAGCCCCGGTTTTCTATAAAAGATGGTTCTTTTTTGCGTATATTAACGGTACAGCTTTTTCAACTTTAATTTTTCATTGTGTTTATTTTTATGTTTTGTTGCTTTTTAATTTTTTTTTCATTTACAGCATCTGTGTTTTTAAGATTTGTTGTTTGGGACGAGTAAGACACGCATTCCCCCTTTATATATCTTTAAAGCAAATACCCCCCCCCCCCCCGAAATGTATAAAATTTGGCGGTAAACATGATGTTCTAGCGACTGCCAACAAATGGGGAATCTCACTAATATTAGGTCACCCAGGGGATGGGGGAGGGGGGGGGGGTTCACATGGGTCTGAAACGGATAAATTCTTCATAATTTCAGTCCTCACTTCGGGTGGTGCATGGTTTGGCCGCTTTCAAGGGATATTTTTATGTTTCGACCTTCCCAGGGCAAAAAAAATGGCACGGGAGCGTTTTCATTACAATTTGATTAACTCTGGCTCTTCAAAATGGTAATTGAACTCACGATTTCGGTCCGGATTAGATCCTTCAAGGACAATCAATGGTTCGGCACGACACACCTCCATCTCTCTCTCTGGTGAACGGAAGCTATTGAACTTGATCGAATTTTGCATATTTGGAATCATCACGAAAAGCCTTTTATTTTGACATCGCATATCGAGACATCGAGTAGTATATCGTACATCGAGAAAGAATATTGACATCGAACTTCTCTTCTTTAGTGTTTTTGGGCTCGGGACGATCTTTTCAGATTTTTTTTTAGAATTTGTTCGCTGATAACGGTTTATATTGGCCAACAAGAATTGTTTTTTTTTGTGGCAGGGTTTCTTAAGAAGAATCTATGATATTTTTCAGACGCTGAATCCAAATATGAAACCAATTTTTCTGTATTCGCTACACTTTTGGAAGAATAGCACTATCATCCGCGATCAAGTTTACTGTTAAATCCCTCAATATATCAACGATATAAAGTAATAATTAATACTTGTACTTTTTCTATTTGTAGTAAGCTTTGATAACATATTTTTGTGATGCTGAATTCAAATATAAGATCAGTTTGTCTGAATCAGCTAAAATTTTGAAGTACAGCGTTATCATCTATAATTATGGTTCAATAATAGTTAAAAAAAAATTAAATCAATTTCACATTTTTTTTTTAAATTTGAGCTCCTCGCCACAATTAACCTCATATTTGAATTTAACTTATTAAATAAATACATACTCCAAACCAAAAGCACTGTTGCCCAATATTACTTACCATTTTATTTTCTACTACATAACTTATTTTACGTTAACAATCAACTTCTTTCAACGGATGGCTCCCCCCTTATCAACTTCTTTCAACGGATGACTCTCCCCTTGACAATACTGCGCCTGGGATTTCATCCTTGCTACCATAGGGCTGACACGGAAGGGGTCCCACTGGATAAAAATATTACATTGGAAAATCTGAGGATACTGGATGAGGCGTTAATGCCAAGTCAAGTTTTTTTTCTTTAATCGCTTTCTAACGAATACATCAATATCGATTTATTGATTTCAGCCTCATTAGCAATAAACCAGCACTCGATGAATAACTTCGAATAGAGAAAAATGGGAACATAAAAAACCAACAAAGAGAAAAATCTCTAAAAAAAAAAAAAACAAACAAACGAGACTGTGGCCAGTGGAGAGAAAAGGAAAACAACAGAAACAAAACAACGCGGATATTTCGCCTGTATACAAACAAGGCGTCTTCAGCACGAAAGACACAAAAAAAAAAAAAAACAAGATAAAACCACCACCAAAAAAAAACAAAAATGTACAAGCTGCGCAAACTAATCCACGTAGGGAAAAGATGCTAAAATAGAGTTACTTCAGTGAGGACACCAGAGTAACTGAGGAAAAATAAAAAAAACTGTAAATTACTTTAATTATTCAGTTGCGAAATAATCCTTTTGTTAGCTATTACTGAAGCAAATCGTTTTGGTCTAACAGGTAAAATAGTCCCCTGGTGATTATTTAAAATCTTTACTCCCTTATTGACAATTGATTCACTCTTTAGAAGGTTATCATAAATTGGGTCAATATTTAAATTACCCGTGTCCCTATTTATGGAAAGGTTAGCAAACATATGTTTTTTAATTTCTATGGCTTCCCTGGCCCATTGGGTGTACCCCTTATCATTAGAAATAGCCAAGGCTTCATCAAATTTTACAAAATGGTCAGGTTGAAGCCAAATATGCTCTGCTAAAGCTGAAACGAAAGTTTCTGGAGGCTTGCTTAATTGTAGGGTTTTTTCTATTGAATTACGGTGTTCAATAAACCTTTCAACAAATTGTTGGTGAGTCCTACCAATATAGAACTTCCCACAAGAACACGGAATTTTATACACCCCACTTACTAAATTTCCCCGAGTTAAATCCTTACCAGAACTAAAAAAACTACTCATTGGCCTCAGCGATTGGAAACATGTATCAATACCAAATTTACGTAAAACCCGTGAAAGTTTCTCCCCCAAACCAGGTACATATGGTAATGAAATGAAGCTTTTTGATACAACTAAATCTAAAGACTGAGAAACCTCAATAACCCTACTACTATGTTTGGCCCGTCTATTTTCAATTATTTTATCAATGAACTTAATTGGATAACTATTACAAAATAAAATATCCCTCAAGTATAACAATTCTGAATCCAGAAATTCCTGGGAACAGATTTTAAAGGCTCTATCCACTAGTGAAATTACAACCCCCCTTTTCACCGACATAGGGTGGCAAGAATGAAAATTTAAATACCTATCATTGTGCGTAGGTTTTCTATAAATCGAGAAAAGTAAATGGAAATCCCTTTTAATTAATAAAATATCCAGAAAAGGTAATTTATTATTATCCTCAAATTCAACTGTAAATTTAATATTATTATCAAAACTATTTAAATGCTTACAAAAAAGGTCTAAGGAGTCCAACCCATGTTTCCAAACGCAGACCACATCATCCATGAACCTACCCCAGAAGCAAGGGGAGATTCTAAAACTGTTTATAGCGGAGGTTTCAATGGCATCTATGAATAGATTTGCCAATAAAGGAGAAAGAGAAGCCCCCATAGGTAACCCAAAAATTTGTCTACAAAACTCCCCTCGAAAACCAAAATAAAAAGAGAACCCAAGATCTATTCGGCACCCAAGATCTATGGTCTACCTAAGATTCATAAGACTGGATCCCCCGTCCGCCCCATTGTGTCAACTTGTCTGTCACCTGTTTCAAAATTAGGAAAATGGTTGTCGGTAGCTTTACGTCCACTTTTGGTAACACAAAAATCATATTTAAAAAATTCGACTGATCTTACTAATAAATTGCGCAATTTCACGTTGGAGGAGAGTTCAATTCTTTGCAGTTTTGATGTTGTGTCCATGTATTCAAATTGTGATTTAAAAAGGTGCGAGGATATTTTAAAAAGTAAATTAGAAAAACACTTTGATTTAATACAGGATGTGACGTTAGCCAGTTTGGATATTGATGTCATTATGAAACTAATTATGCTGGTAAATGAATTTTCTTTTTATTTTGGTTTTCGAGGGGAGTTTTATAGACAAATTTTTGGGTTACCTATGGGGGCTTCTCTTTCTCCTTTATTGGCAAATCTATTCATAGATGCCATTGAAACCTCCGCTATAAACAGTTTTAGAATCTCCCCTTGCTTCTGGGGTAGGTTCATGGATGATGTGGTCTGCGTTTGGAAACATGGGTTGGACTCCTTAGACCTTTTTTGTAAGCATTTAAATAGTTTTGATAATAATATTAAATTTACAGTTGAATTTGAGGATAATAATAAATTACCTTTTCTGGATATTTTATTAATTAAAAGGGATTTCCATTTACTTTTCTCGATTTATAGAAAACCTACGCACAATGATAGGTATTTAAATTTTCATTCTTGCCACCCTATGTCGGTGAAAAGGGGGGTTGTAATTTCACTAGTGGATAGAGCCTTTAAAATCTGTTCCCAGGAATTTCTGGATTCAGAATTGTTATACTTGAGGGATATTTTATTTTGTAATAGTTATCCAATTAAGTTCATTGATAAAATAATTGAAAATAGACGGGCCAAACATAGTAGTAGGGTTATTGAGGTTTCTCAGTCTTTAGATTTAGTTGTATCAAAAAGCTTCATTTCATTACCATATGTACCTGGTTTGGGGGAGAAACTTTCACGGGTTTTACGTAAATTTGGTATTGATACATGTTTCCAATCGCTGAGGCCAATGAGTAGTTTTTTTTAGTTCTGGTAAGGATTTAACTCGGGGAAATTTAGTAAGTGGGGTGTATAAAATTCCGTGTTCTTGTGGGAAGTTCTATATTGGTAGGACTCACCAACAATTTGTTGAAAGGTTTATTGAACACCGTAATTCAATAGAAAAAACCCTACAATTAAGCAAGCCTCCAGAAACTTTCGTTTCAGCTTTAGCAGAGCATATTTGGCTTCAACCAGACCATTTTGTAAAATTTGATGAAGCCTTGGCTATTTCTAATGATAAGGGGTACACCCAATGGGCCAGGGAAGCCATAGAAATTAAAAAACATATGTTTGCTAACCTTTCCATAAATAGGGACACGGGTAATTTAAATATTGACCCAATTTATGATAACCTTCTAAAGAGTGAATCAATTGTCAATAAGGGAGTAAAGATTTTAAATAATCACCAGGGGACTATTTTACCTGTTAGACCAAAACGATTTGCTTCAGTAATAGCTAACAAAAGGATTATTTCGCAACTGAATAATTAAAGTAATTTACAGTTTTTTTTATTTTTCCTCAGTTACTCTGGTGTCCTCACTGAAGTAACTCTATTTTAGCATCTTTTCCCTACGTGGATTAGTTTGCGCAGATTGTACATTTTTGTTTTTTTTTGGTGGTGGTTTTATTGGTTTTTAGTTTTATCTTGTTTTTTTTTTTTTTTGTGTCTTTCGTGCTGAAGACGCCTTGTTTGTATACAGGCGAAATATCCGCGTTGTTTTGTTTCTGTTGTTTTCCTTTTCTCTCCACTGGCCACAGTCTCGTTTGTTTGTTTTTTTTTAGAGATTTTTCTCTTTGTTGGTTTTTTGTCATGGCTGGCCGGTTCGGCTTAAGATCTTTCATTCGTCAATGGGAACATCGAAGCAAAAAAAACATGTTATAGGCGAGGAAGTCCAGAAGTCTAGTAGGCCAAATGCGCTCAACTCAATAGCTAATTAGGAACGTATTTTATAATTCCAGCTAAGCGAACAAAAAAAACCTTACAAGTAAGACACGGCGAAGAGAATGAAAAATTGTATTTATGAGAAATATCGAAAAACTACAAATTTAAATTGACTAAAAAGCGATTCTTTCAAAATATTTAACAAATATTGCATAAAGACAAAATGAGCAAAACTCCACGTAAAATCCATAAACAGCAATTATATAAGGCGAGCTTACAGTAAATCTATTAATATTACAATCGCTATACGGCATGAACAGAAAGACACAGTATATGAACATTTAGGCTATTGAGGGAAAAATTTGTCAAAGTTAATACAGGTAAAATACGTCTATGCCACACAGATAATAAAAATGAGTAAATATATAGGAAAACATTGCAAAACAGCCGAACCTGAAATAATTGTCGTTATCACAATTTTTTCGAAAGGAATTCACTGTGAAGCTTTTAACATACTGATGGCTTCCAATTGACTATTTCGACAAAATAATGAAATGCATAAGGAATAAATGACCAATGAACCTAAAGGACGAACTACATTGGTGTTATTTATTTTCTTTACCAGAAGAACTTTTTTTGTTACTAGAAGAGCATTATTGCCAGAAAAATTCATATGACGATTTAATATTTAATTTCGTAAGCTATATAAAGAAAAACAAAAAAACAGTCACACCGGTTATAAAAGCCCCTAAGAATAAAACATCTATTATTGCGATAACTGTATGTAATCACGTTTCAAAGCAAATCTTATTTACAAGCTTACTTATTTAGTATATGCGCTTTTGATATACTTCTTTCATTACATAAAAATTAGGGAAGGCGGATTCCTCTTCCCCTAAACATCTATCAACAGAATGTCTCCCCCTGAAACACTTTGAAAACGAATTATTTCAAATTTAATTTTTAATATCATTAAAATTCACTATTATTTAAAATTAATGTGAAATTAAAAAATATTACATAAAATTAAACAAAAAAACTTATGAAAGAATGCTATTTATAAAAACCAATATTTAAAAGATATTTCTAATATCGGTTAAAATTATTATATAAATTTGAAGAACTATTTTAAAATCGCCTACAGGTAGATCCCCTGCTCAGTAAAATCTTTTTGAACAACCGTGCTTATCATTAAACTTTTTAGTAAAGTTATTTATTTAGCATAAACAAACACTTAAATACACAAATTTAGCTTTTATGATGGCCAATTTAATTTCATGAATTTACTGCATTTTGGTCTTAATTAAGTAGAATAGCAAAGCAATTCTGAAAAAAAATATCGGAACTAACCCTACCCTGTTACAGCGTAATGTGAAGGGGGCCTGAACTCCCCTCCACCCCAGAGACTAAGACTTCACTTGAAGAGTTTTGATAAATTAGATATATTACAAGGTTCTGACTATCGGGTCTAAACCAAACTCACAAATCCAAATAAAACTCCAGCCTCCCTTCCTGAAATTCATGTCATATACATCTTTTTCGCAACCTTTCAACGGTTTTAAAATCCTGCACAAACTAAGAGAAAGTTTTTCAGTCAGAAAATACAAGTTTATATTAGCCCACCAACATCACAAAGTAACCCCAAGATAACAAGGACAATAAGAGAAACGTAGCGAATGGCGTAAAACAGCAAAATATCCTTTTTGATTTTGGCTAAAGAGCTTCGGAAAGACTTTTACCAGTCCTATTTACTTGTAGCGCTATCAACACATAGAACCATCTAGTTTTATCACCAAATGACGTTCCTTTGCAATTGCATAAGGGAGGGGGGTACGGCACTAGACCCTTGAATTCCAAACCAGCAATGCTGATCTCCGTTTCAAGGTCCTTCGGAAAAGGAACTGCAATGAGGGGTTGGGGGCCAGCCATCCCGTGCTTTCATACACCTTTCCTGCTTACCTTCCTCGGATTTCTCTATGTACTCCTTTAGAGCCGTTTCGGCTTTGTCTGAGCTTACAAAGTTACGCCACTGACCCCCGTCTCAAACCAAATGACCGGCCACAATCAGAATCGTACCCCCACCCTTCGGACAAAGGATTCCAAATTCAGAGCGTCAACTACTCGGCCAGGACGACAATAATTGCATAAACACGAATTTTAATTATTTGTCAGAACGAAATTATGTTGCTCGTTATGAGCATCTTTATCACAAGCGGATTTTTATATTTCTGACACGTATTCTGAGCGTACCAAACTACTTAAGACCGAATAATATATGGTTTTTTTCAGCCTTTCAAGATATTGTTTTTGTGACGGTCATAGCTTTTTTGTACCCTCTTCTTAATTCCGAGAGAAAAAAAAAATCAGAATAAAAAAAAAAAACAAAAAAATAACAACAACATAAAACAAGTGAGCCAAAAAACCAGTTGAACGTTTCAATCATTCATAAAATGTACATTGAGTGGAGGATATGCTTATAATGACTATGAGATATATCCTTCTAACGAAACAACATGACTCTGGTGGTATGCTTGCAAAACTACTTTCTCCTCCGTCATAGAAAAGCCAGTTTAGTAGAAAAAACTCTAAAAAACACACCAGACCAAGGATAGGCACAGAGACCAATAGTAGAAAAGTTTTGCAAAGAGCAAAAAAAAACAAAGAAAAACAACTTTTCTCCCCAAAGAAGAAAGAGATACATATTTCGGTGACAAAAAAAAGAGCTGACCTTTTTATAGGCTATACTGCATCAACTTGTATTTAAAGACTCACTGAAGATGATTTAGGTATCAGACATATATATATATATATATATATATATATATATATATATATATATATATATTATATATATATATATATATATATATATATATATATATATATATATATATATATATATATATATATATATATATATATATATTATATATATATATCTGTGACAGTTTTTAAGCTAACTTCTTGTATTGGGCGTAAATGACATCTAACAGAAGAGTTTTGTACCAGAGCCAAATCTAACCGGGACTGAGGCCGGATAAAAAGACATTTTAACACAGTCGAAAGCAATTTCAGCGGTCGTCTATATCATAGTAGAGGATACTAATTGCTACTAATCAGATATAAATTGAAAGAAGCCCCTAATATGAGAGTCCTTTAACAGGACCATCGTTTGGAGGGGGGGAGCAGTAGCCCCCTAATAATGTGGAGAAAAATTATTATATATCCCATGCTCATTGACTATCCTGATATTGACTCCTCTTGCTCCCCCCCCCCCCCCCCCCCCCAACATAAATACTGGAGATTCACCCCTGTCCTTTAATGACCATTAAAAAATCGGTAATTTCTTAACGGTAAAAAATTTATCAATTTTTCATCTAAGCCCCTTTATGTCGAATTTTAATGTTGTACATATGTAACAAGAATACTAATGTAGAATTGTTGCAGCTACTTTAATGAATATAAAAAAGTATTTTTTTGCTCTTTGGTGACCGGGCTACCTGCAGTCCCTCTTCCCTCGGATACGGTACTTATAACTATTAGGTAGACACAACAAATATCCTGCTTGTCTACATTTTCACCTTGAATCAATTAGAAATTTTAAAACAATGACACGTATGGCACAGTAAGTCGTAAAACGGTAAGGAACCCGTAATTTTACGTATACTTAATTTCTTGTGCTTTTAATAAAATTGGAAAAAAGATAGATCGAAGCAACATTCTAATAAAAGGCTTACATTTTCATTGCCTGTACTCACTGCTCCTTAAAATGTGTTCTCCTAACTGCAAATTGTCAAGTTGAAAAAAGAGTACAAAATTGGAGGCACTCAATTACAAAGACTAAATAATATTGCACTTGGATAAACCGGTCCACTAAATATTTAAAACAAATTTCCTTTAAATAATCAGTAAAACAGGAACATATAGAACAAACTTAAACTATAACTAACTGCAGGCACACGCGCTGGAAGTAAAAAAGGAATACTAACAACCTTAGCCTAAAAGGCGTATCTCAACAATACGTAGCTCTAGCAATGAGCAGATCTTCCAGTTCATATATTTTCACTGGTAAAAGAAACCCAGGTTTGACTTCGAGTCCTAATTATGAAGGTGTAAGTACTAAACGTTTAAATATTAATTGTCTGGATCTAGCAAAACACTTCAAATTGCTGTTCCAAATGCGTTTATGGCAGCGCCCAAGAAATCTTCTGCGGAACAGTTGGTTTACAAAAAAAGGAAAAGCTAATAATTAGCCCCAAAGCACTGTCCTCAATCCTACAATTTCCAAGTTTTGCATATTATCTCTTCTTTCTTTTATCCCATCTACTTGTATTCTCAGTCAAGGAAATTTTTTTACTTTGGTTCTGCAGATGATATTCTTTTGATCAGAAGGACTAAGGAAGAACTTTTCGCTTAATCTTTCAAACTGTGAAAGTCTTTCCCTCAACAATAATGTTACTGTTCCTCTAGTCTGTAGATCCTCTTTTATTCTATCGGTTCCCTGTCTTTGTAGCTAGGAATTAATCCCATAAATGCTTGGAAAATCTATCAAAATCCTCACCGCCGATCATTGAAAGAAGAATATTTTGTCCTGTTATTTCAAAACTGTTGTAAATCTAGGTAAATACAATAAAAATTCTTGCTAAATTACAATCGGCTATACTGATCATTGCATTTGGTTTCTTTCTGGAGTTTAGTCTCTTCTTCCTATTATTTTATAATTTCTAGTTTTCTTCTTTTTGTTTTACTGGCCTCTTCAGAACAAATTCAGAACCTCATATGCGCTTAGTGACCCCCTGAATATCTATCTGAAACTTACGGAACTTGTTGAAAAATGTTCTAGGTCAGAAATAAGTAAATAAGAAATAAATAAATAGGTCAGAAATAAGTAAATAAGAAATAAATAAATAGGTCAGAAATAAGTAAATTACCAGCATCCTCTTTCCCCCTACCCTGACTCGTCTTATCTAGTTTCGTCCAATCTTCGAAGCGTTAGTTTCTTTTATACCACTAAACCTTTGATTCTTGTTTGATTCTGGTTAAGGTTAAAGATAAATCATTATTATTAACCAGTATCAACGACTAATTAGCCCGTCAGGTCATTTTGCAAGGAATTTCAAGCCGAAATACGTATATTTTTTCCAACAACAATAAGATCAACTGAACCCTTGAAAAAATTGAGATACGTCTTTTGGGCGTAGTGGGACAGTAGATTTTTCTGGATCGCTTCTCCATTATTTAGCTTTCGCTGATCAATACAGACATGAGGAAGGGAGTGGGAGTGCAGGAAGCACACACGAGGAAGGGAGTGGGGACTTGGGCTCCAAAACCTAAAAACAATTTTCTATATTTTCCATAGAATTGGCATATTTTTTAAAGTATTTTTTTTTTCAGAGATTCCCTCTTCTCAGAATGAATTTCTCTGTACGCGCCGGAATAAATTTAAAATCTTTCAACGTTTTGACAAATGACAAAGCACAATTAGCAGCACCTGTATAACTTGAAAGACGAAAAAGGAAAAACACTGAAAATGTTGGAAAAGGGAATGAAATATAACAATCACTTGATGATATAATTCTTTGTGCATAGAAAAAATTAGCACCGAATGAAGAAGAAAAAAAGGAGAGACCGTGAGAGAGCATTCACAGCTCAGTCCTGGGAATTCTATTCTCCATATTGATCATTGATTCACCTTCATATGGTAGTCTATAATCAGCACCATAGTATGGTCTATTATCAACCAAAACAGGGTTAGGACTTATGCTGGAATTGTTATGTAACCTTCCACCATTCCATCTACAATTGTAACTTTTTTCACGTTTTTTTCTCATCCAACAGGTACGGATTTTTTTACGATTATACCAAACCATAGCAAAACATGCCAAAAACACAAATCCAAAAGCTGCCAATAGCACAACTAGAACTTCATGTGGTATTAAATCGGAACAACCCAGAATATTTTCATTGAGTTCTGTCAAATGCATACCACTTAAACCAACTGGGCTGTCACATGTAGGAATTGGGATAGATCTAGACTTTAAAAAAGCAAAGTGAGGTACCGTTACAACCGCCACGGGCACTTTGCCTCTGCCTCTTAATCCAGCACGGGGTTTTTCTTCGTCACTGTCAAGACTATTCTGAGACCACAGACGGATTTCACTAGCATAAAAATCTCGGTTCCACAAGTCCGCCGCTTTCTGCTTTTCAGCTTTTCCTCTTATATTTTGATGCACTTGGTCAATTTTTTTTACCATTTTTATGAACCATAGGCTGTCACATCCACAATAGAGCGGGTTACCCTGAATTTTCAGTTCCTCAATATTGTCCCACGAGCCCATGTTCTCTGATAACTTGCGGAGACTGTTGTAACTCAAATCTAAACTGATCAGAGGAGAATGAAAAATACGATCTGGCATCTTGTACAGATTCGGATTCCCACTTATTCTTACCGATTCCAGGTACTTTAATCTTATAAAAGCATCTTTTTTAATCTCAGTCAAATAGTCGCAATTCGAGATATCCAGTACTCGAAGCCTTGTCAAGCTGAAAAAAACATGACTATTGACAGTGGTAAAACTGTTCTTGCCGATGCTTAGTTCCTCTAGAAATGTGAGATTTTCCAACGCTTTGCTGGGAAGTTCTTCAAATCCATTCCCATCAAGCTTTAAGGCTCTAAGCTTTTCTATTCCATCAAATGTTGCAGAAGAGATGGAGCCTAGTTGAGCATCTTCCAGGTCGAGTATCATCAACCGGTCAAGGCTGCTCAAAACACCACTAGCCAGTGCAGATAGATTATTTTTCCCCAGATGAAGTTCCGCCAAATTCGGCACAACACTGAATATTTCTTTGAAAGGGGTTAGAGCAGTCAGACGATTGTCATCCAAACTCAGAACTTCAAGATCCTAAAAAAGAAAGGTTATGAAACGAAAAAAAAAGTTGGGTTTCATGTTAGAGTCACTCATTAATTAGTTCCAAACGATACAAACTGTATGAAAATATTAAACACTTAAACTTGTTTTAAACGAGCCTGCGTTTCAGTTTTTTTTTGCAAATGGTTAGTTTTCTCTTTCTGCTGTAGATATTATTTTCGGAAATTTATACTCTTGTCTTGATTTTTCTTTTCTTTAATTTTTTTTTGTTCCTTTCTTTGTTCGATCGTGGGTCACAAATTTCACTCTGTATAAATGGGTTTACATAGCTCTATAATTCTACTACAGAAACCTTATCTTATCCAAAAAGTTTTATTTGTGTGTTAACTACTACTGTAAACATTCTTAAAAAAGACTAAAAAATTTAATAAAAGTATTTAGTTGCTTATTCTTTAAAGAAAATAGCCGCATGAAATTTGTATAATTATTTACTACCGATGAATACACTATTCAGCACAAGCTGATTTTACTCCCCAAGGTTTTGGTTAAAACGCAAGTTTTACACAGACGTCACCCTAGCTTAAGGAGTTAAATTCAGCCACGAACTTCAGTTTCATCTTAATTTTATCAAGAAAACACCTAACAGGCAAGGACGGATTTAAAGCTTTGATAACTAGGCTAATTAGGCCCAAGTGTTTTTGCCGCTACGTTTTGCAAGATTTTTGGGGATAGTGAAAGCACCAAACAGAACGCAACTGATGAGCCAAAAGTAATGATAGAGAGGTGACACCGAAGTCTCAGCTGCCATTCTTGAGAGACATCTGACAGTTTATAGGTGGCCCCGGAATTCCTATGTTGTTTTAAAATAACTTTTCTGTGAACGAGCAGTGCGGCGGCGGAGTGCAACTGGCCTTTGACGATAACTCATATCAGTTCAGTATTTAATGAGGAAAAATCACTCAGTGATAATTTCTTGCGTCCCCTGGTATTATGCGCCCCTTGGCCTAGTGTGCCTATTGGTAAATCCAGACCTGCTAGCAGGTGGATCATCCAGGTGTATATCGATCGGCAATGATTGCCAGCAAAATAAGCACAGAGAAACAGAAAGTTTACTTGATGACAAATTACCATTCTTTTACTGGATTAAAATTTCACATATACTATTTTAGAACCATCCAGGCAACATTGTTAGGATTCCCACTCTAAAATCCACTTAAAGGATTATGTGATTGATTACCAAAAATATGTTATAGCCTATAAATAAACCAATAAAATTAAGGCATTTTTTTTGCAACAGTATTATAGGAAAGTAACTCGGTTTAGACTTGGAATAACTCAAACAATGGCAGTCTTACACCATCGCGAGTTTTTTACCCTAAAAGCGTTTATGGTTGTTGAAATAGATGCGCCAATACAAGACAACAAGAGGCAAAGTCCCTTGGTTCATGTATTTGAAGCAAGGACATATCCAGGATTTTTTTTTCAGGGGGTTGCAAAAAAACTAAAAACGCATCAAGAATTCGTTTATATTTATTTTCTGTCACGTTTTTACGAGTCGGACAAACATCTCGGGACGGGTTCAATCCCCCAAACCCCCCCAACTGGATATGGCCTTGATTTGAAGGATCGTCCAGCCTTGCAAGGGCATCCCAAAATGAGAGGACATGGTTCTTTTGGACAAAGCAAGCCTTCAGATATTTTTTTTTTTGGACAATCACACAATTTGCCTATAATAGGTATATAAATTTGAGTATGCTCTAGGAGAAAAGCTGTAGAAGAATCTCAAAAATTAAGTGTAACTTTGCTACTAAAAAAAAAAAAAAAAAAAAAAAAAAAAAAAAAAAAAAAAAAAAAAAAAAAAAAAAAAAAAAAAAAGACCGCTTTTGTGAGGCGTTCTCATGTTTCTTCTTTGTTCCTGCTTGAAAGCTTTTGGCCGCTTCAGAACGAACAAACTCGTTCGAAAAAAAATAAGTATATACGTATATATGTTTGAAAGCATAGTGTAGTAGCTTCCGTCTAAAACCAGGGACGGAAAGAGAACAAGAAAAATATGGATCGAATCAAGGAAATTCTGGTACTCTCCTTCAATAAAATTATTCGCACCTTTACTCACTAGTTATTCAAAATTTTATTCTTCTATTAGGATAATTAGTTTCGTTAGGTTAATTAATTGATTTAGCATTTAGAACCTACAAAAATATGAAGTTGTTTGAATTCTATGTTCTTGTCGGAACTTCATATTTAACTGTTTCAGTTTCTTTGACAGGGATTACATTTTACTTGCCTTAACTCACCTGATCAGTTTAATTTATCATTTGAATTTTTTTTGCTCAAAGGAGGTTTTTGAAAACAAGCATCCAAGAAGCAAGACAAAAAGCTGAGTTCTGCAAAATATTATTTCTACAAGTAAAATAATATCTAACTCAGCGTTTTGTAAGATAGTTTTCCATGAATAGCCACTCTGGTTGGATAAGATTAGACACAACATTTTGTAAAAGTAAGCAAGAATTCCTAAAACCAAATGCGGCTTAAAATAGTCGTCATAAAATGCATTGTAGAATTATTACATCTCATTTTTGAAACAGTTTTTCTTGGTCTAAAGTTTAGAGCAAATAAAACATAAATCAATAAGTGCTTACTTTAAAACATCTCTAAAATCTGAACGGCTCATTCGAAGAAGTTAAAAATTCCATCGAAATAAATTGATGAGAAAAGACAGATTTGCGAGGAATGGTCCCCTAAATTCCCGGTCAAGAGTATAACTTATGAAAGCTTAATAACAGATTTTTATAATATAATCTTTTTCACTAAGCTGGTGCAGCGTCCATCTAGGCCGTTCTTTTCGACCAACCAAACGTCAAATCTAGGCCAACAGAAGAGCAAGGTCATCTCCGTTGGGACAGGAAGAATCCGTTATCAAGGACGTAAAAGAAATTGGAATGTGTAAAGAGGGTGAACTTCTCGGGAGGATGTAAAGAGGGATGTTTGAATCGATTGGGATGGAAAAGCGTGCGAAGCTGAGTGGACCTTGGGCGGCTTGGTACTGAAGTGAGTAGTTAGTAGTAGTAGTAGTGATTCTGTCTAATGAAACGCTTAATTTCTTTTTCAGGCAAATGAAGATTCGTTAGAAAAAAGTGAAAATCCAGCCTGGATGAAAATCCAGAAGTATAAAATCCACCACAGTGCCATCGTTACTCATCGTGGTCTCGTCATGTTGATTTCAGAATATGTTAAGGCGATACGACATACTAAAAGTCCTTTTGCGAGCCTCAAAGTCAGATGACCGTCTCAAAGACAAAGGGCTCATGAGCAAATTCTCCAATGAGACTAGCTATCATCGACAGCTGTTAAGAATTTGTTATTTAACTGTGAAATATGACCAAGAACAGAGTGAAATTTACTTCCCTTTTTTGGGCAAGCTTGTCAATCAAAAATGGGTAGCACCACAATGAACGTCCAAAGAAGCCACATTATGAAAAAGATATTTCCTTTGAACTGTTTTTTAGCGTTTTCGAAGCAGGTATGCTAGAACATTTTTAGAGACTGCTATTTCCTTACCTTTAAAAAGAAAATTTTGCTCTATTTATTGGAAAAAACAAAATTTACACTTACTAATGATATCATTAAAAATGAGCATCCCTATCTCCATCACGAAACGTGGAATGGTTTTTGAAACGGGGAATTTCCGAGGAAGTGGATGCCGGCTTTTACTTTTCTGTCGTTTATTCTGATCTGTTATGCCAGCTCTACAAGCTATGACAAGACCACCCAATAAATTCTAAATAGTTTCGCCACACAAACTAAAAAAGTTTATAATGAACGAGGTAGCCTGATCCATTAAGGTATCGCATGGTCTTAGCCTAGAGAGCCCCCAATTTCTACCAGATCGCCATCTGTTGAAACTTTTATAAAACTAAGCTACATACATGCTAGTATTTTTAGATTCATATTCACTTCGTGTTATAAAAATTAGTGGAGCAAAAATTTTATTTTGTGCATGCAGTTCCCCCAAAACGATGGACCAAACAAAAAAACAACAAAAACCAAAGAAATCTAAATTAAACAAGAAGAAGGAGAAGTCCCTATAATGCTCTCTGGGGTGTCTAGATTGCCTGAAAAATCTCCATTTCTAAATGTCTTCAATTCTTATGTGGGGAATAGGCAATACAGTTCTGCTATGCAGAATTGAGGTAAAAAAAAAAACAGCCGAACAAGTTTATGAATACTTGGTTCGAAGAAAGAAAATTTAAGAAGACCATTCTCGATCCGAAAATGCAATATTTTTTTAGGTGGATCAAGACGGCAAAGCAATTCTTTGAACAGCTCCCTTCTTTTCGATATATTTTACTAACTGTAACCTTTGAGCATGGAAAAACCCAACAAAAAGGATTAGAACTAAGTGGCACGTGAATTCGTTTTTGTTTTTGCACCAGCTCTATCGAAATTGAAAACATTTGTTTTTAGGAAGTTAAATTTGTTTGAGTTCACTACCGCCTCCATCATTTTTTCCTGCGCTAATAAATATCTATAGATGACTGTAAAATTTTGTAAATTTTGAATATGCAGAATAGGCATAAAAGAATGTTTCTTTTTTACGGATAGATATTTTTTTTAAATCCATTTTTAGATTTCCAGTTACTACTGACTGAGTCCTTCTTTACTTACCATTAATTACAATGAACGGCTTGCCCAGTAAACCAAAAACACTATAATTGGACCCCACCAGTCATGATAAATTCGTCTCAACAAATTAAATGTAGAAACATTCTACTCAATGGCACTATTTTTGTTCAATGTAAAGCTTCTCTGGATTTTAAATTTTCATTTATATAAAATAAAAACAAGTTTCTTCAATAAATTAAGGAGCATCATTGAAACTTAAAACGACCAGAAATTATTCCGTCTATAAGGTGAGCTGACCACTCTTTAATATCTCGATCTTCACATTGACTTAAAATCAAGTTGGCGAACCGTGATGAAAAAGTTGAGAGCTATGGCTAATTAGAGAAAAATCCAAGACGGATAGTCTGAGTGAGAGGCACAGCTGGCATAGGCCTTTTTTAGAATTGTATAAAAATGATATTTCACTTGTTGACAGATAGTCTAAGATAGACTAAGATCATCCATCCATCCATCCTAGGGCAGAACTAAGATAGATAGTCATGTAATAAAGGTGATTCAGTTAGTCTATGAGTCATTTGAAGGCAATTGGAGACCCCAAATAAACGGTTTTTAAATATCTATGACTGACCATGTCCACGGGACTTTCAAGACAATTGGGCAACTGCGATTCTTCTCATTATATGAGCTTTGCCTACTGGAATTGCAATGGGGATGATCGATATTTTTGGGTTTACTAATGACGGACAATGTCCACTGGACTAGCATGCAAAACGGGGGATTAAATTTGGCTGGACTCAGAGGTGAACAAGTGACCTAAGCCGACTCCTGTCTTTCAAGAGTCGTTCTGAAAGAATTTGGACAAATTGTCAAACTTTAGCGTAAGCAGTGAGCTGCTGAAAAGGGGACAGCTCCCCTCATATACGGAATAACACTGGTTCGTCTTAAATTTTTATTGTTGCTCCTTACTTTCAGTTGAAAAAAACTTGTATTTTTATTTAATTTCTGTTCGTTTTTCAAATAATACATAAAAATAAACAACACACATCCGTCATCTTTCTTCTGACAAATGAAAAATAAATTTCAACTTTTTGCAGATGAGAGCTAGAAACCTCTATAGTAGTGTTCTCTGATACGCTGAATTTGATGGTGCGACTTTCATAAAGATTCATTGACTTTTTGGGGCTTGTCTTGCCCCTTTTTCGAAAATCAGGCAAATTTTCTCAGGCTCGTAGCTTTTGATGGATAACATCAAAATTAGTGAATTTTATATATTTGGAATCAGCATAAAAAAACGATACTTTTGATGTATCTATTATTATTAAAATTTTTTAGAGTCTCGGTTACTATTCGGTCGAGTCACTCCATGTTTACAATTCGCTGCCACCAACTGTTTGATAATCAGCATAGATACACCGCATGTCAAACCTGTCACTCTTGTGCCAGGGTGCAGTTTCTTGCTAAATATTGAACTAAGATACACTACCGGTTTCAGCAACTGGAAGAACTTGGTAAGAGGAAATTCGGACAGCTTCCAATCCGACAAGAATTAGCAACTTTAGTAGAATGGATTAACTAGATACAAAAGGTTTTCGGAGCTTCTCTAAATGAAGGTTTTTTCACTCAAACAAAAAAAAAAAAATATTTTAAAATATACACTAAGAAAGTGCACGAAAAAGTACCTCTAAACCAGCAAAAGCTTGAGGGTGTATAAATTCAATCCGATTTTGTTTCAAATCTAGTTCTTTAAGTCTCAAGACGGTAGAAAAGGTTCTTCCAGCAATCGACTGTAAATAGTTGCCTTGAAGAGTCAAAACGGTGAGAACTTTAAGACCTTGCCATGTTTGATTTGAAATGACTGATATTTTGTTGAAGTCTAAATGCAATTCGGTAAGGCTTCTTTGATGCTCAAAGCTCTTGTTTTGAAGAAAGACAACCCTTAAAAAGAAGAGAATTGAAGTAATAAAAAAAAGGTTGGCTAAAAAACGTAACAATAACAAGAGTAAATAAAAAAACAAAAACAAAAAAAAACAACAACACAAAAACCGAAAAAAAGTAAAAATAAAAGCAAATTAGCGAGGCAAATACCAAATTTGTACATGTAATCAGAATTTCAAACGATTCGGAATTTCTGTCAAATGATCTTTTAAATGTGCCTCTAGAGATTTCCAGGTTTGTAATATTTCTAAAAAATCAGTACATTGAATAACCGAATTATAAATAAAACAGCATTTGCATAAAATCAGCAAAGCAAATGACACGGAAAACGAATAACTCATTTGAAAACTGCATTATATGTTGAGGTTTTTACTCAATTTTTATTGGTTCAGAACTACTGGACTACAAACTACACTACCTTTTCATTACTATTTGTAAAATATGTTTCGGTTTTTATTTCGGACTTTTACGTTACATTCCTACCTCCAGAATTGTAACGTAACCAACAGCCTAACATATCCTTCAGTAGCTTTAGTAAAAAAAAAAAAAAAAAAAAAAAAAAAAAAAAAAAAAAAAAAAAAAAAAAAAAAAATTCTGACCAAAGGAAGTCGGTAATGGACTGATCTCACTGTTGACCGAAGGGAGTTAAGACCCCGGGCATTGTTTACCAAAGGAGGATGGAAACAGATCGCATGAACTGTTTGAGAAAGAGCCTAAGAAGTGGAGCGTGCTCTTTGTAGACCAAAGGAAGTTGGAGATGGAGCAGACAGAATGTGCACCTAAAAGAGCCTGAGATGGAACCCATATGCGGTCAAACAAACAGCGTAAAGATTCTGCTTACCAAAAGAAAATCCGAAACACTGGTTAGAACCAAGGAACCTGGATGACCACCAATAAAAAGATTTTTAACCTTCTTGCAATCGCCGATTTAGAGGGGAGGGGGGTTGATGGAGAGCTCAGTATTACTTTCGTTCTTTAATCATGCAGATTGAAAATCCTTGTATTCCAGAAGGTGTTGTAGACTCTCTTTTCCAAGCATAAGAAAAAGGAAAAAAGACGAAGGGACTACCGTCCCTTCATTCATAGAGATTAGAATCTTCATTACCCTGACTTTAACTAATACTACTACTACTACTAAAAACTCACTGCAGCACCAAGCCTGAGGCCAACACAGCTATGCATGATCCCCCTCCATCCCAATTTATTTAAAGCTTCCCTTTTACGCCCTTCCAAGAAATTCCTATTCCCCTTAGATCTTTCCTTACATCCTCCCACCCCTTCGGAGACACAGTGATTTTTGTTTGGCTCTAGACGGTTGGCCAGTAAGGGCTATCGTTGGCAATCTGTCATCCTTCATCCGCAAAACACCTTTCTCTCATTATAACTATAGAAAGCGGGATTGAACTACATTTTTTGTACAGCCTACTGTTTGAGATAGTCACTCGGGTACGGTACCCCAAAAAATCCGTAGGCAATTTCTCTAGAAAACATCTAGCAAATCCTCCTCCGTTTTTCGGACCACCCACGCTTCAGACCACTGTCATCACTTGCATATTTATCTTCCTATTCTTCCAAAATTTTTTTAACTGTGAAAAAAACACCCAGGGCCTTGGTTATTCTACTTTTAATATCTTCACTGTACCCACCATCTTTACTAATAATACTACCTAGGTAAGTGAAGCAGCTCACTTGATCAACCCACTTGTTGCATCATTTCTTCACCTGCACTTACTCGTAGTTTTAGCGACTTAGTCTTCTTAACATTAACTTTCAAATCTATTTTTGTACCCTGAAATCTCAAAACCTCCAAGAATTCATTCATTTTGCCAACATTTTCTTCTAGGATACTTAAATCATCAGCATAGTCTAAGCCTACAAAAGTTTTACTTCCCCAATTGATTCCGTGTTCCCCCATTGCCTTTGCTGGGCTCCTTAGGAAAAAGTTCATCAAAATGATCCATATAATTGGGGATAGGATGCAACCGTGCTTGACTCCTGATTTAATACGGAACCAGCTACTAAACTCCTTACTAAGCCAATAAGCTCCTACCTTAACTGCCGCAATGTTATTCTCGTACATAGAACTGATCATTTTAGTGTATTTATCTGGTATACCATACAAGGATAGGACCATCGCTAAAGCTCTTCTATCAACTGAATCAAACGCTTGCTCATAATCTATAAAACTGAGAACTAAAGGCGTTTGTTGACTCAGGCACTTCTCAATTGTTAATTTTAGCGTGAAAATTTGGTATTAAATTAAAAAGCAGATGTGAACGCACCCTCTCCCCTTCCTAAAAACACATTATTCTTCTCGCTTCAATATATCCATCTCTCTTTTAAAATGCATCTAATATATTTCTTACTCGTGATGCGGGAACAGTACAAGCACCAAGAGAATGTCATAGTTCATTTTGTCTTCTTTCTTCTTGTTCTTCTGAATTTTCCTTCTTATCTGTTTCTTCTTAAAGATGTGTATTACTGATTTAATTAGCATGAATTAATCAGTTCGAACTATTGTGCACATGAGTAAAGAGCAAATCATGGCCCATAATAACCGTAAGCTTAAAAATATAAGTTTAAAGAAATGAGAATATATCTGTTTAACTAAACAGATGTGAGACAAGATTGAAGCCAAGTCAGATTTTAGTTTTTTTTTGGATGATGAATCAATGGAGACTGCAATCCTCCAAACTTGGAATTTCTCCTGTGCCAGAAAAAAAAAATATCTGGATGTTTAAACCTTTGGATGGCTTCCGGTTTATTAACCAGCTAGAGAAGAAGGAATTATCTTATAGCTGTCTGAATATGGTAAAGATCTGAGGAAACTTGACAGCTTATTAATTTGGTTCTGAAAGCAGGTTCTCTAAAATCAGTTTTACCGGAAAGAAGAGCAATCGATGGACATCTGGTATCTGGGAAAAACTATGTCGATATAATAGTTTTAAACGTTGG
Organism: Artemia sinica; assembly: GCA_027921565.1. Taxonomy (NCBI): domain Eukaryota; kingdom Metazoa; phylum Arthropoda; class Branchiopoda; order Anostraca; family Artemiidae; genus Artemia; species Artemia sinica. The sequence goes on along the minus strand of CM051256.1, from coordinate 92,677,983 downwards.
AGATCCTTATCAAAGCAACGAAAAAAAAAAAAAAAACTCGTTTGACATGCAATTCTATCAGACTCATGTTCAGAGATGACTGACAACGAAAAGATAGCGAAGCAGTCTGAAATTTTGCTTATCAAGACAAAGCAACTAAGGACTGGTAAAGATGGAAAAATATTATCTTGTAAAGTAGTTGTTATTTCAGCAACTCCGGTAGGTGCAAACATCGTTGGCCGCAAACCATGCGGAAGCATCCTAGCGGGAAAGTTTAATGACACAAAACAGTCATCCAAGAGATTTAAATTGAAACCACCCATGGTTCTCCGATTCAATGCTGGTTTTGGAGCAACTTCGCTGGTCACCAATATTGTGCAAGAAATCTGGCAAATGAACAGAACCAACCAGAAATGTCTCGCACAGAATAACAGAACAACAGGAATTCTGAGTTTGTCAAATTACGAGATTAACTATAATGTTTAGCTGTTTCACTGACAGTTCACCACCCCTTCATACGAAAGAAATCCACCATTTAATTGAGAAAAATTAACTGTATGTACCAACTGTATGTAATGAAGTTCTCTTTCTAGTACTGGTTCGGAAGATCAAGGACCACTTGCTATTGATAGCTGGTTAGTGACTCCTCCTCTTTTTTATGGGACGAGTGTTGCCTGCTCAAGACAGTCTTAGTCTGTAGCTTACCGATGGGATTCGCATATTGGAGGGAACAGCAAATGTGGACACTAAATAGCTCAGCCAATATTCGTGCTATGATTTAAATTGCTTATTTTTAGGGCTCGGGCATTGGGCTTTTGAGGCATGAGCATTGACTCAGTTTTGTGAGTCCACCAATAATAATGATATCTGAAGTTTTGTTTTGATGTCACGCAAGGCTAAAGAGAAGTCTAGGACCAAAAGAGGGAAGAAAGGCCGAAAGCAGGTCAGTTTGCTTTCCAATCGTTTTTGGTTCTCAAAAAGAGCACTAGAACTTAGAATTTGCGATCAAATTAGCCCTTTTTTAGCTGTCTTATACTACTTGTTTTAGGCGAAGAATTCCGATATTTTATTTTTGTCCCTTTGTGAATTCAACGGTATAGGGTTGAATATGATTAGGGAAGTATCTTCAAATTTTTACAATTTTTAGAAGTCTTTCTTGTATTGCATGTTTCACTCTTCTCTGATTTTCCATTTTATTCATATTACATATAATTGACAAAACAACTCCAACTTCTATTTGGAATATTATTCGCGACAAAATACAAGCTAGAGAAAAAATACAAAAGAAAAAAAAATTATACCCAAAATAGGGGAGTACAAGGCAAGATTTACCATTGCTTAAGCTTAATATTGAACTGTTTCCAGTTATATCTCTTAGCGGAAGAATATGTCTCCGAATCTGTCTCTATTAGTAAATCAGAAAAACTATGAATTGTCAGCCACGGTCTGGGACGCAAGGGGAAAGTCTATAAGATTTGGGCACTTCTAAAGAAAGGACAATCTGTCTAAGTGCATAAGTACAATAATAGGTACAATTCTGAGAAGTACTTAAAGCTGAGATTCCCCTTTACACTGAAATAGGGAAACGCCCAGTAGCAATCTTAGCGAGAGGATTTTAGAGGGCTGTATATAGGTAAGGCAAAAAGGGTTGCTATAGATTATTTTCAATAAAAACTTGACGAAGAAGAAACGCGTAACGGAAAATATAATTACAAAGGTAAGGTTGCGACACCTATAAGGTTAGTTAAGTGCATAAGTACAATAATAAGTACAATTCTGAAAAGTACTTAAAGTTGCGATTCCCCCTTCATATTGAAGAAGGGGAAACGCCCAGTAGCAATCTTAGCGACAGGATTTTAGAGGGCCGTATAAAGGTAAGACAAAAAAGATTGCTTAGGATTATTTTTCAATAAAAATTGACGAAGAAGAAACGCTTAACGAAAAATTGAATTACAAAGGTAAAGTTGCGACACTTCTTACTAGATCTAGCAATATAAGGTAGCTTTTACTATGCTACACAACTGTCCCTGCAAAACTTTGTTTTTAATTTTCAGTTTAATTATCACGTTTTCCGTTTATTAAACCAAAGCAAAAGTGATAAAAATCTTTTATCCAAAGCCTGACAGTCAAACAAGATAGCTTTATTGAACTTCACAAAAGAGAGCCCCATCCTTCGATTACGGTTATAAGTCCTTAAATGGTCACATTCCGCTTTTTATTATAAAGATAAAAAAAAAAAAACTTTTCAACAACAGAAGTTCTTCCAAAAAAAAAATAATGAGCTACATTAAATAAAGTCAAGCAGAAAAGCAGAAATTAAAAAAAATCAGAAATAAATTCAAATAATTATTCAAGCTTAAAACGAACTTAAATCACTAAATAAATGAAACTTAAAGGCAAAGAAACAAACTTAAAACGAACAGAAATAATCCAAAAATGACTAGCACTGTATCAAAAGTGGTTTGCACTGTACTGAAACCAACTATTATCTTGAGCCGTTTTTTATTGGTCACAACATCCACAAAAAAAGAGCGAAAATCGCCATAATAACCAAGATTACTAAAAAGAACTAATGAATGAAGATTGAGAGCTTAATAAATCTTGATGTTCATTCCAGGAAGTCTCAAGAATTTTGGATATATTAAAGTTATGAAAGAGAATACATTTAAAATATATTTTATTTTCAGTAAAGTAGAAATGACGTTCTGGTCTTTAGAAAGCACAAAGAACGTTAGGCCTACTCCTTTTTGTAGTAATTTTTGTTCGCGTTGGGTTCCATTTATTTATGGATAGTGATTTATGTTCATTTTACACTTGAATTATTATTTGACTTTATTTCTGCTTGTCTTTGGTTTAATGCACCTTTTTTTTTTACTTTTCTTTAAAAAGCCTCTTTAGTGCACGACGGTTTTCTAAATTACTTTCTATTCGTTTTTAATTGGCAAAGTTTTTTTTATTGGTTAATAAAAAGAATATTTGCGAAGCTTTTATTTGTTTTTCTCCTTAAGAACAAAGATTTTTTGGCTATTTTTCTTTTGGACAACATGTTTCAACAAGTTCTAAAAATAGTTGTACTATAGAACTTTGGGTGGGTGAGTACGGGAAACAGTATTCAATCAATAGATTACAAATATCTCCTATAGGGATGAGTTCATTCTGGCCCCCATCAAGCTAGAGCCTTGAGTAAGACAAATAGTAATCGACCATCCTCTCAACATGCCCTGAAAGGTTGAAATTAATTCTCTTAGTCGCTCCTGAGATATCACAGGTAAACCCTTTTAAAAAACTTGGATGCAATAAGTCTCTTCTAATCTAATTCAACATCTCATTCAATATACCCTGAAAGTTTTAAATTAAAGCCCTTAGCCTTCCCTGAGCTATTACACATAAATCGTTTTGACTACCTGTCTGCACACAGTGCCTTAATATTTTGTTCAGCGTACCCCTCTACATACCTTGAAAGTTTCAACCCGAAGCCATTCCCGAGATATAGTAGATATGTCCTTCTGAGGACCTTGGATACTCACAATGTCTTTTGATTTAGCACTGATCCCAACGACATACCATGAAAATTCACACCATGAAATGTTCCACAGATGCCATTTTGACAATCTAGTTATACATAGCGCCTTTTGATTTAGTTTTACGTCTCGCACAGCTTTCCCCGGTAGTTTCAAATTGATACCCTATTCCGTTCCTGAGACATTGCATATATGTCATTCAGACAACCTGGATGCACTTAAACTCTTTTGACTTAGATCAATTCTAGTTGTAGCAGCAGTAGATGCAGCAGCAGTCGCAGTCGCAAGTAATCAGAGCCGTGGATCGAAAAATAAGTAGTCACATTAACAGTAATAGTAGCCCTGAAACTTAAGCCATTCGTAAGATATTGCACATACACCCTTTTAATAACCTGGACACACATGCTGGGTTTTGGTGTACTTCAACACCCCCTCTAATATTTCTGAAGTTAAAAGTTAATAACTTTTTACCCCCCTTTGTTCCCCAAAAACGCAAAAAAAAGAATGAAAAGAAATAAAAACAAATAATCTTTTGGTGTAGTTCTGCCCGTCTTAAGACCAGAACGTCATTAATGCATTACTGAAAACAAAACAGCATTCTGGACATATTCGCTTTTATAATATTACTACATCCAAAATTGCTGATACTTCCAAGAACGAATATCAACATATAATAATTGTCAATCTACATTTCATTTGTTCGTTTTTTGTAATCTTGGTTAAAAGGTTCTGCGACAACTCCTTCCGCGCGAAGTAGCTTGGACAAAACAACAACAACAACAAAACAAAACAATAATACATATAGCCCACTTCACTTTTCACTTAGGTACCACCCAATGATACTGCAGCATTTAAGGTGAAAAAGGGCATGGAAAATAAGTAGGTTGAGCAAGTCACTAAAGTTATCAAATTATTCTGCACACATTTTGCGAAAAGAGCGCACGGATACATTTCGACTTTAGCGCTCTGTTGTTAAAAACACAGTTTTTTTTACCAAAAGGAATACATTTGAAAGTAATTAAATAATTTTGCAATAATTTTTAGAAAATTTCGACACAAGTTCTTATTAGCCATGTTTATTATCTTTTATTTTTCTTTGTTAATGAAGAGAAACAAAACAAAAAAAAAATTATTGCAAAAAGTAAACATATTTGTTTAATAGGCATTTACATACGAGACAAAAATCAAATAAATTAAAAAATACTTGAGCTATGAGACCTCTTTTGGCCTGTATTGGCTAGACTTGAAAGTTCATGACCACAGCAACATTTCTACATAGCAAGTAGAGGAGAAATAAAATAGTAATTTTTCTAGGATTATGCTATATGATTTTTTTTTCGACCTCATTTTCCGAGAGAAATTATTATATTTTCGAATACAGGCTATTTCAAAAATTTTGAGCTTAGTGGGCCCAATTCTCCTGGCTATACTCGTGCATGAGACCAACTAAGAACTTGAAAAAATGGCACTAGAAACAGACCGTTAGTGAATCAAATATGGTGACTCACAAATATACAAAATGGAGGCTTCAGACCGATCCTAATCACTAGTTTAAAATTCTTACAAGGTTATCGGTAATTTCATTTAGTAAGTAAGGTCAGGAACAGTCACATAATAGTTCAAACTTATATCGAACAAAAGAAAAACTCAATCAATATATGAAACCCAAACGAATAGAAATTAAAAGGAATAACCAAGTTAAAATTCAAACGAACAGAAATTTTCAAAATTTTTGCCTCCTAAGCCTTCTAAATGCTAGAGAATCATTTTTACTATATTAAAAACAATTTGGGTAAAGATTAAGGAGAAGGACACAGTTGAAGACACAGTTTAATAAAATTCATAAATATCACTTATCTCATTCCTATAGGCGCATTACTTCACTTAATCCCCGTCCCCACAATGGAGTAATGGAAAGCTCAATCTACATTTTTACTAATTTTTTACAATAGCAAGCGCCGATTAAAAAACATTCGTCGTAAAATAAATGTTTTTGTTTTTAATAGGCAAAAAGAGCCTCAGCATCGTGATCATTTCTACCATTTTGGGTCGCAAAACAATAAATTTCTCCCAAAGAGGGCCACAACGCAACCTGTTGAAATGCAAAGAAGTCCAATCGGCTTAAAATAATCGAAAAACTAAATATTGAACTTCCCAGTTTCAGAAGTGGTATACGCAGAGTGGCGCTATTGCTTCTAAAGATGTAGGTAGTACATATAAAATACACAATTAGTATACAGCGTTATTTGGTCACTATCTTGTATACAGGGAGATACCACCGTGACATCTATTTTGTTTTCCTAGGGTACCAGTCACCACGTTGCATCCCGATTTTAGGTCCTGATGTTTGCGAACTGGTACCCTGATTTTAGATCCCAAAGAGACCCGAGCTGGATACCAGAGACCTGATTTTGTGAGGGTCAGAGTCGCATCCCTCATAATTAACTAATTCTAACTGTTTTGCAAGACATAATCACAGGCGTCAAATAAATATTGAAGTAATAATAAATGAGTAATCTAAATCATCGGGATCAATGACCTGATGCCGTGCCGTGTAATTTGATGCATTGATATCACCTAACACCCATTAAACGATACTATTAACATTAAAAAAGACCCTTCAAGCGCAAGCCCGTGGGGGACAATTCATCAATACTAGCACTGGCAATCAATAATTAACACTATTTCTACTGCTGATACTACTACTAACAGCAAATCAATGCAGCACCAAGCCACCTGAGACCAACAAAGCTACATACGCTCCTCCTTCATCCAAATCTATTTAAAGCCTCCCTCTTTACACCCTTCCTAGAAGTTCCAATTCCCCTTAAATCTTTCCTTACGAAATCTTCTCACCCAATTTGGGGATGACCTGCTTTTCGTTTCACTCTAGATGGTTGCCCAACAAGGACAATACTTGGCAATCTTTCATCCTTCACCCACAGAACGTGTCCTAACCCTGTCAAACTCTCTCTCATTACAGCCCAAGAAAGCAGGATTAAACCACATTTTTCGTACAGGTTACTGTTTGAGACATGGTCAATCAGACGGGTACCCAAAACAGTCCGTAGACAATTTCTCTGGTAAACCTCTAGCAAATCCCTCTCCGCCTTTCGGAGCACCCACGCTCCAAAGCCATACTTCACCCCTGTTATCATTGTAACTTCCAATATTCTAATCCTGGTTCGCAGGCTTATCTTCCTTTTCTTCCAAACTGTTTTCAACTGTAAAAAAAAAAAAAAAAAAAAACGCTCTGGACCCTAGCTATTCCACTCTTAACATCTCCAGTGCATCCACCGTCTTTACTAATAATACTAGCAAGGTAAGAGAAGCTGTCAACTTGATCGATTTTCTTGTTACCCAACAATACCTCTTCACCTTCACCTCTTCCTGGTCTTAGTGACTTAGTCTTCCTAACACCAATTTTCATACCTACTCTTGCACCCTGATCTAAACTGTTAAGCCGTTCAAGGTTTAAACAGGCTTGTTGATTTGAAAACTGTAGTTGTTCTTCTTCGAGTTTTGGTTCTTAAAAAAGAACACAACAAGTCACAGTGACAGAAGGTCGTTAAAAAATATATGTAAACCAGTCCAGGATTGTAGGAAAAAGTCATTCTTAAAACGTTGGGGAAGAAAAGTTCAACATTAGCGTAAAAAGCGGGGGTTAATATCTTGAATAGGCATTGGCAAGCTTCGATACTATTCCATACATGAAGGGTGTTACTGGCTCTTCAATCCCTCTCTGTTTACGGTAAACTTCAACTAGTGCCAAATTGAGTTGGAATTAATCCGTATAAGAGGAGGGCTTTCTCCGTGCCCCTTACTCCCACTCTTTAGGCTAAATTTTTACAGTTCTATGCTGAAATCATCTATCAGTGCAACAAATGCACCACCCCAACAGAGAGTTGTCAGGTGCCCAGCTCCCCAATCTCCCAGGTGAAAATTGGGGCCTAATAAGCATGAAAATTCACAAGCTATAATTGGGCACTTAGAGCGAGAATTCACAGCACCCCCCGTTACTTGCGAACCGGGAAGAGAGCTCTAAATTGCACCTCGCATTAAGGGAGTTCTGCAGCATTCTACTAGCCTAATTGGTAGAATTGCCAACGCAACAAGGCACCAAGGACACTGGACCTCTGAGCTAGGTAAGTCTCCACGAAACACCAATGGGTAGGGATGATTAAAAACAGAAAATATTTTTACTACGGTGTTGGAGATATCCGACGTGGACTAGTAGTTGGGAGCCTGTCCCGATAAGTGCGCTAGTCTCCCAATCGAGCAGACTTCGAGCTGAAACTCAGTAGCCCATTAAAGGCCTTGAATAGATGGCCAGGCATGACGAAGAATACGCACAGATGAGAGCTGCGATACATGAGGTAGCCGAAGAGTGACTTGGTCATAAAAAACGAAAAAAAAACCGAATAGGATCTCTTACGAAATGGCCAAGGTCAACCGACTATACTGTGCCGTCTAACCAATTTGTTTGTGCAGGTTTGGACAACTAAACTTTTCTGAAAGACGAAAAAACGCCAATCCCCGGTCAACTATACAGAAAAAAAGACAAAGCTGTCGCGCAAACTACAGGGGTATTTACTAAGATAAACCTGATAAATATAGACCAACCCGTGAAAATATTCTGTGTCATTCTTTTAAATCGATTACAAAAAACACAAGACGGGTTAACCCGTTGTGAACAGGCAGGCTCCATACCTGTGCTAAGACAGTGCCGAACAAATACTGACAATTCACCTTTTTATGCATCGGCAGAACAGATTTCATCTGCATTCTCTCATCGTTTTTACCGATTTTATAGCTGCCTTTGGCTCTCTTATAAGGTATGGGCTATGAAGAGTTATGGCTGAAGATGGTACGCCGCAAGAAGTCTTCGAAATTCCACAAAGTGCGTGCAAAGATGTAGGGGCTTATATCTGGGTGGCAGGCAAGGGCACTTCTAAGTTTTCAGTAGAGTTTAGAATAAAGCAATGATGTCCTTACCCTCCATATTATTCAACCACGTTATAGCCGGGATTGTATACAATCATAGCCGTTCCTAAGGTTGGTGGTGTCGGAGGAAAAATTAATTACACAGCCTGCTTCCAACTCAAATATAAGCAAAATATGTTACAATATCCTTCTTTACTTTCTTTTGAAAAAAAACTTATGCCCGAAGGACTATTTGTACTATTTAGAACAACATTAACAAAAATTGCTACTTACTTGTTCCGTGAGAGGTCTGCATATAATAAATCTTGGTACACCTGAAGACCATTGTCAATACTCTTAATCCTATTGTTGCGAAGTGCAAGCCGCTAAAAAAAAAAAAAAACGAAAAGAAACTGTTACAAGTGAAAAGAAAAAACAATCTCACCAGGGGATGCAAATGCAAAGTTTATAATTCGTTGAAACGGAGGGGCCAGCAAACAGAACTATCATGATAGAAAAAACTTAATAGTTTTCAGCATATTTCAATCCTCACAACAAAGTTGAAAACTCGAAAGCCCAATGAAAAGAAGAAAGAAGCAATTTGGTAGCTGAACAAACTATCAATTGATAGCAAAATTGTTGCCATGTAAACTCCAAATGTCTAATGATGTACATTTGGTGGCTCATTTTTTACTGTTACTGTAGTTTTGTTCCATGGTTTACCCATCTGGGGCTAACACATAAGTACACATACTTAAAGAGTCACCCCACTTAACCCCCGTTCCAAGTCAAATGACCAGCTACAAAAGAACAGGAACCCCTGTCCTCACGGACAAAGGATTTCAAGTCTAGCGTGCTAGCCACTCGGTAAGACGGCCCTTGAAGGGGTCCAAAAATACAAAAAGATGATAACAATGAAATAAACACTATGTCATGTAGGATATGTTTAAATTCTCACACACACAAAAAAAAAAATAACAACTAGGAAACTTACCTGTTGTGTAAGTCAATGGAGATTCACAAATACTTTACTTCAGGTAAAATAATTAAATTAAAACAACAAATCCTGAGCTTCAAATGGTGGCGGCAGAGTGGATCATGCTCATGTGCGTTGCCTGGTAATTTTTTTTACCATTGTATATTTTCTGAGCAATTAATTTTTAGACTATGAATCAGTTAATGAACAGCATCGCCATCTTGGCTTTGGTTGTGATTCTTCTTAACAGCTTGAAATGTTTAGAATTTGAAACCTACCATTGTGCACTGCGCACAAAAATACTATTTTTTAGGAAGGAAGGATAATACAACACATAAACAACATAAAAATAATAATTCACCACCTCCCATAAAAAGTAACGGTTGGGGGTGACAGAGGAAACAAATCAAAGAAAAAAAGGGGGGAAAGACAAATTGTCAAAAATGCTTTCAGCTGCATTCTTTTTCCAATTGGATGTTCGCTATAATTCGCTTTCAACTTAATTTTATGATTTAATAGTTGTTAACGAATTTTACATTCGTTTTTATCGAGCGCACTAGTCTTTGGGTTTTTTTCGTGCATTGAAAGAAACCTTTACCCAGAATTTTTTTTTACTGTCATTTTTTCGATATAATTCGTACTCAAGGCTAAATAAGTTTGACAACATATTTTTATGTTTTAAATAAAGGCCCGAAATACCTGAACATAAGGGTTAAGAGTGATAGGAATGACATCTAGCCCTGCATTGTCGCAAAAAACCTCTAATCTGATGTCATCGCAATAACAGGCACCAGGACATACTGCACTCACTGTAGACCATGTTGCATCTAGTGCTATAAACCAAATTAGCATCTGGATCCAGCACACTGGGGAGGAAACCATTATATACGAGTACACAACCTGAAAGTAAAATATTACAAAAATATCTGCCCATAGTTAGTTGGAGGGGAGTGGGGGGCCACCATTAAAATTTTCTCGAAGGCATAGAAATTATGGCCCAATAACTCACTTTGATGTCTAATTTACTGCTGAAGAAAAATCTTCCGACTGGACTAACATACAGCATGGTTCCAAGAATATTTGAGGGGTCTTAATAAAACTAGATGAAGGCATTACAGGTCATACTTATAGTTATATTCTCAACTCTCTAACTTTTGAAAATATTGGAAGCCAATGTTGAAATTGCTTTACTGTCACTTTGACGACCAGCATTATTACATAGTTCATTTTACTTTTGTTCAACATCTCCCTTGCTACAGACAAGGGTACATCGTTGCCTTTTATCTGATGCTACTCCTAGGCCGGCCTGTTTGAACAACTGAGAAGAACATAATACGTAGTCTTGATGAAATCACTTGACGAACTTAACAAGCACAGGCAGCAACCTTCAAGAGGAAAAACCTAAATACATGTTTGAGATTCCAGAAATCCGGCCCAACTTTATTTATATCTTTTGGCTCAATATTGGATAATATTGGCTGCTTATGAACGTCCTTTATTCACTGGTAAAAAAAAAAAAAAATTACAAATGAAAAGGTTTGCCGTAAACACCTCAGCAGTGACTGAGAGTGTTAAGTTGAAAATTTCAGGGCATGTCAAGGGGATGTTGAAAAGTAGTCATTGACAACCAGGCCCCCAAACCCTTATCCTTTTTAGATACCCCCTTCTCAACATTGATCAAAATTTTTAGATAACCATTTTGTTCAAAGTAGTCGAAATTTTTAATAACTGTGCCTCCGGGGATGAAAAAAACCACACCCCCCCCCCCGTAGCAAGGGTTGCAAATTATGCAATTTGCCCATTGTTAACATTTAGGATTTATTATTGGGGAAGGGGGAAATGTTTTATCCTGTATGTGCCCGAAAACGCAAAGGGTATTAAAGTAAAACTTTAGGGAATGTTGAGGGGGGAGGTTGAACATAATCAAAAGACACTATATGCATCCCGGTTATCAAAAGAGTGCATCTGCAATATATAAGGAAGGGCTAAGAATATTAACTTGAAACTTTCAGAGGTACTACTACTACAACCACAGCAACTACTCGCAGTCGCAGTAGTTACTACCGATTGCAATTACTTGCGACTGCAATTGCAACTACTTGTGACTGCGAATGTTTGTGATTATGACAACTAGAGACTGCGACTACGACTACTTTTGACTGCAACTACTTGGTACTAATAGTTGCCCCTGCGATTACGACTACTTGCGACGGTGACTACTTACGACTGCAACTATATGAGACTGGGAAGGGAAATACTTGTGACTATGACTGTTGCAACTGCAACTACTTGTGGGTACATCTGCGAGTACTTACATCTGCGATTGCGAGTACTTGCGACTACTACTACTACTCTTATTACGATTACAACTTTGAGCGCTACCACTACGTCTTCTGTTACTACTACTAACAGTGAACTACATCAAAAGAATTTAAGAAGAAATTCTAACGGTTATAGATTGCTGCAATATTCTAGGTATAAAGATCTAGTTATAACTGATAGGGTGTTCCCATGATGGTAGGACAGCTAACTTTATTGATTGTGTCATTGTAAACAGAAGGCTGGCAAGAATCATACAAGATAACAGGGTATATAGGAGCGTTGTTAGGATTTCCATAGGCAGCGCAATAGCGCTGCCTAAGTAAAGAACGATGTTGGCACAATGTATTATGATTTTTTTTTCCATATCTGGGCACTTCGTATCGAAGGAGTTGTCGTAGAAACTTCGAAAAGGGCTCATTCAACTGGAAATTGGAGTGGCTAGTGCCTTTTTTAATACTCGAAAGTGATTGGAAGGCAACTAACACCCCTTCCACGCCCACCATTTCCCGAAACACATCCAATCAAAATTTTGAGATAGCCATTTTGTTCAACGTAGTTTAAAGTTCAGGAAATTATACCTTTGAGCAGGACAGTCCCCCCAGGGTCTTCAAGGCAAGGGTTATAAGTTATGCCCTGGGGGCATATAAGTTTTTATTGAAATTTTTGTCGTAAAAACTTGAAAAAGGGCTCATTCGATTAGAAATTCAAAGGTGTAGTGCCCTTTTTAATAGTCGAAAGTGATTTGAGGGCAACTAACCCCCCTCTCTCGCCCACCTTTTCCCCAAACACATCCAAACAACATTTTTAGATAGCCATTTTGTTCAGCATTATTGATTTCCAGATAGAAATTATGTCTTTGAGGAGGATATTCCCCCAGAGCCCTCAGGGCAAGGGTTGTAAGTTATGCCCTGGGGGCATATAGGTTTTTACAGAACGCGTTGTCGTAGAAATTTCAAAAAGGGCTCATTCGATTGGAAATTGAAATGGCTAGTGCCCTTTTTAATAGTCGAAAGTGATTCTAGGGCAACTAACACCCCTTCCGCGCCCACCATTTCCCCAAACATATCCAATCAAAATTTTTAGATAGCCATTTTGTTCAACGTAGTTTAAAGTTCAGGGAATTATACCTTTGAGCAGGAAACTCCCCCCACAATCTTCAGGGCAAGGCTTATAAATTATGCCCTGGGGGCATATAAGGTTTTATTGAAATATTTGTCGTTATTTATATTGACAGGGGGGTTTGTTACCTCCAAGGAGAGAGTTAGAGATTTCTAGTGTTAACCCAAGGATGGGTACATTTGGCTTTAGAAAGTGGCCATTTGACCACTCATACCCTGGGACAGGGTATACTGTAAATAGGGTAGTACCAAACCCGATATTTGCAGAACCGATGTGGTAGACGCGGGCATCACTTATAATTTGAGGCCGGGGCTTTCCCCTCCAATAAGTGGTGACACCCATACCTTACACACCCAATAAGTGGTGGCAGCAAGAAACGGTCCTATCAGTAAACCTGATAGTAAAAGAATTCCGCGTTTTCGAAGAGACAAGTTGAGTTAGCCTACATAGTAGCCTATTGTGGTTACATATATATATATATATATATATATATATATATATATATATATATATATATATATAATATATATATATATATATATATATATATATATATATATATATATATATATATATATATATATATATATATATATATATATATATATATATAAAACCCAAAGAGAATTTTTTTTATCTGGGCTGTGCCTAGTTGGATAATAATAAGTAATAAAATTTAAGAATCAATAGATCACGCGAATAATTAACTTGTGAGACAAGGGAGGCTGCGCCGCCCACGTAGAATCGGCAAATTAAAAGGAAACAATTTTTCACGAAAGGATAAAAACGGACATTGGTAAAAGGATTTTCATTTGGACGGAAGACGTTAAGTAAACCTTGAAATGATGGCGGAAAAACGGAGAATTCAGACAAGATCGACCGCGGCAAAACAAAAATCGAATTCAGACACACAATTGTATGCGACTCCCGCTGGAAATACCCTACGAAAACCACCATCAGATGGAACCATATATCACTCAGGGGGTGAAATAGACATTTCTGACACGTGTGAAGGGGAAATATTCAAAACAAAATCAGTAATAGAGTGATCTCTGGTACAAACCATGGAAGAAGAAAAGAGTTCAAGGCAGATTCAGAAAGAATTATTCCCAGATAGAGAAACCCAGACAAAAGAAACAGTGGCGATAATACATGAAGAAAAATCATTACATGAAAGTACGGGTAAAACAAAACCAACTCACCCTTCAGAGGAGGTACAAAAAGTAGGGGAGTTGCGGGTAAGAGAAAATATTATAGAACGAGCAGACTCAGAAAACGAATTAAGAGAATGTAAAGACAGTGAGAATCATAGTAGGCCAAGTAGCAGGAGAAGTAGAAGCTCAATTTCCAGCAGGAGCTCGCGAAAAAGCACTCAAATAGATATGACACATCGTCTATTAAATTTCATGGAGAAGGACAGATTAGCCAGAGAACGAAAAGAGGAGGAAGAGAGAAAAGAAAGAGAGAGATGATAGCTAGAGAGCAGAGAGAAGAGAATATTAGAATAGATAGAGAACGAAAGGAGGAGGAAGATAGAGAAGAAAGAGAAAGAGATAGAGTAGCCAAAGAAAAAAAGGAGGGGCACACAGAGAGGAAAGAAAACACATAATGGAAATGATTGCAGGGAGAAATTCCCAAGAGCCTCAGAAATCGTCTACAATAGAGGTAGTGCAGGCAGTGAACCATCAACCAATGAAAGAAAATGAAGATGTAAATTTATACATATACAATTTTGAAAAAACGGCGGAATTAAGCGAATTACCGAAAGAAAATTGGGTGACAAGAATACAGCCCCTCCTTAACTACAAAGCACAAATTGCATATAAAGCATTATCAAGGGACTACTCAAAAGATTTTGAAAGACTAAAACAAGCCATTTTTGAAAAGTTTCAACTCTCCCCCGAGCACTTCCAACGGAGGTTTAGAAGCGAAAGAAAACGAGACAACGAAACTTATAAAGAATACGGGTACAAATTGAAAGATATGTGTTTAAAATGGCTAGAGTTAGAAAATTATAGAATATTAGAAGACCCGGAGGAGATAAAGGAAAAATTGACGGAAGTAATAGATAAAACAGTAATGGAACAATTTTTAGAAAATACCCACAGAGAATTGAAAATATGTTTGAAAGAAAAGAACCCAAAAACAAGCGAAGAAATGGCGGAAATGGCAAATAGGTGGACCGAAATAAGAGAGGAAATTGAGGAGACAGACATATTTCAATATAGAGAGTATAACAAAAATAGGCACTATAACACAGCGCAAGGAGAACTAACTTGCTATAACTGTGGTACCACGGGGCATTTTGCAAGAAACTGCCCCAGTAAACATGACCAAAAACCACATAAAACGACAGTCTGGGCCATGACCCCTAATAAGGAAAAAAATTACGCATTTGCAGAGTCTCATAAAATATACGGAAAATTGAACGGGGAATTAGTTGAAAAGACAATTGATTCCTGCAGTGACCAAACCTATGTGCGAACTGCCCTAATTAATAGAACGGAGATAGACCATAAAAATAAGATTACAACATTATGTTATTATGGAGACAAGCACCCATGCCCGTCTGCTTGGGTAAAAATAGAAATTGCAAAGAAGGACGGTACGGTCCAGATAAAAACGATAAAAGTAGGCTTAGTACCTACGCTAGCAGTGGATGTTTTAGTAAGAGGAGACTTTGGGGATATCGGAAATCTCCTATCGTTAAAAGCAACTTCTTTAACACTGGGAAATTTACAAAATTACACTACGACGGAAAAATATACAACTCCGTTGACTGCGGGGGAAGGTGTACCGGCCCATAAAACAAATGGGGAGGCTGTGCCACCCTGTCGGAAAAGCGAAATACTTGATACGCGTGTTCGAAATATTGATAATCCACAGAAATGGGATGCAGTAGTAAACAGACAACATAATATTGAAAATGAGACGCGCAAAATGATTTTTCAGGAAAATTTGCAGATAATAGAAAACTTGAGAACACTTTTAATGAATATGAGACGCTAACAAGTACAGGCCAGAATGAAATGCTGATTGTACCAAAGAAAAATGAGACTAAATTTATTGTACGCGCTTTTCCTCGCAAAGTTCGGGAAATTTTAGTACAATATGAAAAACCAAATGTCGGAGTTCAATTCCCATTTGATGACGAAATATTTGTTTCTGCGGTAAATGTAAAGAGAACTAAAAGAGAGAAAAGATATATTAAACGGGTCAACAATGAAGTAATGCAGTCAAAGATGGTGGACACTGGAGTCCAAATCAGATTTAACGATGATTTATTATTTTGCGCGAATGACAAAATTGAGAAAAGTAGAAATGAAAAGAGGAGTGTAAAAAAGAGACAGAATTTGGAGATTCAGCCTGAAATGGCGAAGAATAGAAAAATGTTGGATGGGATGTGCCTTGATAACATAAATTATAGGGAGAAAAATAAAATGTTGGATGGGCTGTGCCTTGATAACATAAATAATAGGGGGGAAAAGAGGTCAAAGACCCATGGGGAATAAAACAAGATGGGTTAAAAAATAGAGATGAATGACCTACAACGGGTTGGGGGAAAGTTGGGAGATATTGAATGTCGAGTCAGATTGGAAAAACTTGGAAAGGAATCTGAGATTAGTATTATCAATTCAAAAGATGTCAATCCTTTATGAGCTGGAGGAATCCCTTGGGGAAGATCCCCTGCGGGAAGTCGCGGAAGATAGCCCTTTTCCTCAATGCACAAATGGCGGACAAGTTGTGATCCATTTAACGAAGTTTTGCCTCTCTGATCTGGAGTCCTTGGGGGATACTCTCTCGCAGTCACTTCACATTTCACCCAAACCCTTGTCCAGTAAAACTATTCATAGTTTTTACTCTTCATGGGAACCGACAATTATTTCCGGCAAATTGTGTTCAGTGGGAGATGTATCTAAGTTTCATCTTCAAGTAGCATCAACGCATATTCTGCATTTGATTATCCCAGGGGAGGGAACCCAGAAAAAAGGCAATTTATGGTTCGCTCAAAATTTTACTTCATTCCCAGTACCCTTATCATTTTCACAGGCCTTTGCATTTTCGGCCTTAGTTATTTGAAATTATACCAAGGGCAATTTACTTTTTTTATCGAGATGTGGGGTTGTTTCCACAGATGGATATTAAGAGGCTAGTGCAGCCAATTTTTCATGATGGCTGGCATCATCAAATGTGCCAGAAACGGATTCTCTGCTCCTCTCTAATTTAAATTCGTGAGAGTGAGAAAATTTTTGTTTTTGATTGTGCTGAGCACAATCATTTTCTACGAATCTTGGGGACTTCAACTTTCAAAACCTAATGCGGATGCTATACGATCGAAACCATGGTGGTTCTACAGTAGAGATGTGTTGATGACGACCGATCCAGAGCCAAGCGGTGGAAGTAGTAGCACAGACACTGGTGGAAGAGACAAAGCAAATGGATTTTGTAAAGTTGAAGTTATGTGTTTATGTTTGTAAGGGTGGACCAAGGTAGCACGTGGGCGGTCATTTATCTTACGGGGGGAGGTGTTAGGGTTCCACCCCTCTTTCTTTTCTTTTCAGATAAATGACCTTTTTTCGTACCGTAATTACATTTGCTTAGATTTGCCTATAGTATAATTTTCAATGACAATTTAAAAGTCTCGTTGCTAAGCTATAGTTGTGCTGCAACAAGTAAGCTTTGAAGTAAATTCTATTTTGTACTTCCTGGTTTGAGTCATTGAATAATAGGTCTGGGAAAGTAGAATTGGTTTTGAATGGGGATTGAGAGGATTGGCTGGGCCAAGCGAAGGTCCGCCCCTATAAACAGGTGTGTACAGAATATTATTTTTGAGTTAGTCTGTATTTAGACCCCGTTCGGGGAAGCGAATTTTTTTGTTATTATAGGTGACCGTTGGAAGAATACAAGTAAGATATTTTCTACAAACTGTCTACTAATTTTCCCGGAACCCAGGCAGGGTAGGAATCGAGTTACGAGATACCGTCATTATTATATTGACAGGGGTGTTTGTTACCTCCAAGGAGAGAGTTAGAGATTTCTAGTGGTAACCCAAGGGCGGGTACATTTGGCTTTACAAAGTGGCCATTTGACCACTCGATTGCGTTATCATACCCTGGGACAGGGTATACTGTAAATAGGGTAGTACCGAACCCAATATTTGCAGAACCGGTGTGGTAGACGCGGGCATCACATTATAATTTGGGGCCGGGGCTTTCCCTCCAATAAGTGGTGACACCCGTACCTTACGCACCCAATATAAGGTGTTTATAGAAAGCGTTGTCGTTTCAAAAAGGGCTGATTCGATTGGAAATGGAAAGGCCTAGTGCTCTTTTTAATAGTCAAAAGTGATTGGAAGGCTTGACATTTTTATAGTAAAGATCGATGTGGGTATAATGTATTATTTTGGTTGTTGTTTAGACCACGGCACTTCGTATCGAGGGAGTTGTCGTGGGAAATTTGAAAAGGGCTTATTCGGTTGACAATAGAAAAGGCTGATGACCTTTTTAATAGTCGAAAGTGATTGGAGGGTAGCTAATCCTCCTCCCATTTGCCCATTATGTTTAAAAACTAAATGTTGCCTTAAGATTAAATCAAAATGCACTGTGTTAATGCTAATTCCCAATAAGGCATCTCAGCAGTATCCCAAGAACCACTGAGGGCATTATGTTCAGACTTTTGGGGCAACTTCTGCTTTTAAAATGTAACCAAATCAAAATAGCGTAAGTGTATCCAAGCTATCAAAGAAAGTAAACAGATTTTTCTGCGAATGGTATCAAGTTTTCCATTTCAGGTCAACCAGAAGAGGTATGAAACTAAATTAAACACTACTATTTGTGTCCAGATTTTTAAAAGGGTGTATGTTATTAAAAATTGCTGAGAATTTTTCTTCAGCATACAAATAGCCGGCCAAACTATAGTCTTAAAAAAAAGAAAAGATTTAAAGCATTATTTTCTTTTTCCGTGAAAAGACTATGTCAATGGTCTAATTTATTTATTTTTGTCCCCTCCCCCCTTTCTTGACCAGTTTTTATTTTTTTTTATCTCTTTTATTAATTTAGCGTAGTTGAATTTATTGACACTTTTTTAGGGTCCATTTTAATTTATATGTATTTTTGTCTCGCTCTTTTTTTGTGTATATTCGCTTATCTCCCCTTTTTTTTAAAGTCCGTTTTAATTCCTTTTCTGATTCGTATTTGTGTAAGCTTATTTTGACCAGTTTTTATCTCTTTTACTTTTCTTAATTATTGACTTTTAGATGATTGCTCATTACGATTTTTCTATTTCGTTGTTGTTTTTTGCATTTTTGCCAGTTTTAGTGCAACCATTTATAGTGTCGACTCCGAAGTCCGAATTCGGCCCTTTGTGGGCTTGCGATAGTGATCTTTTTGAAATAAATATCTTATCATATCTGAAAAAGGCCAGAACAAAATTTGCACTTTACTGAAAAAAAATACAAACGAATGTGCATTGTCAGTTTAATATACATATACTGATATTTAGTAATCAAAATGTTAATATTATTTGATTTATTAAAGTTATAAAAGTAAAAAGATTTATATTTTTTACGGCTTCAGGTGTTGATAGTGTGGTAAATAATTTTTTTTTCTTATATGGTGGTTGTAAAGCTAGAGATAAATTACTGAACATTAAGAAGATGAGTTTTGAAAAAGGGGAAGTACCTTTACGAAAAAGCTATTTTAGAAAAACTTAAATTTGTAATCCCTCTATAAGAAAGGTGATAAGAATGAGTGTAGTAATTATAGGCATTAAGTTGCCATAGACATTCAGTGTAGTTAAGATATTTATATTTTTTAGACCTAAAGATGTTATAGATATAGTTTTAAGGGAGGAGTGGTTTTAGGAAGGAGAGAAGTGGTTTTAGGAAGTGGTTTTATGGTTGTAAGGGAGGAACAGTGTGGTTTTAGGAAGGAGAGAAGATGCGTCAACCAAATTTTCACTCTTAGAATAAAAATTGGGAAGTGTCTGAGTCATCAGACACCTTTAGCCCTTGGATTTATAAATTTTTAAGAAAAATACCCTTTTTTCACTAAAGAAGAGCTTTAGCAAAGGGTCTATCCTTGTATGATATACCAGATAAGTACATTAAATTGATTAGTGCTAAATACGAGAATAACATTGATGCGGTTGAGGAAGGAATTGAGGTTGGTAGCTGGCTTTGTATGGAGCAAGGAGTTAAGCAGGGTTCTGTTCTACCCCTATTTATATGGATCATTTTGATGGACTTTGGTTTAGGGATCACAGCAAAGACCATGGGAGAGCAGAGAATCAAATGAGAAAGTAAAACTTTCCTAAACTTAGATTATGCTGATAATTTGAGCATTCTAGATGAAAGTGTAAGCAAAATGAATGAATCTCTGGAGGTTTTGGGAGTTGGGGGTGAAAGAATAGGTTTGAAAATTAAAGTTAAGAAAACTAAGTCGCTAAGTGAGGGAATAAGTGAAGGTAAAGTGGGTAATGTTGCGTAACGAGAAGATCGATTATTTGGACAGCTGCACTTGCATAGGTAATATAATTAGCAAAAACGATGGGTGCAGCGACGATGTTAAAAATAGAATAGCCAAACATATGTTCTTTCGCAGTTGAAAAAAATTTAGAAGAATAGAAAGGTAAGCACACGAACCAAGATTAGAATATTGAAAGCTATAGTGATGACGGTGGTCAAATATGGTTCTGAAGCAGCGCTATGAAAGATGGATTAGGATTTGTTAGATGTTTACCAGAGAAATTGTCTACGGACTGTTTTGAGTACCCACCTCACTGACCCCTATTCCGAACAGTACACAGTAATCAGTACGAAAAACTTGGTTCAATCCTACTTTTCAGAACTATAATGAGAGAAAGATTGAGATGGCTTGGACACGTCCTACGGACGAAGGCTGACAGAGTGCCAAAGAACGTCCTTGTTAGCCCCCCATCTAGGGCCAAGAGATGCAGGTTGTCTCCGAATAAGAATGGAGAAGATCATAAGGTAAGATTCAAGGGAAATTGCAACTTTATGGGAGGATGCAAAGAGGCAAACTTTGAATAGACTGGTATGGAGGAAAAGCTTTCGAAGCAGTATCGACCTCGGGTGGCTTGGTGTTGTCAGGGCCGGATTTAAATCTTTGACGCCCCTAGGCCCGAGCGTTTTGGCACCCCTAGACCCAAGCAATTTTTTCTGGGGGGGGGGACACAGAGATTTACGGGTAAATATCCGAAAATTCAGGGATAGTGGAAGCCTTGAACAGAAGGCAACTGATGAGCGAGGAGCCAAAAGTAAAGCAAGAGAGAGGTGATACCGAGCTCTCATGTGCTATTCTTGGGAGACATTTGACAGTTTATAAGCAGCTACGGAATTCCTGTGTTGTTTTAAAATTACTTTTCTCTGAATAAGCAGCACAGCAGCAAAGTACACCCAACACTTTGACGATAAATCACATCAGTCAGTCAAGTTTTTGGTAAGAAAAAAATCGCTCAGTGTTTTTTTTTTTCCGCCCTTCGGCATTGTGTGCCCCTAGACCCGGGCCTATGCGTAAAGCCTGGATGTTGTAGTGATGGGTCTGTAGTAGTAGATGTTGTGCTAAATCAAGAGACATCAGGTGCATTCAGGCTCTCATAAATGCCTATCTATATTAATCTTAGGAAAGTCTGTAGGTATTCAGTTGAAACTTCCAGGGAATACTAAAGGGAATATTAAACTAAATCAAAACGCCCTATGTGTATCCCGATTGTCGAGATGACACATCTGCAATATCTCAAGAATAGCTAAGGGTACTAAGTTGAAACTTTCTGAGAATACTGAGGGGATGTTGAGCTTAGACACTATGCACATCTCGGATGTCAAAAGGGCGTATCTGCAATATTTCAGGAGCTGCTAATGGTATTAAGTTGAAAAATTAAGGGAATGTTGAGAGGAATGTTGAACTCAATCAAAAGATGGCATGAGTACCCAGGTTGTCAGAATGACGTCTTTTCCTCACCAAACCAAACAGAAACTCACTTCAAAATCAGAAAAAAGAGCTTGAACAGAGCTGCATGATGCGCCTGATAAACATTTATTCTCGTTTGCCATTTTCATTCATGTACAAGCTTTTGAACATTCTATCTGGAGGATTCTTTCGAGTTTATTATCAAGAAATTGTTGTTTAGTTAAAATCTTAGATCCAGAACCATTCCAAACCTTGATTTCAAATTGAATGATAACTGTGCGATAATTATATTTAATACAATCAGGGCTAACACTCAAATCACCAAATACAACTTAAGAATTTAAATTAGAATCCGATATTTAAATCCTGAAACCAAAAACCAGAAAAACTGTTTTTTTCTGCTTTTTTTTTCCAAAAACCAGAAAAGGAATATTCATAGCATCAACTAATAACACAATTTTAGGAACAAAAACGAACAAAAATTAACATTAAAGACAAGTTTGCGTAACAGTAATTTCCAAAAAAAGTAAACAGCCATTTTAAAACTTAATAAGAGCAGAAATAAAGCATTACAAGAAATTAAATTTAAAAAGATGAGGAATTACTATGAAACAATAAATGAAAACCAAAATGAACAGAATTAGAATAACTAATCATATCAAATGTAGATAACAGATGCTAATATGCATGAATTATTGTTCCTAAAGAGCATAAACTAAAACGAATGCTCAATTCCAACTTAAAACAAACGTAATATCTCAGGAGTGGCAAAGGCTGTTAAGTTACTAAGGGCATCCCGGTTGTCAAAATGGCAAGCATTTAAAAGCTCAAGGACAGCTAATGGAATTGCATAGAAACTTTCTGGAAAGGTTGAAGGGAATATTTAACTACATCATAAGACCATATGTGTATCCAGATTGTCAAAAGAGAGGAACTGAATGTATCTGCTGTATATCAGGTAAGGCTAAGTAAACAAATTAGCAGTTTAATGGACATAATTGAAACATCTTCATTATACACTATTTGATGTTCCCAATGACCCGTTGTTGTTGACATCATCATCATCAAAGACCTAAATTCAAGAACTTTGTTGAGCAAAATGGCTATCGCAAAATTTTGATTGCATGTGTTTGGGGAAATGGTGGGCGTGAGAGGGGGGTTGGTTTCCCTCCAATCATTTTTGACCATTAAAAAGGGCACTAGCCTTTCAATTCCCAATTGAATGAGCCCTTTTTTAAAGTCTCTACGACAACGGTTTCTATAAAACCTTATATACCCCAGGGCACAAATCACAACCCTTGTCCTGAGGGTGTGGGGGGTTTGTCATCCTCAAAGACAAAATTTCCAAAACTTTGAACTACGTTGAACAAAATGGCTATCTCAGAATTTTGATTGGATGTGTTTGGGGAAATGGTGGGCGTGAGAGGAGGGTTGGTTTCCCTCCAATCATTTTTTACTATTAAAAAGGGCACTAGCCCTTTCAATTTTCAATCGAATGAACCCTTTTTGAAGTTTCTACGACAACGCTTTCTATAAAAGCCTTATATGCCCCCAGGGCATAGCTTACAACCCTTGCCCTGAGGGTCTGAGGGGGTTGTCATCCTCAAAGACCTAATTTCCAAAACTTTCAACTACGTTGAACAAAATGGCTATCTCAAAATTTTGATTGCAAAATAGACGAAGACGTAGATTTTATTTTCCTGACGGAATTTAGTAAAAAGGCAGCCATATTTAGCCTTGGTTTTACAATGAGCTACGAACTCTAAAGAATCGTTTGGTAGGCTGCGATTCCAAGAGCTCCTCAAGGATATACTCTAGAACCGCCGATAGCAGACTAAATTCAAAGTCGCTCTATGCACCTAAATTTCCAAATTATCTGTAATGTCTCAGGAATGGCCTCCGATCGTGGATCGTATGAGACCTATAATATGTTCAAAGTATAATATCGAGGTAAATACAAAATGATATCTGCAATATCTCAGGAATGGCTTGGGGTATCAAGTTGTAACTTTCAGGGAGTGGTGAGGGGTATGTAAGAGAAAAGGGGGATGACCCTTTGTGTTGAGGGGGGGGGTGGGCAGCTAAAATTTTAATGCCTCTGATCTACCGAATTCGTACAATAAGTCTGTGGGAGTGCACTCTGTGGGACGTATTATCAATTCGTGGTTTAGAAACAAGATGTATCACAATAATTTATATTTCGCTAGATTATTAAAACTTTGTGTCAGCAATATCCTGGCTATGGATTTGAGGCTTCAAAGTTGAGAATTTTAGGGGATGTTGTGGGGGGGGAGGGGGGAGGGAGCCTTGACTATTCACTTGCGGAGAGGGAAAAGGGGCGGAATAGATTCTTATAGGAGAAAATTCACAAATGTTTCTAAAATTAACAAGTAGTAAAGCTATGTCAATTAAAAACAGGTCGAAATTATTATTTTTTGAACATTTTCCAGAAAGGAATTTTTTAGAGAAATGTTCAGAATGATATCAAACAGCTCGTGGTAAGGAACTGTAAATAAGAAGCGGCTTAGCCCAAAAGTGACCAAAACTCTTCGATCTTAGTGAAAATCACACTACCAGATCCAGCATATCAGAGGACCCTGCTGTAGAGGTTGTGTCCTATCTACTAAAATTTTATAATTTTTCTCTGCAGGATGCGTGTTTATTTGCTTTTTTCTTTGCATGAGTTACTGTATTTAACAACGGTCCAACAAGGCCGAGAGAGGGCTCATTCGAACGGAAATTAGAAGATCAAGTGCACTTATTAAATGACCAAAAAGGTTCTGTCCCGAGAAAGTAGCATTTCTGCTATTTTGTAACACCAAAACTGTAATTTTGCCCCAAAGAGGACCAAGTTGCTATCGACTGAAAATTTTGAGATAGCCAATCGACTTAAACACACACACACACTATATATATATATATATATATATATATATATATATATATATATATATATATATATATATATATATATATATATATATATATATATATATATACATATATATATATATATATATATATATATATATATATATATATATATATATATATATATATATATATATATATATATATATATATATATATATATATATATATATATATATATACTTATAACTATATACTTTATACATTATACCTTATATATACTATATACTTATGCTATATACTTAATACTTTAAAAAACTATATACTTTCGAAGTTGAGGAGGAAGTAATTCCGCATGGTGGCGCATTCATTCCTAAAAAGTCAAGTAGTTGACTTAATACAAGTTAAACGGTTAATACGAACCATAATTAAACTTAGTTGATTCAGTGGATTTTTCATGAAATTATGTTTGCTGACGTATAATTGTGCACCAGGTATTATGAAGGAGAAGCGGTGAGTCATTGTGTAGGCTGAGGGAGGGTGCTCATATGCCTAAAAGAGCGCATTTCAATATCCAAGTTGTCTAATTCTCAATGAGCCTGAGGGATATAGGAATGAATATTTCATCTACATTGATTCAGACTAAGCCTGAAAAGGGGTGCTGCGTGGGATACCTCCCTTCTTGCTGCAAAAATCTTCATTTAACTAAACTGATTTGCTTCATATTTTATAGATAAAATTATACACATTGATTTGTAATTGTGGATCAGCTATTATGAACGAGAGGCAGTGGGTCATTTTATAGGTGGGGACTGAGATGCCTCAAAGAATTGATTTTAATGCCCAAATAACTCTCATTGAGCCTACAGATAAATTAAATAAAAAAAAAACAAGTTTTTTAAACTGAAAGTAAGGAGCGACATTAAAACTTAAAACGAACAGAAATTATTCCGTATATGAAAGGGGATGTCCCCTCCTCAACGCCTCGCTCTTTACGCTAAAGTTTTTTATTGTTTTAAAAAATAAAGTTGTGAGACAGAGTCAAACTTTAGCGTAAAGAGCGAGGCGTTGAGGAGGGGACAGCCCCTTTCATATACGGAATAATTTCTGTTCGTGGTAAGTTTTAATGTCGCTCCTTACTTTCAGTTTAAAAAACTTGTTTTTTTTATTTAATTTCTGATCGTTTTTTAGTTAATGCAGCTTTTATTTTGGCTCACCGTCATTGAATAAGTAAACAAAATTTGCATAAAAATTTTACTTTTCTTTTGCTAAATGGCTGTCTCTAAATTTGGTTCTGACGTAATTTACAAATTAACTTACGTATGTAATAGCTTGAAACCTATGTAATAGGGTTTTCTGATACGCTGAATCTGACGGTGTGATTTTCATTAAAATTCTTTCACTTGTAGGGGATGTTTCCCCCCTCTTTAAAAAATCAGGTAAATTTTCTCAGGCTCTTAGCCTTTGATGAGTAATACTAAACTTAATAAAATTTATATATTTAGAATCAGCATTATAAGCCCATTCTTTTGATACATTTATTGACATCAAAATTCCGTTTTTAAAAGTTTCGATTACTATTGAGCCGTATCGCTTGTTTTTTTTTTTTAATTTTTTTTTTTATTACGCATATGTTATTACGTATATGAGGGGGTTCTCCCCTTAGTCAATACCACGCTCTTTACGTTAAAAGTTAAAAAAAAATTTAATTCACAAACCCCTGAATCACAAAGGTCGTTTAATTAGAATAGATAGCTCTTTTGAAAGCACTAAAAAAAACTGTAGCGTAAAGAGCGAGGTATTGACTTGGGAGAGAAACCCCTCATATACGCAATAATTTCTGTTCGTTTTAAGTTCTAATCTTGCTCCTTACTTTCAGTTGAAAAAAATTGTTTTTTTTTTAATTTCTGATCGTTTTTTAAATAATGCTTGGAAATCCGGCGCCCCCTTCATAGAAATACCCCTTACCCCAAAGAAACTACCTCCACAGAAAGATTCTCCCGAGTAACCCCCTCCTCCAGCCCCCCCCCACCAGAAAAAAAAATCCTTCCTGAAAATGTCTGTATACTTCCCAATAACCAATACAATATGTAAGCAATGGGCAAAGTTCATAGCTTGCAGCCCTTCCCCTGGGAACTGTGGGGGATTAAGTCATCCTAAATGACATATTTATTAGATTTTCGACTATGCTGAACCAAAATGCTATCTCAAAATTTTAATTGGGTGACTTTGAGAAAAAAATAAGCGTGGGAGGGGGCCTAGTTGCCCTTCATTTTTTGGTCAGTTAAAAAGGGCACTAGAACTTTTAATTTCCGTTCCAGTGTGCCCTCCTACGATATTCTAGGACCACTGGGTCGATACGATTACCCCTGGAAAAAAAATAAATAAATAAAAAAACAAAAACAAAAAAAAAACACGCATCCGTGATCTTTCTGGCAAAAAATGGAAAATTCCACAGCTTGAAACCTCTACAGTAGGGTTCTCTGATACGCTGTGTAATTTTGATGGTGTATTTTCATTAAGATGATTTCATTAAGATAAGATTTCATAAATATGATGGTGTAATTTTCATTAAGGTTCTATAATTTTTAGGGGTCTTTCCCCCTTTTTTCGAAAATCAGCCAAATTCTCTCAGGGTAGCTTTTGATGGGTAAGATTAAACTTGAAACTTATGAAAACTTATGAAACTTATATACTTGAAATCAGAATTAAAATCTGATTCTTTTGATGTATCTATTGGTATCAAAATTCCGTTTTTTAGAGTTTCGGTTACCATTGAGCCGGGTTGCTCATTACTTACAGTTCGTTACCACGAATTGTTTGATTAAAAATTAGTTTTGACAAGGCGAGAGGAAAATTAATATATATAATCCATCTTGATTCCCGCAATAATTTTGGTCTCTCCCTTTATTATTGGTGCTACCGGGGGGGGGCGGCAAGTGCCCTTCTATTACTACAATATTTTCTATGTAACATAAAATAAGCTATTCACAGGCCAAATGGTAGATAAGAGGAAAAGATGAGGCGAGGGAATCACGAGCCCCGGCCAATAAATTTCTTGGGGGGAGGGGGACAGGCAAGTCCCACCAGGATCATTGTTTTAAGCAATTTGAAATGGATATAATCCTCTTTTCCAATTTATAGGCTACACAATGTTTCAATGTATTTAAACATATGTAAAAAATGTATTCAAACATCAGAGAACCCTATTTTAGAGGTTGCCATTTTATGAATTCAGCCTCGTACAATATCAAAAGTCACTCAGGATTTCCATCCATATGAACATTAATTTTCACCCGACATTCTGAAGTGAAAATTTTCTTATGGAGCTATTCAACAAAACTATCGTTCATAGAAAATTTTGACTAAATATTCGAATTTTGTCAAAAATTTAAATTATAATACAGCATCTTAATTCTTAAGCAGAAAAATCAGAATCAATTTAGAATTTTTGAGGCATACAATTTAACAGCAAGAAGTCGGGGCGGGGGACCAGTAGCCGACATCATACTTGGTTAGGTCTCAGCAGGAATTGAAAAAAAAAACAATCAGGAAAAAATATTTCAACTGAAGGCAAGGAGTAACATTGAATATTAAATCGAAAGAAAATTATTCCGCATATGAGGCTACCCCCTTCTCAACCCCTCGCTCTTTACGCCTAAGTTGACTTTTCGCCCATATTCTTTAAGAACGACTCCTGAAACACGAGGGCCGTTGAATTGGAATAAGAACCAATTTTAAAGCACTAAAAAACCTCAGGGTAACGAAGATAACCCGCTACAGATGTATGCATGGATCCTAAAGCGAATGTAAGTTAAAATGAATAATGGAGTCGAACTTAAAGTGAACACCAATAACCAAAACAGGAGTAGGGGTACCGCCCCTTAAACCTTCTAAAGACCAGATAATCATTTCAACTTTACCGAAAAAAAAGTATAGCTTCACAATCTTTAATTTTCCTATTATAAAACTTAAAAAATTCTAGGTTACTGAGGATTCCATAAATTAACGTTCTTATATACTAAAAAAAATTAGTCTGCTTTCATATGCACTTTACTGAAAAAATATAAAAGTTTTTACTTTTATAACTTTAATAAATCAAATAATATTAACATTTTGATTACTAAATATCAGTATATGTATATTAAACAGACAATGCACATTCATTTGTATTTTTTTCAGTTAAGTATAAATTCTGTTCTGGCCTTGGGAAGGCATAAGGATTTTGAGCCCAACTTACGTTAATTTCTGCTCGTTTTGAGTTTGAGTCGGTTATTTATTGTAATTTCTGTTCTTTTGGGATTCATTTATTTATCGATGCTGATTTGTGGTAGTTTCACGCTTGGTAGATTATTTGATTTTATTTTTGCTCTTTTTGGTTTAATGGAGTTCTAAAGTTTCTTTGAAAAACTTATTTTGTGTAAAAAGTTTTTTTAATTAATTTACTATCGTTTTATATTGACATAGTCTTTTCAGGGGAAAAAAATAATACTTTAAATCTATTCGTTTTTTTTTAAAAAACTTTATAGTTTGGCCTGCTATTTGTATCCTGGAGAAAAATTTCAGCAATTTTTAACAACATACACCCTTTTAAAAATCTGGACACAAATAGTAGTGTTTAATTTAGTTTCATACCTTCTCTAGTTGACCTGAAATGGAAAACTTGATACCATTCGCAAAAAAATCTGTTTACTTTCTTTGATAGCTTGGATACACTTATGCTATTTTGATTTGGTTAAATTACAAGAGCAGAAGTAGCCCCGAAAGTTTGAACATAATACCCTCAGTCGTTCTTGGGATACTGCTGATATGCCTTATTGGGAATTAGCATTAACACAGTGCATTTTGATTTAATCTTAAGGCAACATTTAGTTTTTAACATAATGGTCAAATGGGAGGGTGGGGAACGTGGAGGGAGCGTGGGAGGGGAAATAGTTGCCCCCCAATCACTTTCGACTATTAAAAAGGGCATCAGCCCTTTCTATTTTCAATCAAATGAGCCCTTTTCGAAGTTCCCACGACAAATCCTTCGATACGAAGTGCCCTGGTCTAAAAAAAAAAAAAAAAAAAAAAAAAAAAAAAAAAAAAAAAAAAAAAAAAAAAAAAAAAAAAAAATACGCCCACATCGATCTTTACTATAAATATTTCAAGCCTTCCAATCACTTTCGACTACTAAAAAGGGCACTAGGCCTTTCGATTTCCAATCGAATGAGCCCTTTCTGAGTTTCTACGATAACGCTTACTATTAACACCTTATATGCCCCCGGGGCATAAATTACAACCCTTACCCTAAGGGCTGTTAGGATTGTTGTCATCCTCTAAGACCTAATTTCGGGAACTTTCAACTACATTAAACAAAATGGTTATCTCAAAATTTTGATTGGATGTGTTTGGGGAAATGGTGAGCGTGAGAGGGGCATAAATTGCTCTCCAATCACTTTCAACTATTAAAATGGCACTAGCCCTTTCAATTTGCAATCAAATGAGCCCTTTTGAAGTTTATACGACAACACTTTCAATAAAAGCCTTATATGCCCCCAGGACAAACTTACAACCCTTGCCCTGAGGGGAGGGGGGGGGGTTGTCATTCTTAAAGACCTAATTTCCAGAGCTTTCTACTACGTTGAACAAAATGACTATCTGAAAATTTTGATTGGATGTGTTTGGAGGAATGGTAGGCGTGAGAGGGGGGTGAGTTCCCCTCCAATCACTTTTGACTATTAAAAAGGGCACTAGTCCTCTCAATTTCTAATTGAGTGAGCCCCTTTTGAAGTTTTACGACAACGCGTTCTATAAAAACCTTATATGCCCCCAGGGCATAACTTACAACCTTTGCCCTGGGGGCTCTGGAGGGTTTGTCATCCTTAAATACATAATTTCCAGAACTTTCAACTACGATGAACAAAATGGCTATCTCTAAACTTTGATTGAATGCTTTTGGGGAAATGGTGGGCGTGAGAGGGGGGTTAATTGCTCTCCACTCACTTTCGACTATTAAAAAGGGTATTTTCAATTTCCAATCAAACAAGCTCTTTTTGAAATTTATACAACAACTTTCTATATAAACCTTATATGCCCCCAGGGCATAACTTACAACCCTTGCACTGAGGGCTCCGAGGGGGGTTATCATCCTAAAAGACCTAATTTCCAGAACTTTCAACTACGTTGAACAAAATCGCTATCTTAAAATTTTGATTGGATGTGTTTGGGGAAAAGATGGGCATGAGAGGGGAGTTAGTTGCCCTCCGATCACTTTGGACTATTAAAAAGGGCACTAGCCCATAAAATTTCCAATCGAATAAGCCTTTTTTGAAGTTTCTAAGAAAACGCTTTCTACAAAAAAAAACCTTATACGCCCCCAGGGCATAACTTACAACCCTTGCCCTGAGGACTGTGGGGGAGTGTCCTCCTCAAAAACATAACTTCTATCTGGAAATCAGCTACGCTGAACAAAATGGCTGTCTCAAAATTTTGATTGGATGTGTTTAGTATAATGGTGGGCGTGAGACGGGGGTTAGTTGCCCTTAAATCACTTTCGACTATTAAAAAAGGCACTAGCCCTTTCAATTTCCAATTGAATGAGCCCTTTTTGAAGTTTCAGCGACATCGCTTTCTATAAAAACCTTATTTGCCCCCAGGCCATAACTTACAACCCTTGCCCTGTGAGCTGTGGGGGGGGAGGGGTTGTCATCCTTAAAAACATAATTTCCAAATTTTTCAACTACGTTGGAATAAAATGCCTATCTAAAAATGTTGATTGTACGTGTTTGGGGAAAAGGTGGGCTTAAGAGGGGGGTTAGTTTCGACTATTGAAAAGAGCACTAGCCCTTTGAGTTTCCAATCGAATGAGCCCTTTTTCAAGTTTCTACCATAAAGATTTCAATAAAAACTTATATACCCCCAGGGCATAGCTTATAACCCTTACCCTGAAGAATGTGGGGGGGTGTCCTGCTCAAAGGTATAATTTCCTGAAATTTAAACTGCGTGGAACAAAATGGCTATCTCAAAGTTTTGATTGGATGTGTTTGGGAAAATCGTGGACGTGGAAGGGGTGTTAGTTGCCCTCCACTCACTTTGGACTATTAAAAAGGGCATTAGCACTTTGAATTTCCAATCGAATGAGCCTTTTTTGAAGTTTCTACGACAACGCCTTCTATAAAAACCTTATATGCCCCCAGGGCACAACTTACAACCCTTGCCCTGAGGGCTGTGGGAGGGTTGTCATCCTCAAAGACCTAATTTCCAGAACTTTCAACTACGTTGAACAAAATCGCTATCTTAGTTTTGATTGGATGTGTTTGGGGAAAAGGTGGGCGTGAGAGGGGTGTTAGTTGCCCTCCACTCACTTTGGACTATTAAAAAGGGCATTAGCACTTTGAATTTCCAATCGAATGAGCCTTTTTTGAAGCTTCTACGACAACGCTTTCTATAAAAAAAAAACTTATATGCCTCCAGGGCATAACTTAAAACCCTTGTCCTGAGGGCTGTGGGGGAGTGTCCTCCTCAAAAACCTAATTTCTATCTGGAAATCAACTACGCTGAACAAAATGGCTGTCTCAAAATTTTGATTAGATGTATTTCGAGAAATGGCGCGGAAGGGGTGTTAGTTGCCTCCATCACTTTCGGTTATTAAAAAGGGCACAAACCACTCCAATTTCCAATTGAATGAGCCCTTTTCGAAGTTTCTACGACAACTTCTTCGATACTAAGTGCCCTGGTCTAAAGGAAAAAATAATAAATAATACTTTGCGCCAACATCGTTCTTATATGCCCCCAGGGCATAACTTAAAACCCTTGCCCTGAGGGTTGTGGGGGAGTGTCCTCCTCAAAAACCTATTTTCTATCTGGAAATCAACTATGCTGAACAAAATGGCTATCTCAAAATTTTGATTGGATGTATTTGGGGAAACGGTGGGCGTGGAAGGGGTGTTAGTTGCCTTCCAATCACGTTCGACTATTAAAAAGGCCACAAGCCACTCCAATTTACAATCGAATGAGCTCTTTTCGAAGTTTCTACGACAACTCTTTCGGTACGAAGTGCCCTGGTATAAAAAAAAATAATACATTGTGCCAACATCGTTCTTTACTTAGGCAGCGCCATTGCGCTGCCTATGAAACGAGGTAACAGCCTCAAAAGGGCGAATTATTTTAGTGAAAGTTAAGCTCCACAATTCAAAATATTAGAAAACTCTGTTGTAGAGGTTTTAAGCCATGTAAAAAAAACCCTGAAATTTTAAATTTTTTCCGAGAAGGATGATGAAGGATTCATGATTATCTATTTATTATTTCTCTTTCCTTGGGGAAGATCTTACGAAATCGAAGGTCCTAGAATATCAGAAGAAGGCCCTATAAAAAGGACATTAAAGGTTTTGTTACCTATTTAATTTACAAGGAAATTGCGCCATAGCTATTTGGCGTTTTCAGCGATTTTATGGTAAAAACAAGAATTTTTTACCCGAAGAGGTCGAAAAGCCACGAGCGAAAATATTGAGAAGGCCAATCAATTTAAAATTATCAAAAAACTGTGTATTGATCGGTGAAATGTCGGAGACAGTAATACCACACGGTGGTGAATTTGTCCTTAAGACACACGTGGTCAATAAAAAAGATACGAGTGTTAACCTTTGTTTTAAAGTTTCATGTGACTCAATTCAATTCAACTCAATTCAGTTTATTACAAAATGATATAAGACATAACATTAATCCAAGTGGCTGCCCAAAGAAAGACATAAAAGCACTTGATACTGGGCGACCACATATAGAACAAACACTTAACAAACAAACTCTTAACAAACGAACAAAAAAAATGGAAATAAATAACAATAAATAAACAACCAAATTATGACCAATCTCTAATCAAAAAAAAAAAAAAAAAAAAAAGGAAAAAAAACACCTATGAACCAAGACCCAAAAGAATTTTTTTTTCATATTTCTCTTACATAAACCGAAGTGCTCCTCCGCCCGAATGCTCACTAGAAGAGAATTCCAAACCTTAGGACCTATATATCTGACAGAAAAACCTGATCTAGTTCCACTTCTGTATTCAGTGACTACATTATCAGCATTGCGGGTAGTATAACTATGAAGTGATTTATTTAATCTGTAAAAACCATGAAATACCTCAGGACTGATACAATTACAACACTGATACGAGAATATTCCTGCTTGTTAGTCACGAAGTTGCTCGACATTAAGCACTTTAAGTTTATTTTAACATGCCTCAATGTCATTAACTTTTCCCAAGTATCCACTAATAAGTCGTATAGCTTTGTTTTGAAGTATTTGTATCCATTTAAAATTTGAATAAAAGTTGCTTGACTGCAACACACATCCATGTGAAATATATGGGTGGACTAAAGCATAATATAAAAGTAACAAAATTTGTGATGGTAAAAAATTCTTAAATTGTCGAATTGCTCCAACTCCTTGTGCGACTTTCGTTGCAACCACATCACTGTGTCTTTCCATGAAAGATTGTAATCCAGGTAGAAACCAAGGTATCGCGTTTCGTGCACTTGTTTCACTGGCTCCTTCGCAAACAAAATTTTCCCATTGATGTCCTGGGGTTCACCTACTCTTGAATATAAAATAAAACTAGTTTTCGCAATATTAACAGAGAGTAAGCTTTAACTAGTAAAAATTTGGAAACTTTTTAAAATGTGATTAACCTTCAAAATCAAACTATGTAAACACCGACTAGAAAATGTTAATGCAGTGTCATCAGCAAACAAGGTGAGACAAGAACCTGGCAGATAAAACCTCATCGTATCAGCATATACCAAATACAGCATATACCATCGTATCAGCATATACCGAGCCTTGTGGGACCCCACAAGCTACAGGAAAGGGGGCAGAAGCGACATCATCAATCATAAAATTAATAAACCTACCATTCAAATAATTTTCAAATCATTTTAAGTATGATCCTTTTATGGCTATACATTCCAATCTTCGCAATAAAATACTAAAACCTACTGTATCAAAAGCTTTTTAAAATTAAAGAATACTGTTAGAGGAATTTCGCCCCTTTCTAGACAATTATTTACGAAATCAACGAGATGAATAGCAGCATGACTAGTAGAGTGGCCTCTCCGAAAACCAAACTGCGTCTCATAGGCCATGATTCGTAAGATGACCATAAAGGCGTTGATGGACCACTTTGAACAATGGCAATATTGAGATAGGTCTCCAGTTACCCATATCTGACTTCAAACCTTTTTTTGAACAGAGGTATTACTTTAGCTTATTTCAAGGCATCTGGGAAGGTGCCTGTTGTCAAGGATGTATTAATAATGTGAAACAAGGAAGGAAGTAGATATATCATTGTAGCTTTAAATGTCCTTAGATTTAAACCATCAATCCCAGCAGAATTTGATTTAATATTCTTAACAATTTTTATAACCTCATCACTTGTATATTTTTCAAACCGAAACTCCAATCCTTCCCCTTGACCATCCACAAATTCATCAGAAAGAAAATGTTTTGAATTATTTCTAGCATGCTCATGAACTGAAGATCCTATTTTTGAATAAAAATGACTGAAATGATTGGCGACAACAACTTTGTCACTTACAGACGTGCCATTAACGTCAATACAAGGAAAATGGCTGTAATTTGTTCTTCCCATGAACTCATTAATAACCTGCCACGTTGCCTTAGTATCACCCTTGTGCTCACTTAACTTTTCACTAAAATACCTCTCTTTAGCATGGCGTCACAGAAAGTTTACTCTCTTTCTTGTCTTTTTGAACTCCTCAAAATCAGTCGGATCCTGAGTATTTAGAGCTTGTTTATATAGCAGATTTCTTTTATTTTCTCTCACCTATGATTTGGTCAGTTATCCATAGCTTTCGTGGTTCCTCCTTCTTTTGTCTGACAACTCGTAAGAGACACGTTTTATCATAAATTGGCTGTAAAATAGACATGAATTTATTGTAAACAAGGGAAGATTCGCCAGTTATTTCCAACAGTGTCCCAGCTGAGACAGCTCAGTTCCTCGTCAAATTTATTCAGGTTTTCTTTTTAAGCGCACGCACCATTATTTTTTTTTTACCTAGCATACACTTTTTTAAGACACGTTTACTGAGTCACAACTGAAAGATGGTCTGAACTAGGATGCACAACCACATCTGTGCATCTATGATTTAAATAAGCAGAACCAACGAAAAACATTATCAACCAGAGTAGCCGAGTGACTTGATATACGGGTTGCAACACAAGCTAAGGGTTAAAGATCATTTGAAATCATATAATTAGAAAAATCAAAATTATCAGCAGTAAGATTTAAAAGTTTATAGTTAAAAATCACCCATACATATAAAATCCAAACCTGTAGAAGAAATACATAGAAAGCAACCCATCAAAACCATCAATAAACTCATCCAGGCGAGCACTGGGCGGCTTATACACCATACTAATCAAACCTTCTTTTTTCAATCTCAATTTCAAGAGAAAACCTTTCTATCTGACCTCCAATCCAAACCCCCAAATCATCTCTAATTACATTACCTTAAATTTTTCTTTATTAAAAATCCCAATCCACCACGGTTCATAGATGCTCGGTTCCTTACTTCAAAATCATTACATGGACAAAAATAAGTCAAGAGATTGGCCAGAATTTAAAATGCTTCACCAATATCTACAACATCAAATTTAGAAAAAGATTCTTCAATCAACTGGAGCAAATCAAAATAAAAATATCCAGTAGTTAGATGTGTAAAATATCCAATGGTATATATGTGTGTTATCAGCAGTTAGGCTGTGTATTGGTCGGTAAAGTGTCGGAGACAGTAATACCGCACGGTGGTGAATTCGTTCAAAGACACACGTGGTCAATAGAAAAAATACGAATTATATACCTTTGTTTCAAAGTTTCATGTGACTAAGTTTATTCATTTGTGGCTTGATAAAATTACACACATGCATAATTGCACATAAGCAGATGAATCTTTATAGATGCGGAAGGGGAGTGCCCGGAGCCCTAAAAAGTGTGGTTCTACGCCCAAATTTCGTAACGCTCCATGAGCCTTCAGATATAGCCTATACATAGGAGGTTTGGGGAAGAGAGGGTAAAAATAATCTCTAATCCCCTTTGATTTCCAGGAATATTTTTGGGCCACGCACAGGTATTGGTGCTAGGGATTGATTAAATATCAAAGAATTTAGTATCCAGAAAGTAATGTTTTAATATGATTTGCTATATGTATTAGAACGAAAATTGGGCAAATTTACATTGCAAGGCGAAAATCAGATAGGAAAAAAACACTGTTCAATTCTCGATTCAAAGCTCTTTTCAAAAACCATTATCACTGTCATTGTAACTGCATTGTAATTATCACTGCCACTTAAATATTGATATTTACTTTCATTTGATTTTTTTTTCTTTTATTTTATAGAAAGAAAGACAAGGAGTTTGAGAAATTTTTTTAGGACGAACTATGTGTTTCGCTTCAATTGTAGTCAAAACTAGGGTTTAACGTCTAGGTAACAAACCGATTTTGACGTACATAAAAGTATTCACTTACAAAACATTAAATACACCTTAATCTTTAGGACTTAGAAGCTTCTCAACACTAGAATATGTTCCAAGTTCACGGTCTAGGAACAAACTCGACAGGCTCCGGTGTTGATTGAAAGATGCGCATCCATGACAATCATAAAAATAGTCTCAAACAAATAACAACAAAACCTTCCAACAAAAGGGAATCAAGAAAATTCTTGCTCATAAAAATAATTGTCATTCACACAATGCTTATAACGGATTATTTTCTAAGATAAAAGGATATGAAAATCCCTTTTTGGCTAATAATTAAATACTTTATGGCTAGTTTTGAGAATATTTGATGTGCGGTAGGTATATTAGGGTGATATAAACCGAAGCACAGTGAAGGGTTTGTCTCAGAAAGATGACATAGTGAGATGTAGGGTCTGACCTTGGACAAACTGACAGAAAACATACCTTAATGCAAGGATGCACTAAAAGTGATTTAATTATAATAATGAGCGAAGTGACTTAACGAAACATATTCTCGTTTAATGAAAATTTTTAAAGGTATTTTTTAAAGGAAACTTTTTTAAAGTTTTAACGGTAAGTGTGGACCAGGGCCGTATCCAGGATTTTTGTTCAGGGGGGGTATTTTTTTTTGGGGGGGGGGGGGGGGGGGTTTACTAATTTTTGACTCAGTTTTCGACTAATTTTACTGATTTTTACCTAGGTTTTACTAATTTTCGACTTATTTTCGAGTCGGTCAAAAAATTTCGGGGGGGGGGGGGGGTTCAAACCAGGTAACCCCCCCTGGATACGGCCATGGTGTGGACCCATAGCTGAACTGATGAAAATTCAATTACGATATGGAAAGTTTCCCATCACTGAACTATCACAGAAACACTTTATTTTATAATGGACAGCGAGTTAACTTGACATAGTCACGCTATTTAGCTAGTTTTAACTACATTCTCGTGACAACACATCTTTTTTGTAAGCCATTCACAGTCCTGTTCTTCAGCATGCAATCCTTTTAAAGACAGTGGCGTAATTTTGTCAAAATCCTGGAGGGGGGGGGGGGCAAGTTGGAGCCAATTTTCCAAAATCAAGTGAAAATGACAGCAAAAACTAAAAAAGCCACTTGGGACCATAAAGGTACCTTTATAGTATTATAAAGGTAAATATGTACTAAAAAACTGATCTATTTATGTTGATGCTTGAATAATGAAGGTTTTGACAAGTTTGAAGCTTTAGTTTTGACAAGATTTTGGAAGGAACTAAATTTCAGCTGGGGGGGGACTGAGGTCTGGGGGGTAAACCAAGGTCTGGGAGGGACAGTTGCCCCCCTGCCCAAAAAAAATTACGCCTTGTTTAAAGATCGCAAGCTGCTGATCTGTTCAATGTGCCATATGCTTGACCTTTTGCAAAAAGTTCCTTACCCAGATAGATAACCTCTTGATCGACTGATCGACCTGTGACATATGACTGATCTTTTGCAAGAAGTTTCTTACCCAGATAGATTACCACTTGATAGACTGGACATCCTTACCTTTTATGCGCTGAACATGCCCGATAGAGAATTAATGGAGGCTGTCTTCTGTCAACGGTCCCATAGTTGAATTGATTCTTTAGCGCATCACACATAGTAATTAACGAGTTAAGTCGTGTGATTTAGCAAAGAACAAATTTTACCCTGAAGTAGCCAAAACTTTAAAAACATATTTTGGAAAAACTATCAAGCCAGGAAGAATCACCATTTAAAGCTGATTCAGGAATGTTAGCTATTATTTCGACTAATATTAATTGTAAAAACTTAATGGAAAAATATATTTACGCAAATTTCGAAAAAAAAAACCCACAAGAATGGTGACATATCAAAACTAAAAACTGCGCTATTGGAACCTTAGCCAAAACTCCAATTAGGAGAATTGCAGAATTCCATCTTCAGGAACAAGAAAAATCAATTTTTCGAATTCTAAATAGCTAGTCGATTGTTTATGCTAAAAACCCTAGGTTCAAGTAATACCCTAGGTTATTGTAATAAAGAACATAAATAAGACGTTTTGAGCCCCCGCTTCGGAAAACCACAACAGAGTGGTACTTTTACTACTTTATACTACATCAGCTGTGGCCCATATAGAGTCAAAACGCTGAGAAAGGAAATTCTAAGAGAGTCAATCAATTTTCAATGGACTTAAACCATAAACAGAAGGTTTTGAGCCTTAGCATAGCGGTATTTTCTGTCATTTCCAAACCTCAATTTTCGGCAAAAGAGGGTCAAAATGCTGGGAAATACAAATTATAAGAGAGCAAATCAATATTTCAAAGTTTTAAATCCTAAATTTTCAGTCCCCTCACTATCTTGAAAAACAAAGAAATAGGTTTGGTTCTCCCAATAACCTGTTACCAACTGCTTGAAATTAGAGACCCTTAAAGATTGAAAGCCTTGACCATGGCCAGTTAGATTTGGAAAACATGTGACTATTGCCTTTTTTTGTATTTGGATGAAGTAGGCTATAAAAGAGACTTGACAAACAGATCATCATAGTTAACCGTAAATAAAATTAAATATTTCGACAAAAGTGTTGGTTTTATGTTGTTACTGAAGTTCCAATTCTTGTCCACTGCCACATGACATTTGATGGTGCCATGTATCGATTGGAAAGGCTGGGAAGTATATTGACGTAAATACATCCATTTGATTTCTCACCTATTCGACTCTATATTTCATTTATTATATCCCGTCTTTTCTTTGCTGCACACAAAATATATTGAAGATACTATTATAACGTTCATGGTCAAAAATCCGTTTACACCCCCCCCCTCTTGTATAACCCCTTTCCCACCTCCAGTAAGTGGAAACTGAAAAAACAAGCTATGGAAAAAATCTAATGAATAAAATGTCATTTGTTTATTTATATATTTACAAAAAAATGGAAATTTTATTAAAAGGATAATCTGTTTTTGAAGAAGGGAGGATTCTGGACCTTGTTCAAGCATTATGATTTCTTTAGTATGAACCGGTCTATGAGAAAGAATAACAATGGCATACTTAGGGGTAATTCTATCAGTCTAGATACAATTACTCATCAAAGATTCGCAGCTTGGCTTTATTTTTAGTTTCCTCATTCTTATCGTATCAATTGTATCTTTATTCCAATTTTCTGTT
The DNA here is from genome assembly GCA_027921565.1 of Artemia sinica. Lineage (NCBI taxonomy): Eukaryota > Metazoa > Arthropoda > Branchiopoda > Anostraca > Artemiidae > Artemia > Artemia sinica. The sequence continues at coordinate 92,637,689 of CM051256.1, read as the reverse complement.
TTGCTCACTTCTTTTCCTGTCGTTCAGTTCTTTAATATTTCCATATATACCATATACAACGCCATTTCATAAATAATTCGATTTTTTATCAACAACTTCTCAATAACACCGCTGATTATGTACCATTTGGATTTTTGGCGTGAAAAATATACATCTTTTATATGGGAACGTTTTAAAAAAACTGAGAAGAAAAATTGTAATTGCTTGAGTTTTTCAGAGAACTTGAATTGTAAGCTCAAAATTGTCAATGTTATGACCGGTGGTAGTCTATTAAGAGCGTTATAAACTATTAGGTATATTACTTTCCACAAGCTACCTTCAGACTTTTTTGCTCCTAAGATAACACCTGATTTTTGTTTGCGTTGGTTTTATAGTTACAGTGAAGTAAAGTGCAATTTTTTCCTGTGATTGTTTTAAAATTTTCATTTTAGTTTTAATGGTTGTGTGTTATTATAAGTATTTTTTTGTCTTTGTCTTTTATATATTGATGTTTTGCTGAGGGTAGCTCTTGGACATAGGGTCAAAATATTCATTCAAATATAGAATTCCACTGTCTTGCGAAAAATGATTCCCTATTGTTCTTCTTCTTGTTTATGCTATTTTTTCACAATTCTACCAACATAGGGAAGTATCACAAGTGAAGTATGCAAATATATGTTGCATCAACTACAAAACAATAATTTTTAGCTCCTTCAAAGTTCAAACTTTCGTCCTTTACTCCTATCAGAAAACTCCTAAAGAGAAAACACGACTTCAAACAATATCAGTATGTTCTACCCATCTCTACTTAACACAATCCCAGTTAGTAATTGAGACTCTGTCCCCAGCTTTTACTGAGACACGTCCAAGTTTCTCAATTTCTTAGCATCACTACTACTAATACTACTAACAGCTCAAAGCTGCCAAAGCAACTAAGGGCACTTTCATCCGGTCCTTAGTTGAATATGCTTGTCCGATTTGGCACTTTGCCCTTACCCAGGATGAAACTGATAAAATAGAACGAGTTCAGAAGACATCACTGCAAATCATTTATGGTGGTTCCCCTCTACCTTACTTCTTTTACCTCAAAGAATTTAAACTTGAATCCCTTTCTTCCCGCCGAGAAAATTTATGCCAAAGGTTTGGCTCCTCTCTCCTCCAACATCCCATCTACCGATCATTCCTTCCCCTAACTTTTGTCCCTATAAGATCTCGTCCCCCCAGGGAAGTGGCTGAGAAGGTTCTGAAACTGACCCAAGTCCACTGTAACATAATGCGCTACAGTAAAAGCTTTGCGCTAAGCTTCGTGAAATATTACAATGATCTCTAGTGTTTTCATTCTTTAGTTTATTTTATCTTGACGAAGTTTTATCAGATAATTTTATTCCCAATCTCAAGTGTTTTTATCCTCTAGTTTATTTATCCTGAAAAAGTTTTATAAGACAACTTTATTTTGCTATTTATAACTAAGACACATCATATTTGGGCTTTGCGCACGAGAGCTATGTCTTGTTTTTGAATTAAATGAATTTGAAATTTGAATTCATGCAAATGCAGCTACGCGTGCCCCTGCTCCGTCCGAATCTATTAAAGCCTCCCTTTTTATACACTCCCAAGAAGTTATAATTTCCCTTAAATCTTTTCTTACAGCCTTCTCTCACCCCATTCGGGGAATACCTACTTTTCGCTTGGCCCTAGATAGTTGGCCGAAAAGAACGATCTTTGACAATCTGTCATCCTTCATCCGCAGAACGTGTCCTGGCCACCTCAACCTTCCTCTCATTATAGCCCACGAAAGCAGGACAGAACCATATTTTTCGCACAATTTACTGTTCATAATATGGTCAGTCAAACAGGTACCATATGCAATTCCTCCAGAATCCATCCAGAATCCTCCAGAATCCAGAATCCATAGGCAATTCCTCCAGAAAACATCTAACAAATCCTCATCCGTTTTTCAGAGTGCCCACGTTACAAAACCATACTTGAAAACTGTCGTCACAGTAGCTTCCAATATTCTAGTATTGGTCCACAGACGTTACTTCCTATTCTTCTGAGTTTTTTTTTTTCAACTGTGACAAAAAATCCTGGGCTATTCTACTTTATCTTCACTGGATCGACCATTTTTACTAATAGTACTACCTAGGTAAATGAGCCTATCTGCTTGATCAATCTTCTCGTTAGCTTACATACCCTCTTTACCTTTGCTTATTCCCAGTCTTAGCATCTTATTGCCTTCTTAACTTTAATTTCAAACCTATTCTAGCACCCTGAACTGTCAAGATCTCCAAAAAATTATTCGTTTTGCAAGGATTTCATCTAGTACACTCGAATCATCAGCATAATATAGGTCTAAGAGAGTTTTACTTTCATATCTGGTTCCACGATCTCTCATAGCCTTTGCTGTGTCCTTTAGGACAAATTCCGTCAAAGTGATCCATATAAATAGGGATAGAATGCAACCCTACTTGAATCCTGTCTCAATACGAATCCAGGTACTAACCTCATTTCCTACCTCAACCACAGCAATGTTATTCTCGTAATCACTTTAATGTGTTTATTCCTAAGCATGCCTATGTAGTTTCTTACAATTATGCCATTTTGTTGCATTTATCAGATCCTAGGAAATTGTATCTATGGCCCCTGCTCCATATCTCCATATATTCGTACTTTATTGCCTTCTCTACTCTGCTGAATTTCCTCTCATTCTTATAAAATCACAGGGAAACATCTTGAACAAACCCATTCTTTTTTCTGTCAAGCTTAAATCACTTGTGCTAATATCCCTAGATGCATTTCTAGCTTTCCTCCCTCATACATCTTCAGCTACCTCACAAACTATTTCCCATGATTTTTATCCACTCTTCTAGAGTCTCTAATGAAATTCTTAAGTTTCTAATTCCATATTCATTTGATCTCTAAAAGGTCCTCTCAAATTCTAGTGCTGGAATTGATTAGTGGTAACTGCCTAGAAAGCAGTTGTTCTTGCTCAATTCGATCTTTAAATTAACTCCACACATTACTAGATGACAATCTTTATTTTTATTATCAATGATGACATTCCTATATGCCCTAGTGCCCAGTATTGGTCCTCCTGGTCTTTGAACTACCTTAAAACAATCAACAATAATCTGGCCGTCTTACCGTAATATTAGTGCTTCATTGACTTGTGGGTCATTTCATGACCTAATACTGCATTGGTTATATTTATATAATTGTATATGCAAAATTATAGCAGTCTTTTACCAGTACTGTACACTTCATTCATTACTTACAAGTCGCCCATCATGAAAATTGGCTCAAAGCATTTTTTTGCTCTCTCCTTTTCTTTTCTTTCTCTTATTTCCTTTCCTTTGTTTTTTATCCTTTTTTGGATTTTTTTTTGTTAAAGGGTATCATATTATATCTATCTACCATCTTTACCAACGCTCATTTTCAACTTTCAAGAGTCACCCCCCCCCCCCTTTTTCTAATCTGAATGTAACCACAGATTCCAAAACAATTTGACTACCAGTAGCATCAGTAATTTCAATTTTAAGTTGTTCCAGGTTATGTTCGAGAACTATACTCTATGGGTACATAATTGATAGTTTGGTTATGTTATTCATTAACAAAAAAAAAAAAAAAAAAAAAAAAAAAAAAAAAAAAAAAAAAAAACACAAGAAAAAAAAATCCTTTGGCCATTCTTAGCTAGAAACTAGTAGCCTAAAGAGCGAACGATACAGAATCAGCAGGCGAGTGACTCAAATTTAACACCAAACCTTGGAGAGGCAACTTTTCAAAAGAGACATATGTTATATTATCTTGCCAGAAGATACTTATATCATGTTATAGGTTAAGATACTAATTCACATCTGAACAATTAGTTCAAATTAAATAACTTGTGATATTTTCTATTATGTGTAGATTAAAATCTAGCACTTTAATAAAAATACAAGACCCATATCCAACTGAAAAAAACGATGTTGTCTTAGCAGCAGAAAGTTCTATGACTAGACCACATAAAACACAGATTTACGTTACACACAAACACAGACAAGTTTTGACCGCACAAAACACAAAACAAAGTCGTGTTATATTAGGGCCGTTTTTTCACTCATCAATGTGCTAAGATCTTAAATATTTTGTCAGAAAACGCTTAAAAGTGAAATCCCTGAACTAAGATCTTACATCTTTTGTCGTTTTTATGCAAACGTCTTTCATCATTCTGCTCTGATCAGCGATCTGAGAACAATGATGAGTAGATCATCAAAGTTCTCTCATCATTGTTCTATATGGCAGAAAGATGGCGTCTTTCACGCTTTTTGCTAACATCAGTGAATTGTAAGATCTTAGAACAAAGATGAGTTAAAAAATGATAATCTTTGCAGAAAGAGGTAAGATCTTAGATGTAAGATCTTGGTGCTAAAAAACGGCCATATTATATCAGCAATCAGGGCTGGATCAACTAGGTGCGGGGCCTGATTGGATTTTTTTTTGCGGGCCCCCCTCTATATATTTAATTTTTGCTGACAGTGAAGTGAACGCGGCACTGTCAGCAATTATGATGTGATAACTTTTCGTATGCAATTATCATTCTCTAAAAAACTCAAACCAGCTTGGTTTAGTTAAGTGCTAGTTTTTAGAATTCTACAGATAGGCTATTGAAAAATGATACAGGTCAGTTTACTTGAACTAGTTTTGCAGACACACCATGCATAATTGACAAATCTTTTTTTAAGTTTCTTCTTTGCTCTTTAGTTGTGTAAGAAAAATTTTTGATTTTTAATTTTATTTTTACCATCTTTTTTTAAATATATATAAATAAACTTTAGAAAAAGATAAGACAAAACAATCTTGAATAATGAAATAAACTACACAATGAAACTAAAGAAGTTATGATGATTTTATTAAAGAGTGCCAATAAGATTTATTCATAATGACAAAATACACATGCAATAATAGATACTACTTAATGCTGCAAATACATCATACTTGAAATAACAACATCAACAAGGAACATGAAATACACCCCCCAAATACCTCTATGGCCAAGAATACAGAGAAAAAGCACACAAAAAAAACACAAAATAAATAGAAAAGAAGAAAAATAAAACACATACACATAGTAAAGATTAAAATTTCAAACAGTCACCCGCCACTGACTACATGCCAAAAGCCAAACCAGAGCAAAATGCCATGTCAAATAAACAAAACAGCATACAATTTCAACTTCGACTGGATCTATCAACTGAATGGGGACATTGGAAAAAATTAAATAAATTAACAAGAGATCAAAAATGTTATTGCCAACCTTTTAAAGACACAAAACAAATGACGCTTTTTAGCCAACTCAGGTGAAGTATCCCAGGCAGACTGGCAAGAGCCTTGTTTTCAGGCCCCCCACATCCAACTTTGAGTTGAACATGGGGTTGGGCAGATTATCGTTTTGAGTGATGGGTTCAAAACAGGCAAATTTCTTCTCAGAACCCAGGTTCAACCATGCTATTCTGGCGCACTACAATTTTGAGGAACCCGTGTCCAATACAATTGGAACTCACAAGATGAAAACACTTTAAAGTTTTGCTGGGTTGAACCACAGAGAATTTGAAAATGGTATTTGTCAAATATACTCAAAACACGCTTAAAGCCTGAATGCATGAAAACACAACAAAGGATTCAAGGGGTTGAAACCTGACTGAAAGATTGAATGGAATTCAAATAGTCTCTTAATTATGAAGGTAATATTAGATTGGTTAGAGACAAGAGGGGGCTTAGTCTAGAGGGATGCTGGTACACAGACGGATTTCTTCTCAGAATCCATGTTCAACCATGCTATTCTGGCGCATTACAATTTTGAGGAACCTATGTCCAATACAATTGGAACTCGCAAGATAAAAACACTCTAAAGTTTTGCTGGGTTGAACCACAGAGAATTTGAAAATGATATTTGTCAAATCTACTCAAAAGATGCTTAAAGCCTGAATGCATGAAAACACAACAAAGGGGTCAAGGGGTTGACATCTGACTGAAAGATCGAATGGAATTCAAATACTCTCTTAATTATGAAGGTAATATGTAGATTGGTCAGAGACAAGAGGGGGCTTAGTCTAGATGGATGCTGGTGCACAGGCAAACACAGGCGAATTTCTTCTCAGAGCCCATGTTCAACCATGCTATTCTGGCGCATTACAATTTTGAGTAACCTGTGTCTAATACAATTGGAACTCACATGATGAAAATACTTTAAAGTTTTGCTGGGTTGAACCACAGAGAATTTGAAAATGGTATTTGTCAAATCTACTCAAAACACACTTAAAGCCTGATGCATGAAAACACAGCTAGGGAGTCAAGGGGTTGAAATCTGACTGAAAGATTGAATAGAATTCAAATACTCTCTTAATAATGAAGGTAATATGTAGATTGGTCAGAAACAAGAGGGGGCTTACTCTAGAGGGATGCTGGTACACCACCATGCAACTGAAGAAAACAAAACACACACATAAAACACTATAAAGTGAATTCAAATTCAGCAAAATCTTAATAATAGAACTCTTTGTATCAAGGATAAGGTTCCTTGCTCCTTCATTTACCTTAGATAGGGCTATCAGAAGGGAAGAAAAATGCTGACATTCATAGTGTGGCAATAAGTGGTATAAGATTGAATAAATCTGTGAAACAACATTTTTTAATCTACCCAGGAAAAATGCACTTGAGCTTTCTAAGAATTATGAGATTCTTTAATGTCTTCATTTGAGTTTGACTAATTTGATGCCTGAAGGAGAGATTCTCATCAAGTAAATCACTCAGGAATTGAACATAATGATCAATAGGTCTACTGAAAGTACATCTTGAAAGATGGATTTCCAAAAGTTTGGGGCAAGCCTGACAAATTGACAAGAAAAGCATGAAGCTAGACTTAATGCCATGCAAATAGTATTAAACCATAGAATTAGTCTCTCAACTAATGCACTCAACATAATAAAGATATTAAGCTCGGCTCTGACAGCCCTGTGAAATTTATTGTCAGATTCAATGACAGCTAGAATGTTATCACCAGCTGATGGATATCTACATTTCTGGTATTGGAGAGATTCAAGATGAATAAACACAATTACAAACTGTTTGCTTAGAACTGAGCTTTGTAGGGCCCCAAACCTAACCTGAGGTGGTGATTGGAAATACAATTCACAGAAAAAAACCATTCCAGACCAATAAGAATCAATCCAAGCACTAATATTCCCTCTTATACAGAAATCAGCTAATTCAAAGAGTAGAATTTGGAGGGTGAAAGGGTCAAAATCTTTTTGGATGTCCCAAAAATATAGAGGCAGGAATCAGACCTGAATCAAAAGCCAAAAGTAGTAATAGAAAAGCATAGCTTTTTCAAAATTTTTGATAAACACAGAAAATAAAGATGTCACTCAATAATTAGCTTTATCACTGTGAGGTCCATCTTTAGGCTTAGAAAGACAGGAGCTTACAGAAGAACCAGTTTGCTTTTCCCACATTTGCAAAACTGAAGGTAAATGCCTCTTAAACATTAGATTCGCCCTGAGCATCCAGACCATTAATTAAAAGATGTGGAGGGAAACAAAATTCAAAATTTTTATTAACACAAAATACAGAAAAAAAATATTCAAATAGACCCAACAGAGAGTTAAGATCAGATCAAAGGCTAAACTAATGTCAAAATAAATTTTGTGATCCACCAAAACACACAAAATAAAATAAAACAAAAAACAGAGAAAAAATAGAAAGGACAAAACATGACAACTTAGAGCAGCAGAGGGACAAAAGAAGCTACCCCAGCACAGCAAATTCACAATATATTATGCAGACAAAAATTATAGAATAAGGAGTACCTGTCAGCAAGGGTAAACAATATATTCTTTTAATATTTCTTTAAAAGAGGTCAGCTAGATTTGTCAATTCATTATTTAAGTCAATTTGCTGTGGAAGAGATTTGAAATCTCATTGAAAATCTAGCTCTTTCACAATTTACTAAAGGGAGTCTACATGTTTCAACATGAGCTGAAGTAGGAGAGAGCAAGCAAGAGCAGATGGTAACTGGTAAGAATATGCAAATCATAAAATTAATTTTCTGGAGACCAAATATCATAATGCCAAAGTGGTAGGTATAACTGTAAAACTTTAAGTTGACAAAGGTTTGATATATTAAGAAACAAGGGGAGTTTTGGTTTCTGAAAGATTTTGAAGTCTGGCAGGGTGACGAACTTAAGCACCAAGAATTCTTGCAGCTTTATTTTGTATTACCTGGAGAGGTTTAAATGAGTTATGAATGTATCATGGGCAGCCCAATAGCACTGCCTAATTAAAGAAATAAATAAACAGTTGGACAATATCTTTGGCAAGATTCTAAAGCAGAGAAGGCAGAGTCAAATGTTTGAAGACAGAATTTAATACTTGCCAAGCTTTCCATATATTCTTTTGGCCATTCGAAAATTACTCAAAAATAAAATAGTTGTTTAGCTTTCCAAACTAAATAATTATAATTGTTCTTACATTTTTTGAAACATAAAAGGCAAGCAGCAGCTACATTTTTCAATGACTTTTTTGACTTGAAAGATTTCCAATGAATAAAAGGAGTCAAACTGTGAAAAAAAATCCATATCTCTTTAAATTGTCTCATGCTGTATCTATTAACTTGGATATAAGAAGGGTTAGCTCATTTTGACCACATCTAAATAATGTGTAAGGTAACAAACAAGCAAAATTAAACACATCAGACATCCAAAATTCTATTAGAAAATCCCTTGAATTGCTTCAACCAGTCCTTGCATTCATTTATGATTTTGATGTAAACATTAAGGTGAAAGTCCCTAAATTCACTGCAATATTAATTTTCCTATGCTATGAAAAGAGATCTTGCTCTCTGACTGGACATGTCAGCAAAATGAAGTGATCTTTGAAAAAAGATCTAAAATTTGCCCAGTTTATTTTTTCTGATATAATTCCCAGGAAATAGAAAAAAAAACCTTAAGTGAAACCTGGTAGCTTTTTTTTGAAAAAGTTCTGGAGCATAAAAAAATGGAAAATTTTAAAAACTCAGAAGTGCTATAAATTAAAAAAAAAACTTCAAAATCAATTGGTTGGATTGAAAATTCAGTAATTGTTTGGATTAATAACTTGGTTTAGTATTTGATCAGTAGCAGTTTTAGACCTTGTAAGGGGGGGGGGGGTACACTACCATAGTGTCAAATAATACAACCACCCCCTGTCTACCAAGGCTTAGAACTGTCAATGTATTTGATTAAAACGCTAGATTCGAGCTAAGATCAGTGGAGGGGTTCCAGGGAAATTTTCAGCTGGGTGGGAATTGTAAGGGAAAATATTTTCTGTGGGAGGGGTGATTATTACCTTAAACTTTAAATTACCTTAAATTGCAGCTAGGAGCAATCTAACAATTTCCTAATCCTTGGGAAAAATATCCATGGAAAAAATTCTCCCTGGTAAAATTGTCCACAGAAGCAGTTCTCAACTGGAAGGGGGGATTCTGTTTTGCTTGGATTAAGAATTTAGTCTAGTATTTGATCAATAATGGCTTTAGGCCTCATAATTAAGGGGGGGGGGCAAGGTTTACCAGAATAATGTAAAAATATAAAATAAACTGAAGTTCGTGGCAGAAAAACTGGGAAGGGGCAACTGACCCCCCCCCCCCCCCCCAACTATAAAACAATGTGGGTAACTATGGTGTAAATTAAAAAAAAATATCCTGGGGTATAGGGTAGGAGCAAACTCAATTTTCACAAGCAACCTATGATGGAAGGAACTAAAAAAAAAAAAAAAAAAAAAAAAAAAAAAAAAAAAAAAAAAAAAAAAAAAACTAATTCAAGGGCTAATTAGTCTAAATTGGGTGGTATGCAATGTGTAGTGAGGTATGTAACATACAAAACTACAGAATCATCCTCCTAATCAAAAGAGTATATTTCCTACCAAATATGTCTGTCATAAATACCCATTGCCTAGCTAACCTAAACAGCCCAAATAGCTCAAACACGCCTATCATTTTTTCTTTTGTCAACCTCACAACAAAGAAACTAATTCTTAAGAAGTCATATATAACAAGAGAAACTGGCAGAATTTAGTCCAGAAAGAATGTATCCAAAGCAGACAAGACAAAAAAGACAAGCTGTATGAAGAGATCCAAGCTTGGCAAGAAAAAGATGAGACACATATTGTGTTACAGGATGGCAAAATTGATTAAAAATCTTGCTACCTCCTGCCTCTCCCACTCACATGGAACTTTGATTAGGAGGCCAAAACCTGTAAATAGTTTTTCTTCTAGTGTATTATTACATTTAAATGAAACTTTTGCAGGTAGGGAGTCAGATGATATTTTATACAGTGCTAGATCTGAACAAACCATTGATACACTGAGTTCTGAAATCAGGAAGGAAGAGGAATTGCCCTATAAATCAAGAAAACTTTCCTGGTAGGAAATAATAATATTGATTTTGACTATGACCCTTAACAAGAACAAATGTGGATATCAATAAACCTACCTGGTGAGCCAACTCAAATGGGTAGTTTACAGAAATCTGAGTTCCCCTATTTTAGAGAGGTCCCTTTTACAGGTAGTAAAGTCAACCTACCTTCTATCCAATGGATTGATTGCTGTGGCCATTCTGGACAGGAATCAGTTGTACTTTTTTTGAGTGTCTAGCTAACTATTCATTTTATCAGGCTGTCAATTGTCCAACTAGGCACTAGAATGGCCAGCCCCTGTCATTACAAGATCTTGTAATAATAGATGACCATGAAGAGCTTTTAAACATGTCCCCACTACTGCCCTTTGGTGCAGGAGATCATGCTACCATAAAAGGCTGTAAGTAATATATTTGCTTAAAGCATTTAAGATATATAGCTCTACCCCTATATATATAGCTCTTACATATAATTGGCATTCCAGCCTAAGTCTTTTTCATATTTGTTTCTATGTTAATTTTATAAAGGTCAATCTGTGTTTACCTTAAAGAAAATTTTTTTCATCTCCAGAATTGCTTTAAAACAATATTTTGCAAATAAACTTTATTATTTGCACCAAGAAAGGGTAAAATTCCAGATAAGTTACTTTTTGCTATAGCCTATTGGAAAGGGGTTATGTTAGGAAATGAAACTTTCAGGGATGGACCTACAGACTAAAGTATGTCCTAGAAGGTACTTTGAAGTACCTACCTTGACTCCTTCTTCTTCTAGAGGGCATTGACCTTTAAAAATCATTGCATTACATAAGTAAAACCTTGCAAAACAGATCTTCTGCTTAAATGACGTTCAAGAAAAGGTACTTATATATTATCTAAACCCACCCAGGAAGTGAAGTTAATCCTAATGAATCATACCAAAATATGATGAAAATATTACACTTGATTAACAAAATCATGGAAACTACAGAAGGAAATTATGGAAAGCAGGCGGCACAAAATACATTATGTTAAATAACTACCTAACCTAATTACTTCTAGGCTATATATTAAACATTTAATTAAAACATACCAGAAATGTAGTTTTTCTCAATGAGACTAAGCTACTTATAACCTACTGCAGACAGACAAACTGGCTTTTCTGAGATCATGCAGATCAAAATTCTTGAGTTGGTAACCAAGAAAATTATTTTTACCTTCATAACTTTGTGCACTCCCAGTTTATGATATTTTGAAGATGTGCAAATACATTTTTTAAACTTTGAAAAAAGCCATTGATGTGGCTTAAAATTTGGCTAAATAGGTCTAACAGGAATTGTATTTTAAAATCTAAAACCAGATAAAAAGACTGAAAAATCAAAATTAAGGAATAATCTTGTTTTGTCAAAATTCTAATAGGTCAAGTAGGCAAATTTCTAAGACTTAGAAATCAGAGGAGGATTAAGATAGCAGCTTGGAAATACCTTCCCATAGTATGCCTTTGGACCTGGATTCATTGCTGAAAGTTTCATTTCCCTAGCCTAACCCCTTTCCAAGATAGCAAAAAAGTAGCTTGTCTAGAATTTTGCTCTTACCAGAAAGTGTCACAAAAAGACCCCTTGAAATTACAGCTTCAAATTAATGAGTTTGTCATTATAGGCTACTAAGGAATGATAGCTCTCAATTTAACTTTTGGGTAAAATTCTAGAAAACAAAGGCTGATTTATTCATTATATAGAAGGGATAGAGGTATGAGTATCAAAAGATCTTTTCAGTATATAGCCTAGGCTAATTTAGGCCATGCACACATTGCTGAAAATTTTATTACCCTAATTACACTAAATTCCAAGATAGCAAAAAGTCATAATCTAGAAATTTACCTTAGGTGAACCCAGGGTAAAATTTTACTTTAGCTACTTTTGGCTATCTTGGAAAGGGGTTAAGTTAGGAAAATGAAACTTTCAGGGATAGATCTACAGGCTAAAGTATGTCCCAGGAAGGTATTTCAAAGTACTTACCTCCACTCCTTCTCTCTCTAAAAGGCCCTGACCTTTGATGACTTTTAAAAATATATGTTATAAAAGTGAAACTTTGCAAAATAGATCTTCTGTTTAAATAAAGCACAACAAAGTAGTTTTCAGCTTCACAACTTTCTGCAACCCCAATTTATAAGGTTTTAAATATATGTATACATTTCCTAAATTTTGAAAAAAAAATATTGATATGGCTTAAAATTCTACTCAAATAACAGAAATTGCATTTCCAGAACTAAAGCCAGAGAAAACAAAATTGATAACTGAAAATTAAGGTAAAATGTTGCTTTGTCAAAATTTTGGTAAATTTTTCATACTTCATATTATTGACATACAAATAAAGTGAACATACTACTCAATGCCTTTTTTGGTAAAATTCTACTTTTGGCTATCTTGGAAAGGAGTTTGATTAGGAAAATGAAACTTTCAGGGATAGATCTACAGGCTAAAGTATGTCCCAGGAAGGTATTTTGAAGTACCTACCTCCACTCCTTCTCCCTCTAGAGGGTCCTGACCTTTGATGACCTTTAAAAATCTTTATATTATAGAAGTGAAACCTTGTAAAATAGATCTTCTGCTTAAAATGAAGTCCAACAAAATTGTTTTCAGCCTCACAACTTTGCTCAATCCTGATTTATAGAGTTTTAAAGATAGCCTATGCAAATACATTTCCTAAATTTTGAAAATTAACATTGATATGGCTTAAAATACTACTCAAATAACAGGAATTGCATTTTCAGAACTAAAGCCAGAGAAACAGAATCTTATAACTGAAAATTAAGGTAAAATATTGTTTTGTCAAAATTTCAATAGGTATAGACCTGTCATGTAGGCAAATTTCAGGATCCTCTAGAGAGAGAAGGAGAGGAGATAAGTACTTCAAAATACCTTCCCAGGACATATTTTAGCCTGTAGACCCATCCCTGAAAGTTTCATTTTCCTAACCTCACCCCTTTCCAAGATAGGTAAAAGTAACTAAAGTAGTTTTTTACCCCTTTTTTTATGCTCTTTACAAATATAATAATTACTTCTATTGGAAATTCAAATTTAACCACCCTCACCCCCCTAATGTGCAAATATATACCCTGAATTGCAGGGGCATTGTTTGGGGGTGGCAAGGGGGGGGGTAGTTGAAAACGTTTAAAAGTGCAAAGATGCACCTTATCCAGGGGGGATAGGCCTATTTGTAAAGAGCATAATATTTGTAATTGTTATAGGCTATTTGTATTTGTAAGTCAATAATAGCCTATGAACTGCAAAAAACTACCGAAATTTAACCTGTCATGTAAATAAATTTCAGAATCCTCTACAGGAAGAAGGAATGGAGGTAAGTACTTCAAAATACCTTCCCATGATATACTTTAGCCTGTAGAGCCATCCCTTAGAGTTTCATTTTCCTAGCCTTACCCCTTTCCAAAATAGCAAAAGGTAGAATTTTACCGAAAACATATTTTTTCATTGAATGCATAAATCTGATCACCCACCTGCTCAATAGACTATTTTCTTCTGCAGCATAATTTTTCATTCCATATTTGATTTCTGTCTCTTCTGCTATAGCAGGGTTGGCAAGACGAGGGGCGTCCTAAGGATCATTTTATTGGGGTGGGGGCGATCTTCGTAAATTTTACCGAATCGCTACCTGATTTGTGCCGAATTTTCAGCAAAAATAAAGAATTTTGCTACATTTCAGCCGATTTTGCAAAATTTTACTAAATGCCACAAAAGTTGGGGGGCAATACTTTCATCCCATGACCTATCCTCAGGGGCTGCGTGGGTCATATTAAATCTAAAGGTATAGTTTTGAAACATTTCAACTACACTAAACAAAATGTTTAGTATCTCAAACTTTTGATTAAACATTTTTTTTGGGGAAAAGGGACGTGACAGGGGGGGGGGGGCTAGTAGCCGTCCAATCTATTTGGTCAAATAAAAGGGATACCAGAAATTTTAATTTCCGTTCAAATGAGCCCTCTCCCGATGTTCTAGACCCGTTGGTTTGATACGATCACCCCTGAGGAAAAAAAAAGAAATTAACACGCATCCATGATTTTTCTTCTGGCTAATAATACAAAATTCAAAATTTTTGAAGATAGGGGCTTGAAACCTCTACATTTTCTACAGCAGGTTTCTATGATATGCTGAATCTAATGGTTTGATTTTAATTAAAATTCTTGCACTTTTATCAGGTGTTTCCCTCCTCTTTCAGAAATCAGGCAAATTTTCACAGTTTCTTAGCCTTTTATGGGTTAAACTAAGCTTAATGAATCTTATATATTTGGAAAAACTTAATAAACCGTTAAGTTCCGTTCTTATAGGTCGTTGCCACAAACTATTTGATGTATTAGCACATAAATCCAAAAACTTGAAGACTAGGAAGTTATCTGTGCTTATTAGGTGTTTCAATTACAAATAAGAGAATTTGGAGAATTATTGGAGTTTTGATTTGATATAAAAAGTAGAAATTAAAATCATTAGACCATTCTTAGAGTAGATACCCCCCCCCCCCTCTGACTCTCAATTGACTTCAATCATCAAACTACAGTCGATTTAATCTATTTAGTTATATTACAAATCCTATTATAAAAAGCACTAAGTCCTATTTATTTTTTTAATGGTTTCTCTTTTTAATTTAGAAACTTATATTTAATGTCCACCTTGCATCATCTTGCTATACTTGTGCTTATGTACCATGCTTATGCTTCTATAATGCTTGTGCTTACTTTTGCTTATGCTTACTTTATGTTTGCTTATGTGTTGCTTTATTTTGTAGGTAGCCTCGATCATTAAATCCTATTAATAAAAATATTGCATGGTGTCAGAAGTGGGATCCTTCAAGTTACCATGGATGTTCAACAGCCTTCTATAAATTGGGACTCTAGTTCCCTTGAAGAGGAATGGAATCAATTTGAGCAACATGCCCGACTCATATTTGCTGGACCTCTGTCTGAAAAAACTGAAAAATCTTTGTGTGCTTACCTCCCAATTTGGACGGGAGAAAAGGGCAGATATATTTTGAATACCTTTGAACTTGAGGATGATGACACCCACAAAATAGAGCCTCTCCTTGCACAGTTTCGGAAATATGCTAGCCCACAGAAAAATACTCTCTTTGCTAGGTTATTTTTTCAAAAGCGAGACCAGTTAGAAGATGAAAGTGTGAAAAAATACATTACTGACTTGAAGACATTAAAAAAAAAAGAAAAAAAGAATTCTTTTGAAAAAAGAATTCCCTTAGAAAAACGTTATAGTATGCCAAACATCCAATAGCTTGAAATAAAGTGCCGATATCGGGATTAGAAGGGGGTATTGGGCGCTTGGAACTGAAACCTCCCTCACTGCTTCTATCTGATGGTGGAGGAGTGGCAATTTTTGTCACTCTACTCTTCCAAATTAGATTATTTCATATTCTGGAATAGAGAGAAACTCCAAAAGCGAAGTTCTATTGCTCTGGACCAAACTCAAAACCTACCAAAAGAAGTATCTTGTATGATTTTTGTGCTATTCATTACCCTCCACATAGCGGATTTAAGAAGGAGCTGACGGCATATCTGCAACTTTGTACTGACAAAATTTGCTGCAAATATCCTCATACTGCAATTACATTATGTGGTGATTTTAATGAGCTAGACCAAAAGTGGCTTAGCTTTGCTCTTAGCCTTGATCAAGTGGTCAAGTCACCTACACGCGGTGATAAAACCCTAGACTTGATTTTTACCAGCATTGAAGATTATTACTGTGCCCCCAAAATGGCCCCTCCATTAGGGGCAAGTGACCATTTATGCGTCTTTTGGACCGCTTTATCATCCTTTCTCCCAAATCAATTAATCAGCTATTCATATAGAACCATTACTGACGAAAAGGTGCCCATGTCCATTTCAAAGCAAAACTGAGCTACAAATCTTGGGCCAATATCCTATGTCTTATCAATGGAAATGAAATTTCTTCTAAGTT
The DNA here is from genome assembly GCA_027921565.1 of Artemia sinica. NCBI lineage: Eukaryota > Metazoa > Arthropoda > Branchiopoda > Anostraca > Artemiidae > Artemia > Artemia sinica. The sequence continues at coordinate 92,621,323 of CM051256.1, read as the reverse complement.
TTCAGCTGAACTTGTCCTGGTATATTATGACACCTTTCCAGTGAAAACAATTTACTCGTGAATCTAACTGCAAACCGTGGATAAATAAATAAAAATTGTGCCTAATAAATAAACGTGATAGATCTTTAAGGAAGGATTTTTCCAAGAATCTCGGAAACTTCGAAACATTGTTGTTAATGAAATCCGTAAAGCGAGAAAAGAGCATGGTGCTCACGTGCTCAATAAGGTATTGCGTTCTGCCTCTAAGAAATTCCACAAAAGTGTCCGAGATCTCCTGGGAAAGGGCTCTTCAAAGTTTTTCTTACTGGATAGTAATGGTGACCCAGTGAGTGCAGATATCATAAATGATCATTTCGCCTCAGTTTATAAAATTCACCCACCACTCCAATATATGCCGGCCAACAGTTCAGTGAGTGACATCCATGGGATTGAAATACATCAGACCAAACTTAAATTCGAAAATCTTGACACAAATAAGTCAGTATACTCAGGTGATATCCCTACCAAATTGATTGTGGAATGTACCCAGTATTTAAGTGAACCTGTGACTGCTAGTTTTAACCAATGTTTTTTAGAGGGTATTTTCAAGTGTATTTTAAACGAGCTTTTATATCACCTATACTAAAAACTAAAACCCCAAAAGTTCCCTCTGACTTAAGACCAATATCAAAGACCTCCATTTTTTCAAATATTTTTTGAAAGTTTTATTTTTAATTTTCTTTTTGACGATATTCAAGATAAAATCAACCCAAATTAGTTTGGACATGAGCCGAATCATAGCACCACGCATTGCTTAGTTTATATACTTGACATTATTTTCAAACATCTTAAGTTAAATAGCTCCTACGTTGAGGCTATTTTTGCTGATATGAGCAAAGCCTTCGACAACATGGATCATCAGACAGTTATTGATAATGCAAGGGCTTTAGGTGCCAGAGATTTTGTTTTATATATGGTAGCTAGTTTTTGTCTGACTGTGAACAATGTGTAGTCTTTCCTAACGAGTAATTCATCAGGTTTTCCCTTGATTTCCTGTGGAGCATTGCAAGGGACTAAATTAGGTCCTTTAGCATTTTTAATTTTTTTTAATAATGTTTTACCGAGTTTTGACAGTTCTTTTAAATTTGCTGATGATTCGACATTACTTAACCTTTGTCAAACCTCTAGTACTTCGGATGTTAGACTGGACTCACTCATTAATAATTTTAAAACGATCTTGAAAATGTTAAACTCAACTTAAGCATACCTAAAATCAGTTTCATGCTATCCTCCATTTAAGAAAATATACCCCTATTAATAATGACCTTTGCATACCAAATTTAAATACGGTTAAACTGCTTGGTGCAGTTAGACAGTGACCTTAAATGGAAGCTCCACCCTTCCCACTGAATTAAATCTGGTCTGTTTTCTCCTTTAATCTTTCTCCCTTCGCAAACGGTTCTCCATGTCAATCCAGAACCTTAAATCAATTTATTATTTTTATATCAGACCCTGTCTGGAATATGCTTGCCCTGTCTGGCACACTGGGTTGCCTTAAGATCAATGTTTGAAAATTAGAAGTAATCAACAAAGTGCAATAAAAATTATACTGGGGACGTCCTACACTACATACGATGAAGGTTTGGCGCGACTTGAACTTACTACATTGGAATCACGACGTCACATCCTTACCCTGAACTTTGGTGGCAAGTGCCTTAGTTCTGTCTATCATTGATGTTTTCTCCCCCTTTTCTTAAAAGAAACACCCCCCAATCCTTCTTAATGTAAGACTCAATGCTCATAGAGCTCCAAATCCCCAATTTGACTTGTGTCCCCAAAGTTAGACCATGAGGTACAAAACTGTTTTGTACCCTATTTTGTTTGCCATTTTAATAATAGATTTAACTTTTTGTTTATGTTTTTTTTATTTTCTCATTTAATTGTTTGACGTGCTTATGCTAGCTTTTGTACTATTTAGCCAATAATTCTTTTTCTATTCCATAATAGTAACAGCAGTAATTGTAGTAAGAGTAGACGCAGTAGCATTAGGATGCAAATATTTTCTTTTGGTTAGTTCGATATCCCTCACAACAAGCCCTGTTAGTTTCAACTTCACACACCAAACTGTTACAAGATTGCTGTTACAACCTTTTGACAACCTGCATAAGGACGGCATGTTGTGATTCAGTTCATCTTCCCCCCTTAAAATTCATTGATAATTTCAACTTTATACCCTTAGGTAATGGTAGTCACAACACGACAACAAATGACCATCTCAAAACTTCTATCAGATGCATTTCGGGAAAATATGAGACGTGGGGTATCCACCCTCCGATCACTCTGAATCTCAAAAAGGGCAGTAGAAATTCTGAATACCAATGCAATGAGTCCCCTACGAAGTTTGTACGATTACCCTTTCTCTATATACCTTATGTGCCCCTAGCCCCTCTAGGGCATAACTTACAACCCTGGGGGAGGAGGGGAGTTGTCATCCTCAAAGACATAATTTTTGAACTTTTCAATTACGTTCAACAAAATGGCTATCTCAAATTTTGATTGGATGTGTTTGGGCAAATGGTGGGCGTGAGCCCTTTTTAAAGTTCCTACGACAATTCCTTCGATACGAATTCTAAAACAAATTAAAAACAAACAAAAACAAAATAAAATAGGAAATACATCGTGCCCATATCGGTCACTTAGGCAGCGCTATTGCCGCTGCCTGTAATTTGTACTTGAAAAGGTGATGTTGGGTATCGAAAAGATTGATCGGGTGGACAGATTCATTTACCTTCGTAGTATTATTAGTAAAGACGGTGGGAGCAGTGAAGATGTAAAAAGTAGAATAGCCAAGGCTCAAGGGTTTTTTTCACAGTAAAATAAAGTTTGGAAGAATTGAAAGATAAGTATACAAACCAACATTAGAATATAGGACGCTACAGTGATGTCAGTGGTCAAATATGGCTTTTAAGCATGGGTGTTTCGAAAAGCGGATGAAGATTTGCTAGATCTTTTCCAAAGGAATTACCTACGGATTGTTCTGGGTACCCGGCTGACTGACTATATTTCAAACAGTAGGCTGTACGAAAAGTGTGGTTCAATCCCGCTTTCTAGGCTATAATGAGAGAAAGGTTGAGATGGCTAGGGCAAGTTCTGTGGACGAAGGATGACAGATTACCGAAGATTATTCTTTTTGGCCAACCATCAAGGGCTAAACGGAAAGCAGGTCGTCTGCGGTTGGGTTGGGAGGATTGTCATAAAGAATGAATTAAAGGAAATGGGAACTTCCTTGGAGGGTGTAAAGAGGGAGACTTTGAATGGAGTGGATGGAGGAGGAGTGTGCGTAGCTGTGTTGGCCTCAGGCAGATTAGTGCAGCGGTGAGTTGTTAGTAGTTACTAGTAGTCTTAAGTGTGTTTAGTGTCTCTTGTAATTGACGCGTGGGGGGTGGTCAAGCTGACCCAATCTTTTTAAAAGAAATATTTTAAAAGAAGTTTTAAATTTTTAAAAAGAAATAAAAGGGTTTAACTATCGTAGTATAATTTCTTACGTGACGCCTAAAATAACTTAATAACCCACAAAAAGATCTACTGTTTTTTATGTGATGTGGGTTTTAATTGTTCTAGTACTGTGAATTCATATGGGCTGGGCAAAATAGTCACCTATTTATCAATTGACCAAAGAAAACTAATTTTGGAATTACTACTTGTAGTTTTTCGGGTTTCAATTTTAAACCGGCTTTTTAGCCATTTATGATGCAGGAGATAGTAAACCTAAAACGATTGTTACGGTGATAGGAGGTTATACCCTAAAGGACTACCCACCGTTTTTCGTAGAAAGCTAGATAGAAAAATTTATAAAGGAGTGGTGTATTTGAATCTATCAAATTTAAGCAATGAAAAAGTAAAACTAAATAAAGTAGGCCTAGGGGCTGCAGAAAAAGTTTCAAATACAGACATAAAGACCCTAAATTGTTCAGAATTGAACGAACATTTGACCAGTCAAAAGCACACTCAGACAAAACCACAAAAACAGGGAAAATGTGGCATAACAAAGACTGAATTTTCAAAGCAACTTGACTTAGCTCTTTCGTCAGAAGATATTAAAAATCAACTAAGAAAGATTATATGGGAGTAAAAATGGACTTTTAAAAGTTATAAAGCGATTACGCCGTGACTAACTTGTATACACACAAAATGCCTACAGTAGGGTCGCCAATCAAAGAGTACCTTTGTAAAACATCATACTATTTAAGATCACGGTTGGACGGTTAGATCAAAGAAACGGAGTCACTAAGGAAGGGGTTAGTGAGTGGTGTCTTCTAGTAGTGATAGTGGGGAAAAAAAATAACAAATGGAGATGTTGTGTATATTTTAGTGTCTGAAATGCAGTAACCGTGAAAGGTGTAAAAGCCTGTCTCCATTTGCCAAATTATGCAAATCTACACCACCAATCTGCAAATTTTATTTCAATGGAGAATTCTTTTCTGGCTCCGTATTGGCAGCTTGCAGATACTGCAACCTTCGACGTTGCTCTTTCTGCAAAATGGCAGAATCCGCCAAATGGAGACTGGCTTTAATGAAATTACCCAGAGTAGATTCAATTTTTATTCATTACGAGGGCCAAAATATTACACTAGTCTTGACCTGATTGTACGATATAGATAAATAGCCTCAGACCCAGAAATTAAGAATAAAGCGAAATTTGAATTATAATTTTTAGAGTGATTTATTTTTATTTTATATTGCTTATCTCACTCAATCAACTGTAGTGAATCGAGGCGTGCGTCCTGAACATCAGATCATTTGCCCCTCTTCTTTCTGGGTAGGGTTGACAATGTATCCCAATCTTTGAATATTTCTTCTTTTCTCAGGATAAATTCATAGCCTTCTTCTTGGGACAATTCACTTGCGGCTGAACGGGATGTTGCCTTTTTATGTAAATTCACTGTCGCAAAAATTACGTTACTATTAAAATAAACGGCGTAATTGTAAACACTGCTTATAAAAATTCGAAATATGGATGAATATGTAAACATGTAGATGAATATGTAAAGCAGTGAATATGTAAGTAGATGAATATGGAAAGTGTAAATGAATATGTAAAGCAGTGAGCCTTATTATGGCCTGAATCCCACTCTTTCTTCTCCCTTTTCTACTTCTTTCGGACAGTGTCGACTAGAATTATGGTTCGTTTACACATTGTGGAAATTCATGCGGATTTAGCAATCCGTGCGGAAATTCCGTCCGTTTTCGTGCTAGAAAAAATCTCTAGCTTTCCGCAACGTTTTTGTCAAATCGGGACGGAATCTTGGCAAGATTGTTAAATGAATAAAATCATGAGTATGGATTATCAAAAACTACATGATCTTATAACTTTGGTTCAAGCCTACCCCAGCTTCTATGATCCTGCGCACCCAGGCTATAAGAAAACTAAGAAAAACAGTGTCATTTGACTCTCTATTGCTCAACAGCTTTCAGAAGAAGGTAAGAACATAGGTCATGCTGTTGCAATAATTTGAAATATTTGCCTTAAAACGCAGCGTTATTTTAGCCATATGTCGAATAGAAATGGACGGATTTCCGCAATGTGTAAACGAACCATTATTAGATTTAAAATTAATTTTGTAGAAGAAGTATCGGGAAGTCAAATTTCAATAATGGAGATAGAACTAAAAACTCTAAAATTGTTTGAAACAGAGTTTATTGCTCAAAAAGGTCTGTTTTACTTAATAATAAGGGAATTTTTATCTGGAAAGTTAGGTGTTGGTAGAATGAATTTACAGCCTATACCCGCCTAGGCCTAGAACATGTTTCCAAGATCCTAGCATATAGCCTAGGCTAGACTTTATTAGCATTTTTCCAATATCTGACAGTTTTCTTTCCAACTTATTTCAAAGCTTATAAATCAGGGATAGCTGTACATGATCTGTTTCTTGTTTTTGTCAGTGTTGTAAAAGAGTGAGGTACACAGATTGAAAAAGAGTGATGCATTACAAAATGTATGGTGTGTATATAATTCAGGATCTACATTTGCATAATAGGGGGAGTAGGCTAAAGTTAAAATAAGATATAGCAGAATTGCAGTCAAAATGTAGCCTATAACTACAATTATTCTGCATATTATGAAGTAGCCTAATAATTGCTTTCTTAACACAGTTCCTTCTCAACAGCCCCATTTATAGGCTTATACCCAAATAAATTGTGTAAATTTTGGTAAATTTGTAGGTGGCACAATGATTTAGCTAGAATAAAAGTGAATACATCATTTGGTGACTTTTTTATGCTCTTTGATAGGCTAGGCTAATTCAATAATTGCTTCTGTCACACATTGCATTTTGAGCTATTAAAATGGCCCCAAAGATATTTTATATGAATTATGAAAGAGCATAAAAAAGCATCAAATGATGTTTTCACTTTCATCCTAGCTAGGCTAAATTATATGGTCCACTGCAAAGTTACCATGAAAGCCCCATTTATAGGCTTATACCCAAATAAATTGTGTAAATTTTGGTAAATTTGTAGGTGGCACAATGATTTAGCTAGAATAAAAGTGAATACATCATTTGGTGACTTTTTTATGCTCTTTGATAGGCTAGGCTAATTCAATAATTGCTTCTGTCACACATTGCATTTTGAGCTATTAAAATGGCCCCAAAGATATTTTATATGAATTATGAAAGAGCATAAAAAAGCATCAAATGATGTTTTCACTTTCATCCTAGCTAGGCTAAATTATATGGTCCACTGCAAAGTTACCATGAAATTTACCCACCCCCACCCCCCTAATGTGTAAATATATACCCTGAATTGGAATATACCCTAAATTATAGACAGCACAGTTTTGAATTGGTAAATTCAGCACTATTTTTGTTGATGACATTTGAAAAACTTGAAACATTAAGAAAATGGTTTATATTTGTGTTACCCAATAAATGAGGTTTGAATTGTTATAAGTAAGCATTCTTGGAATATACTACTCTTGAACAACTTATTTATAAACTAGTGTTATGTTTTTGACAACATTAGAATAACAACTACTGTTGATAAATTCTTTGTGTGGTTACAAAAATGAAATACCTTTGGGGCCCCTTTAAGGGCTCAAGATGGAATTTGCAATAGAAGCAATTATTAAATTAAGAAAGAGTATAAAAAAAGCATCAAATGATGCATTCACTTTCATCCTAGCTTTATTATTATGCCACCTGCAAATTTACCTAAATTTCTAGTGGGCCATATAATTTAGCTAGGATGAAAGTGAAAATGTCATTTGATGCCTTTTTTTTATGCTCTTTCATAATTCAGTAATTGCTTCTGGGGCTAGTTGTATCTTGAGCCCTTTAAAGGGGCCCCAAAGGTATTTCATTTTTCTAAACACACAAAGAAGTTATCAACACTAGTTAAATTATTGAAAAGTGGTTAAAAACATACCACTAGTTTTTCTTACTTTATAATATGAAATTCTTACTTTATAATATGAGTAAAGTTCTAGTTATGAGGCCTTTTTTTTATCTTGGAAAATAGCTGAGTTACCTGAAAAGGACTTCCAGGCATATACCAAGGGCCTAAAATAACCTTAGGAAGGTATACTCAAGCTAGGTTTCTGTCTTTTCCCTTTCCTTATTTCTAGGGATTCAAAATTGCTTTGGACTACAGGTCTCTATATGGATGAAGTTCTATTTAAGGGGGTTCTTGCTATTTGGGAAGGTAGCTGAGCTACCTGAAAAGAAATTTCAGAAATAAATTTTGGGCCTAAAACACACTTGAGGAAGGTGTTGGCAGGTGTTGCCATGCTTGGCTGCTATATCTTCTCTTCCTTATTTCTAGAGGATACAAGATTGCATAGATTACAAGTCTACCTGTTTCAATCTTGAAAAAAATGTTTCACCTTAATTTTGAATTTCTAGTATCTTTCTCATTAGCTTTAGTTTTTGAAAATGCAATGAATAGGATTTCAGCTGGATTTTAACCAATATCAAGAATTTCTCCCTTAGTTTAAGAAATAGATTTTCAAAACTTCATAATTCAGAATTGAGTAAAGAGATGAGGCTCAAAACACTTTCCTCATGCCTTATTTGAGCAGCAGATTTATTTCTTTAAGGTTTTACTTGCATAACACAGATAATACAATTCATCATCAAAGTGTAGTGCCCCTTGAAGGGGAAGGAGTAAAGGTAGGTACTTCACCTGCCCATTAGATTAGGGAGGCTCTGGATTTATTCCTAAAATTTTCCTTCAACTAAATTTTTCCTCAACCACTTAACCAGAATGACAAAACCCTTCATCTAGAATTTCACCATTATATACAGTATGTTTCTATTCACCAGATTATCATGTTTCCCTCCATTGTTATACAGATTTCAAATTGTTACAAATAAAAGTTTGTTTATAACTTCAACGTAATCATCATTCAAAATATATTTTTAGGGCTAAACACATATTGTTATATATTGCTAGGGATATATAGCTTAGAGGACCATAAGGGGGTTGGGTGTGTTGCCAGAAAAAAGTGATAATATTTTGGAAAGAGATTGAATAAGGAATATAGTTATGCTACTCTTTTTGTTTTATAAGGTTTCCATCAGAAGAGCTGTAGTGCAATATACCAGATATTTTGTTGTACCTACATGTATCCTTTTACTGTCAAAGGGGGAACTGACCTGAAGTAACCTTTGACAGTATTCAAGATGACAGAAAATCAGCACAACTGCATATCAGTAAAATAATTAGACAGCAAACAAGTTCATGTTCTATCATCCTAATCTGGGATCCACATAATTGACAGTTACAAGCAGTAACAAGAAACTTAACTAATAGGTAAACATAAGCTAATAAGACCATTTGCAGTGAAAGAATGGAATAGGTTTATGGGTAGAGCAGATTCTGCAACATGGTCCTGGAACTACACAAAATTGATATCAAGATGAGGAAATGGTATATATTGAGCCTCTTCTACATTTGATTCTTAGTGTCAGAAAAGCACACTATTCTGTAAGTGTTTGAGAAGTCTAGGACACTATAGGCATTCAGTTTACTCTTATTCAAGTTAGGCTTGTCTATTTGACTGACTATTGGACCTCAAATTACCATAGTAGGCCAACACACCTCTAGGAAAACAACAGTTCCTCTAGTCTCTAAAAATCAGAAATTGTACTTTTTAGCAGCTTTTCATGTCAGACCTGAAGACTAGAGCTGCTATAATACCTGGCAAGTCAAGAAAATTAACCACTGATGACATGCTAATCCCCATACCATAGTAAAATGAAGAAAAAAATGTCACTAGAGTTATTTTTTACTTCTCATAGAAATCTCTTCATAGAGTGGCTAAGTAAAGAATTGAGCTTTACTGGTAGATGGTTTTAAAAGGTGCCATAATGCAATTTAATTCCTAGAGCAAACAATTTTTCTGCATGTTTTTCATCTCATTAGAATCTTAAAATGTTTTCTGCAGCATTGATTCCATAATTTAGGCATGAAATGGTAAATTATTTGCTTTTTGTGCTTGAGAGATGAATAAGCTGCAATCTGTGTGTTTATGGTGAGAAAAACTTGGAATATTTATCAATTAATGTAATCTAACAATACTTTTGGTTGGTTCCATAGGCTCTGTGAGTGCAAGATTATCATCTTTTTTTGTAAGAAATTAACTTTGATGTATAAAGGTAATAAGATATAATATAAAGGATTTTATGAACAAAAATATTTACTATTGTGAGGTCTTAAAATACTTTGTTCCTAAATAATCTAACATGCAATAAGGCTCAGTACTATTTGGAATAATAACTAAATATTTCACAGTATTAATTCCAATGCTCCCAAATACCTATATAAGTTTCTTTGTTTCTCTGTTTTGTTAGCTTAGGGTTAATATTTGGCTCTTTTTTCTCTGTTATCTGTTCAAGTTTATTTGCTAATGCTATGAATGATCTTATAGCAAATTATTCCAAAATTGTCCCTAACCATGGCTAGTTTTCTTGTAAGACCTTGCAAGGCTTTATCCAATGTATTTTGATCATTCAATTTCTTTTCTATCAGGTTTGCATCCTCTTTTAAATGCTAGTAATATATGGGATACAAGAGTTTTGAGTTTTTGGTATTTTAAATATTTGTTGTATCTACCCTGGTGGTATAAAACTCTGAAGATTTTTTGTAAGTTTATTGTGACAGATAGTATTGGGCTGTGCACAAGAAGTTGTATTTGAGGTAAAAAGGGAAGCTCATCTGTGATTAGGTCTATTTCACAATGTTATATGGCTGTTTAGACCAATCCTGGTATTGAAGACTGTTGTTTTTATGTCAGTATTTCTTTTGTCTTTTTCATATTATGTACTTGTAGTTTTGTATTTCTGTCATAACTATATGTCTAAGCTTATTTTTGTGTATTTCCTTTTCTTGTTTGCATTCCCTCTACCTGCTTTTACTGTAAAAGCAGGCTAAAAATAAATTATCATAATTGTAGCACTTAAGAAATGATACATGAAATGTCTTAGCTTTATTTTTTTTAAGATTTCTTAGATCCATTGGGTAAAAATGGCTAACATAATCATGACTAGTGCTGCAACTACTTTATGTTGCCTTTTACAACATAATAAACACTAAGTAAAATTTATTACATTAGTAAAAAAAAGGAACAAATGAATTACTGAAATGATTTGTCCTGCAGTGCACTGGTTCAAGATTGTTCTTGTGGTCTGTTTTTCTATTGACTGTGGTGGCAGGATGTAGTAGGGTATGGTGCTTATCACTCAATAGCTTGGAGTGTCCAAAACTGCTCATCAGATGGTACCTGCATTATTTAAGGGTTGGCATTTGTAGAGCTGCAAGGGGATATTTGTAAATGGCATACTTGGCTCCTATGATGATTTTTAAGGCCTCAGTTTTGCTCTGTTTCAATTTTATTGTTGAGGTTTAGGACTTGTTGTCCCCAAATTGGACATGCTTATTCAAGTAGAGGGCATACATAATTTGTATACAAGAGAAACTATTGCTTTAAAGTAAACTTGAATAAGTGCAGTGTGGTTAAGGATTGCAGCTTATAGTTGCCCTTACTACAAGGTTCTTAACAAATGGGCTAAATGAACAATCATCACTGAATGCCACACCCAGGACACCCTCATTCAAAGTGGTAGGGTAACAGGAGCTAGGGCAAGCAATGCCTCTTTAGAGGATTGAAGCACATCACTTCAGTGTTATTATTGTTTATCTGACACTGATTAACTTACTATTGACAGATTAACTTACTATTACTATATGACTGTTTAACTTACTATTGTTAATCCAACATTTAAACTGCTCTGATCTTTGAGTTTGTCATTTAGGTCACTATCAAATTGGGGGATTACATGACCTCTCAATGCAATTGTATTTCAGTAGGGCAAGCAAATCATCCAAAAATTTGGATCTTATTGTCAGTGTTTTCACACAAAATATAGTTAATGATTGCTAAAAACAAGAGGATAGGGAGTTTAGTACCTTGTGGAGCATCACATGTTATTTCCAGCCAATAAGAGTCAAGATTCCCTGGAAAAAGTGCATAACTGCACTGATATTGGTGTCACAGGAAGTGTACTATCAGTAGTAGAATGGCCTTTCTAGAGCCCATGCATTTCAGGTTCTATAAAGCTGTGGTGTGGTGTATTAAATCAAATGCCTTGCAATAGTTGGCTAAAGGCAGATCAACTATGGTTCCCCCTTTGTCTAGCCATTCAGTAATTAGGTGGTAGAGCTGCACTAAGTAGTGAGTGGTCCTGCTTCCTTTAAGGCTCCTGCACTGGTAAGGATTGAGGCAGGGGCTTATTTGCAACAAGAGTGCACAATATATGAACAACTGAGTCACTTCGGCTAGATTAGGGGTATTGATATTGATTGGAGTGCATAACAGGATTTGGGGCATTTTACCTTTGGAATAACATGCACGTAAGCTTAATTCCAGGCTCACGGGAACTTTTGCTCCTTGAAGCATGAATTAATATTGGACATTACAGGTTTAGCTAGAAATACTGCATATTCAATGAGTAACTTGACAGGCAGTTCACCTGGATAGAAAGCACAGTTTCTTTGTAGCTTTTCAGGCTCTTTGCAAATTGCGTATTTGGATATTTCTATAATTTGTTCTTGGGGAAAGCTGGACAAGACATCTTCAATAGCTTCTTTAGCAAATGAAGATATAGATGATATCAGTTGACAACACTAAAGATCCATCATGTTTTATCTTCTAACTGCTAATTAGGCTGTAGTTTGCTACTATAACATAACCAAAATACCTTTCAGTGAGCCTTTACAAATTAAGCTGTTGTTGAATTAACATTACTTGACAAACAAATCAGTGGTTGCTTTGAATAGTTGAACCTTACTGGTGAATATAACACCTACATTAATCCTTTATGGATCTATAATGCAATATTCTAGGGTTGACATAAGATGAGCAATTAGATGATTAAGTTTTCTTTGAATTCTTACTTGAAATTTTTAAATGAAACTTGTTGAGAAGACATGAGTTATAGTGGAAGGCAAGCAAGTGCTTTTTGCATTTGGTTAAGTTGCTTAGCTCATTGGATCAACCTAAAATGTGGCTGGTTCTACCACTCCTTGGTGATAGATGACTTGAATGTTTTAACCCCTGGAGACAAAACTATTTGACCAATTCCCTAGGACAACTACATAGTTAGAGAAGAATATGATGCAAAACTAGTTTATGCTCCCTGACTTGGTTTCATAGCCAGTTCTTCTTGAGGAGCTGTCTAAATGGAGGAGACCTGCGATTGTCTCCTAGTTGTTGTTTTTTTAAGTTTCCATTGAAAAAATGAAAAAAATGACTCATTTGTCCCTTTTTAAATTTTGAAAAATACATTTTGTCCTGCCTCCCTTTACATTCTCTTGAATTGACGCTATTGGGGTCTCCTGTTCGTACAGCAGCTTATGAGTTTTCAATACATCTCCATACTTAAATTGGTGCCTTAGGGAGCCTTTTTATCTTCAACAGCTGGGATGGGTCTGATGTATCTTTAAATCACTTTGCAAATTTTGCTGTTCACAGCTAGGCTGATTATAAAACTGCTTAATCTGAGCTGTTGACCTGGGTGGTAAGGTGCATTCTCAGTCATAGTTTTAGCTGTAGTGCTTCTCAAAATTGTTAATTGCAATTGGTGTTCAACTGCTAAATATTTTCTACATTATACCAAGAGTCTAGTTTGCTTTGCTGCAGAAGTAGGTACTTACTGATTATTAGGTTTATTGTTTGTTACAAAAAGATGTTGAAACTTTATTATTCTTTCATGAACTCATTATGTATTTTCAGTTATTACCTGACCTTATGTAATTTTAGGCAGCAGTGTTGGCCCAACTTCGGCTATTTTAGACATTTTTGGTCAGTCTGATAAGCCATATGGAGTTCTATTAAATATTCTGCAGACATCCTTTGCTACTAAGAAGAATGTACTACTTAGAACCTACAGTAAGTATGTTTGTCAACAATCTTCGCTTTTGGAAAACAGTAGGTCTATAAAGTGGGAAAAGACTGAACCCTTGAATTTTCCTATAGCCTATAATGCTATTAGATCATTTTCCAGATCATTAGAAAATAAGAGGATTTGGATATCCTATTTTGATTGGTCTAATCTTCCAAAATTCATGTTTTAAGAATAATGTTAGGAAAGACCACCTGCTTCTATTTTGCCTCTTTGATATTTTTGTTAATTCTAATATATTTAAAAATAGACCTTTTAACCATACTAGAGGATTTTAGCTTCCCTCCCCTCCAAGAAATGGATAGATCTAAAACTCTCTAATGGGCTATGAGATCTCGAAACAAATTTGATTGGAAGCAAGAATAAGTGTCAAGATTGTACCTCTTGGGGCTCGTACACATTTTGAGCTGTTTGGGGGAAAGAGTGTCTCTAAATTCCTGTCGTCCAGAAAAAGTTGTTGGGTTTCAGTTAAACTTCATTGTAAGTACTAGCTGGTATCGTACTTATGCCTTACTGGGACATAAAACAGCCCTTTATACACGAGGAATGGAAAAGGGACTAAATCCTGTAATTAATACATGAACCAGAATAGTCTGTTAGATTTCAGACAAAACTATTGGAAGGCTAGGATTTTGGCTCCAGGCTATATCTGAACTCAGTTGTGTAAGGGAGATTCTTGAATTCTGGTTATAATGTCGACCCTCTGTTGAGGACCCCTAAATTTTGGTCACAACAATATCTGCCCAAACAGTTTGTCAAATCTCTACCAGATTTGGGAGGAAATAAGATCTAGTGTTTTTCTTACCAGACCAGATGCTTTTTCAGTGAGGAACTGGGCAAGGGGGGTTAAAAATACATGTAATGTAAACATCTACTGTAACGCTTGTCAAGCTTCAGCAAAACTTTGTTGAATCTTATATCTAATTTACATGTTAAGGCTTTTTGAAATCTGATTCTTTATCAATCCCCTTATGGGAGCAGAAAGGGATCCATTAATACGAATGTACATATTCAACTGACTTTTGTAGGGAGAGGAAGGGGTTTTCAAAATCTGTTATCATCTGTCTCGTTACTTGATGGGTAGACAGTGGACTAGTGCTGAGCCTTATAAAAAGCTGTCTTGAAGTTTTGAACTGATCTGGTTTGAAGCATCAGAGGTACCCTTAACAAGTTCATTAATAATAGTTTATGTTTATTGTTATGTTCATTTGTAATGTTTATTTATAGTGTTTATTAATTCTAGTACTAGAATTTTTAGTTGGCGATCAAAATGCCATGTGACAATTCCGCATGGCTGTCCATGGCAAGCCTTAAAAAATCAACCAATAGACACAAACACACACAAGTGAGACCCTTTGTTCTTTACTAGGTCAATGCTGCTGCGATATTTTTATATCACTATATCACGGGTAATTGAAGGTCCAATTTTTAGATATTTTTGTTGTGTTTTGTTGAGAATATATGCCAGTTCAAGTTGCTTCAAAATATTTTCCGTCTTGTTGTCAAAATCTCTCTTGTGAGATGTGTGATTGATAAGTAAAGGGAAATTTAGCTTCAAATTCTGGTGTGTTTTCCTCTTACTTAGGTCTTACGACTGTATAGTTATAATAGCTCTAGCTGAGAGGGGGCAGGTCTATATATCCTGTCAAACTTGAACAAAACTGAGAGGGGGTTTGATTTTTATATATTACTGTAATTAATTAAAAAAACTTTTTCAATAGAATAAGTTTTTTAAAAAAAGTAAGGAACTCCATTTAACCAAAATGAACAGAAATAGAATCAAATAATCTACCAAGAATACAACTACCACAAATCAGTATCAATAAATAAATGAAACCCAAAACAAACACGTGAAAACAAACCCAAAACAAGAGTGAAAACATTTAAAAGAAGAGTGAATTTCCACCATTCAGGCTGGTGGACTGAGACCCCAATTCTGAGCTAGGTGATTTCAACTTCTAACTTTAAGAAATAAAAAATCAATTAAGATTTTAAGGAATAAATATCAGCATATGTATATTAAACTGACAATGCAGATTTTTTTTTCAGTAAATTCATTTAAATTTTTTCAGTAAAGTACTAATTATATTCTGGCTTTTAGAAAGCTTGGGGTTTAGAACCCTACTCATATTAATTTCTGCTCGTTTTGAGTTTGACTCTTATTTATTTTAATTTCTGTTTGTTTATGTTTCATTTATTTATTGATACTGATTTGTGGTAGTTGTATTCCTGGTAGATTATTTGATTCTATTTTTGTTCATTTTGGTTTAATGGAGTTCTTTACTTTTTAAAAAAAAAACCTATTTTGTTGAAAAAGTTTTTTTTTAATTAATTTCTGTTCGTTTTATGTTGACATAGTCTTTTTCAGAGAAAAAGACTGAGTCTCTTCTAAAGCTAAACAACCATCCCTTCCATAAAAACCTTAAATACCCCTGGGCATAGCTTACAACCATTGCCCCTAATCTCCGGGGATTGTTTCAACCACAAAGGCCTTGTTATAGTATATTTAGACCATTTTGAATAGAATAGCTATCTCAAAATTTGTGTTAGATGCATTACAGGACAATACGACGTGTGTGTGTGTGTGGGGGGGGGGGGGTAGCTGCCCTCCGGTCACTTTGACTCTTAAAAAGGACATTAGAGCGTCTGATTACCAATCCAAATGAGCCCCCTCCGAAGTTTTAATGACCGATTTGATACGCTGAACACAATGGCTATCTCAAAATTTTGATTGGAAGTGTTTGGGGAAATTATGGGCATGGGGGGGGGGCATTTGCCCTTTGATCTATTTCTACTAATAAAAAAGACACTAGTCTTCTCAATTTCGAATCAAATGAGCCATTTTTGAAGCTTCTACGACAAAACTTTCTATAAAACCTTAAATGTCCCAAGGGCATAACTTACGACCCTTGTCCTGAGGGCTATGGGGGGAAGATTGTCATCCTCAAAGACATAATTTCCAGACCTTTCAACTACGTTGAACAAAATGGCCATATCAAAATGTTGATCGGAAATGTTTGGGGAAATGATGGACTGGGGGGGGGGGGTTCTCCCTCCAAATACTTTCGACTATTGAAATGGGCAATAACCCTTTCAATTTCCAATCGAATGAGCCCTTTTGGAATTTTTTATGACAACGCTTTCTATAAAAACATTATATGGTCCCAGGGCATAACTTACAACCTTAACCCTGATGGCTGTGGGGGGGGGGTGTCATCCTCAAAGACCTAATTTCCAGAACTTTTAACTACGTTGAAAAAATTGCTATCTCAAAATTTTGATTGTGTGTGTTAGGGGAAATGGTAAGCGTGAGAGGGAGTTAGTTGCCTTCCAATCACTTTCAGCTATTAAAAAGGGCACTAGCCATTTCACTTTCCAATCGAATGAACCCTTTTGAAGTTTCTACGAAAATGCTTTCTATAAAAATCTTATATGTCCTCAGGGCATAACATACAACCCTTGCCCTGAGGGCTATGGGGGGGGGGGTGTCATCCTCAAAGACCTAATTTCCAAAACTTTGAACTATAAACCTTATATGCCTCCAAGGCATAACTTATAACCCTTGCCCTGAAGACTGGGGGGAGTGTCCTGCCAAAGACATCATTTCCAAAACTTTCAACTAAAAACCTTATATACCTTATATGCCCCCAAGGCATAAAATAACCCTTGCCCTGAAGACTGTGGGGGGAGTGTTCTGCTCAAAGACATCATTTCCAAAACTTTCAACTGCGTTGAACAAAATGGCTATCTCAAAATTTTGATCGGATGTGTTTTTGGAAGTGGTGGGCCTGGCAGGGGTGTTAGTTGCCTTCCAATCACTTTCGACTATTAAAAAGGGCACTAGCCATTTCAATTTCCAATCGAATGAGCCCTTTTTGAAGTTTCTACGACAACGCTTTCAATAAAAACCTTATATGCTCCCAGAGCATAACTTATAACCCTTGCCCTGAAGACCGTGGGGGGAGTGTCCTGTTCAAAGGCATAATTTTCAGAACTTTCAACTGCGTTGAACAAAATCGCTATATCAAAATTTTGATTGCATGTGTTTTGGGAAATGGTGGGCTTGGAATGGGTGTTAGTTGCCTTCCAATCACTTTCGACTATTAAAAAGGGCACTAGCCGTTTCAATTTCCAATCGAATGATTCCTTTTTGAATTTTCTACGACAACGCTTCCTATAAAAAAAACCTTATATGCCCCCAGGGCATAACTTACAACCCTTGCCCTGAGGGCTGTGGGGGGGGGGGGGGGGGGTTGTTATCCTCTAAGACCTAATTTCCAGAACTTTCAACTACGTTGAACAAAATGGCTATCTAAAAATTTTGATTAGATGTGTTTGGGGAAAAGGTGGGCGTGATAGGGGGGTCAGTTGCCCTCCAATCACTTTCGACTATTAAAAAGGGCACTAGCCCTTTGAATTTCCAATCGAATGAGCCCTTTTTCAATTTTCTACGACAAAGCTTTCAATAAAAACCTTATTTGCCCCCAGGGCATGACCTCTAACCCTTGCCCGAAGACTGGGGGGGGGGGAGCGTCCTGCTCAAAGATATAATTTCCAGAACTTTCAACTGCGTTAAACAAAATGGCCATCTCAAAATTTTGATTGGATGTGTTTGGGGAAAATGTGGGCGTGAGAGGGGGGTTAGTTGCCCTTTAGTCATTTTGACTCTTAAAAAGCGCACTAGCCCTTTGAATTTCCAATCGAATGAGCCCTTTTTGAAGTTTCTACGACAAAGCTTTCTATAAAAAAACCTTATATGCCCCCAGGGTATAACTTACAACCCTTGCCCTGAGGGCTGTGGGGGAATTTCCTCCTCAAAAACATAATTTCTATCTGGAAATCAACTACTAAACTGCCCTGGTCTAAAACCAAAAAATAAATAAATAATAGATTGTGCCAACATCGTTCTTTACTTAGGCAGCGCTATTGCGTTGCCTATGATTTAATAACAAGGTATTCTGTAAAAGAAGATTTTCGAAGAAAAGTAAAAGGCTAAGTTAAGCCAAAGATGAGTAGAAACAAATTCATATTATAATTCAAACTTAAAATGAACAGAAATCACTATTAGTTAATGAATGAAACGTAAAAGAAACAGAATTTACAATGTATAATATAAGTCAGCTCAAAGCGGACGTAAATTCCTACAAACATGATTAGGGCAAATGCTTTTTAAGGATTATGAAAGCCAGAGTCCCGTTTGCACTTTGCTGAAAACAATTTTTATTTCAAGTAGTACACTATGATTGTTTTTAAAAATATCAACAAAAAAGAAAAACAGAAAGAAAGTCACCATAATAACCAAGATTACTGAAAATGATTGACGTTAGGTCGATTCTTTAATATGTAATTATAATCAAACCCGGAAGTCTCAGATATTATGGATTTATAATAGTTGCAGCGATAGCTACATAAATACAAGCCAGCTGGGTACCAGTACCAGGGACCGAGCGAATCTTGGTCTTCTGGTATCTCCGGGCCGTGGCACCCGGCACGCTTGTATATATGTGATTCTCAAATTACGAATTAGCATCATTATCGTATTGTTCTTTAATTTTAAGTCATGAGGTTGCAAATAAGCAATTACAATTGAATTCAAAATTCAGGCGTGAATTCAATTCTGCCTTTCTGTTTATCCTTTGCAAAACCATACATTTTATAGGAGTTGTATTGTTCTGGGGCTCGTTGTGATTTTCGCCTTTGCTTCTCTTCTGAACGCAGATTTTGTCTACGAATCCAAGCGATCC
Organism: Artemia sinica; assembly: GCA_027921565.1. NCBI lineage: Eukaryota > Metazoa > Arthropoda > Branchiopoda > Anostraca > Artemiidae > Artemia > Artemia sinica. The sequence continues at coordinate 92,602,140 of CM051256.1, read as the reverse complement.
TCGCCGTCACTTGTCTTCTAACTGCAGATTTCGTTGCAAATAATTTTCGTTTGTGATTCGTTGTGATAATGGTTATTGCATGCCTCCTAACCGCAGATCTCGCTGTGCTTAATTTTCGTCTATCATTATCTCAGAAATTTTTTCCATGCCTTTTGCTTTAGCTGTTCTAATCATCCATAATCTTGTATAATTTCACATGACATCACATATACAAAAACTTTCTTTTTCAGCTTTTTACTAATAATTATACTTTTGCTTTAATTACTTTTTTATATAAGTCAGTAAAACCTAGACATGTTCCATCGCACATACCTTCTGGAGTATCTAAATTAAGCAATAGCATAATCATCGTGTTATTCTTTAATTTTAATTCATAGATTGGCAAATCATCAGTTGAATTAAGGAATTATGGCGTGTATTCAATTCCCCTTTCCTGTTTATACTTCACAGACGGTAAATCAACAAGTTTAAGCATGGGCACTGTTCTGTTTTTCTGAAGAAACAGAAAAAACAGGGCTTGAATCAAACGGAACAGAAACAGAACAGGCCCCCCCCCCAAAAAAAGAAAAAGAAACAACAAAAAAACAAAACAGAAGACCTGTTCCTATTTCTGTTCTTTTATCAGAGGCAACGCTGTAGCGTCGCCTATAGTAAAGGCCATACGGCTCCAATGTTTTATTATTATTTTTTTTCCCCAGAGGCACTTCATATGGAAGGGGTCGTCGTAGAAGCTTCAAAGAGGGCTCTTTCGATTGGAAATCGAGAGTTGTAGTGCCCTTTTTAATAGTCGAAAATGATTGGAGGGCAACTAGCCCCCCCCCACGCCCATCATTCCCCCAAACATATCCAATCAAAATTTTAAGATAGCCATTTTGTTCAGCGTAGTTGATTTCCAGATAGAAAATATATTTTTGAGGAGGATACTCCCCCACAACCCTTAGGGCAAGGGTTTTAAGTTATGCCCTGGGGGCATATAAGGTTTTTATAGAAGGCATTGTCGTAAAAAATTCAAAACAGGCTCATTCGATTGGAAATTAAAGAGCTAATGCCCTTTTTAATAGTCGAAAGTGATTGGAGTGTAACTAGCGCCCCTCCCCCCACGCCCATCATTTCCCCAAACACATCCAATCAAAATTTTCAGATAGCCATTTTGTTCAGCGTTGTTGATTTCCAGATAGAAAATATATTTTTGAGGAGGACACTCCCCCACAACCCTCAGGGCAAGGATTTTAAGTTATGCCCTGGGGGCATAGGCTATAAGGTTTTTATAGAAGGCGCTGTTGTAGAAACTTCAAAACAGGCTCATTCGATTGGAAATTAAAGGGCTCGTGCCCTTTTTAATAGTCCAAAATGATTGGAGGGCAACTAGCCCCCCCCTCCCCCCACGCCCATCATGCCCCCAAACACATCCAATCAAAATTTTCAGATAGCCATTTTGTTCAGCGTAGTTGATTTCCAGATAGAAAGTATATTTTTGAGGAGGACACTCCCCCACAACCCTCAGGGCAAGGGTTTTAAGTTATGCCCTGGGGACATATAAGGTTTTTATAGAAGGTGTTGTCGTAGAAACTTCAAAACAGGCCCATTCGATTGGAAATTAAAGGGCTAGTGCCCTTTTTAATAGTCGAAAGTGATTGGAGTGCAACTAGCGCCCCCCCCCACGCCCATCATTTCCCCAAACGCATCCACTCAAAATTTTGAGATAGCCATTTTGTTCAGCGTAGTTGATTTCCAGATAGAAAATATGTTTTTGAGGAGGACACTTCCCCAGAACCTTCAGGGCAAGGGTTTTAAGATATGCCCCGGGGGCATATAAGGTTTTTATAGAAGGCGTTGTCGTAAAAACTTCAAAAAAGGCTCATTCGATTGGAAATTCAAAACGATTGGAAATTCAAAGGGATAGTGCCCTTTTTAATAGTCGAAAGTGATTGGAGGGCGCCTAGCCCCCCCTCACGCCCATAATTCCCCCAAACATCCAATCAAAATTTTGAGATAGCCATTTTGTTCAGCGTAGTTGATTTTTTGATAGAAAACATTTTTTTGAGGAGGACAATCCCCCACAACCCTCAGGACAAGGGTTTTAAGTTATGCCCTGGGGGCATATAAGGTTTTTATAGAAGGCGTTGTCATAGAAACTTCAAAAAAGGCTCATTCGATTGGAAATTCAAAGGGATAGTGCCCTTTTTAATAGTCGAAAGTGATTGGAGGGCAACTAGCCCCCCCCCCTCCCTACGCCCATCATTCCCCTTAACACATCCAATCAAAATTTTGAGATAGCCAATTTTGTTCAGCGTAGTTGATTTCCAGATTGAAAATATATTTTTGAGGAGAACACTCCCCCACAACCCTTAGGGCAAGGGTTTAAGTTATGCCCTGGGGGCATATAAGGTTTTTATAGAAGGCGTTGTCGTAGAAACTTCAAAACAGGCTCATTCGATTGGAAATTAAAGGGCTAGTGCCCTTTTTAATAGTCGAAAGTGATTGGAGGGCAACTAGCCCCCCTCCCCCCCACGCCCATCATTTCCCCAAACACATCCAATCAAACTTTTGAAATAGCCATTTTGTTCAGTGTAGCTGATTTCCAGATAGAAAATATGTTTTTGAGGAGGACAATCCCCCACAACCGTCAGGGAAAGGGTTTTAAGTTATGCCCTGGGGGCATATAAGGTTTTTATAGAAGGCGGTGTCGTAGAAACTTCAAAAAAGGCTCTTTCGATTGGAAATTCTGAGGGCTAGTGCCCTTTGTAATAGTCGAAAGTGATTTGAGGGCAACTAACCCCCCTCTCACGCCCACCTTTTCCCCAAACACATCCAATCAAAATTTTAAGACAGCCATTGTATTAAACGTAGTTTTAAGTTCTGGAAATTAGGTCTTTGAGGATTACAACTCCCCCAAAGCCCTCAGGGCAAGGGTTGTAATTTAAGGATTCTCCGAATCCTTCATATAATTTCTTATGGAAGGGATGCTCGTATAAACTTTAGAGAGGGCTCATTTGATTGAAAATTGAAAGTTCTTGTTCACCTTTTAAGAGTCAAAAGAGATTGAAGGGCAACTAGCCCCTCTCCCTCCTCCACGCCCTAAATGCATCAGATAAAAATTTTGTGATAGACATTTTGTTAAAATGTTTCAAAGTTCTGATAACAAAAAACTCCGGTGTCGACACAGCCCACCAGGGCCCAGGGGTAGGCGTTGTAAGTTATGCCCTGGGGCATAACTTATTAAGGGGGGTTTATAACTTATGGGAAGGGGTTTTGTATTGGAAGAATACATAGGAAATCTATTACAATTATCCAATTATAAGGTTAGAATACATACTCTGTGATAGATGCAAAATTGCTTTGGCACACAAATTCCTATTAAGGTCAATTCCAAACAGTCGTGATCCCTTTGTGTCAGGAAGTGAAATGGTCTAAACCCCCTTATTGGAGCTATTTTTTCAATCCATTCATTGTTGTAAATCGCTGTCCACAAGTTATGCAAGCTGTCTCTTGTTCATATATAAAGTTTTTATCAAAGAGGTAATCGTATAGACTTTGAAAAAAGTCTCAATTCGATTTAAAGTGAAAATTCTAGATCCGTTTTTTTAAGTCAAGAATAATTGGACAGTAAGCACCCCCCTCCCCCATGCCAAAAAAACTTGAAACTTTTTGCAATCAAAAACGAACAAAAATTAATTAAAAAAAGCTTTCCGATAAATAAGTTTTTCAAAGAAAAGTAAAGGCCATTTTAAACGTAAGCTCAGGAGATACAAATACCTGTTAAAATTCAAACTCAAACGACCAGAAATTACTATTAAAGAATAAATGAAACCCAAAACGAACAGAACTTAAATAAACAATCATAGCAAAAAACTTACAACAAGTAATAATATAAATGAATAAATATATCTTAAAGCGAGTAATGCTTAGATTGAATATGAAAATCAAGCTCAAAACGAAAACAAATATTTTGCTATTAAAGTATAAATGAAACTTAAAACGAACAGAAATTAAATAAACAATCAATGCGAACAAACATACAATAAATATTAATGTAAATGAATAAATAAATCTTTATTCATTTACAACCAAGCAAATCAAGTTTGAATCGAATAAAAATAACTACAAACAAGAGTTTGGGTATCGTGTCACTGCAGAAGCCTACAACCTACTGTGTCATTGGCGCTTTACTGAAAACGAATTATATTACAAATGTTTTCTTTTGTACTTAATATTGAAAATAAATATTAAAATTACAGTAAAATTTTGACTGATTAGCTTTTAGCAATTAATATCATTATGCATCAAATATTCAGTTTAATTTATTAGTTCTTTTCAAGATTGGTCAAGACAAATATAGTTTCACTACAAGCAAAATTTGGATAGTGCCCCCTTCTTTAACTGTAAAAACCTAAAGCCTTCTGCATCATTGGTGCTTCACTGAAAACGAATTACTCGTATATTACAAATTTATTATTTCCAGTTTTTACAGCATTGAAAATGAAAATAAAAATTACAGTGAAAAAAAAAAAATCTTGAACTGATGGATCTTTCTACAATTAATATAATTATATATCTAATATTCAATTTGATTTTGTTTATACTTTCCAAGACTGTTCAAGACTCATATAGTTTTGCCATTTTTTTTAACTCTGCCATTTTTGTAACTAATCGTGTTAGTTTGTTATGAAAACATTCTATGGCTTCTAGGCATTTCTATTTGAGCGGAAAACTGCACCTCAAACTTTGTGGAACATGCATTTTCTTGCATGAAACACCAAAATATAATAAAATGTCAAGTTTTTGAGTGTTCCACCACTCTCAAGCAAGTACCATTGGTATTTTTGAATCCACATAGTCAATTTAGGGGGGTGGAGAGTAGGCTAATTCTCCTAGCAGCCCCATTCCGTCGTGGTATGGTTCACATTTTCATTACCTGGCGTCCGGACTATCATATAATCTACCAAGCATACAACTACCCCAAATCAGTATCAATAAATAAATGAAACCCAAAACGAACAAAAATTAAAATAAATATTAAAATATGATAAATCTCCAAGCAAAACTTTTATTCAGCGACCTTTGCTACTCGATACATCTGAGTAAAATGTCGAAACTTATTTATCATTACAAGAACCAAAGTCGGGTTTGTAAATGTGCAAGAATAATCTCACTCCTCCCCCTCCTTTAAATACTTTGAGCTAATGTATCAACTATTCACTTTTCCGAACATTAGGGTTTTATCGTTAATTAATTAAAATCTTTTTCTACAAAATAAGTTTTTCAAAGAAAAGTAAAGAACTCCATTAAACAAAAAAAGAGCAAAAATAAAATCAAATAATCTACCAAACGTGAAACTACCACAAATCAGCTTCGATAAATAAATGAAACCCAAAACGAACAGAAATTACAATAAATAACCGAGTCAAATTCGAAATGAGCAGAAATTAACATAAGTTGGGCTCAAAACCCCTATGTCTTCCCAAGGCCAGAACATAATTTGCACTTTACTGGAAAAATATAAATGTTTTGCTTTTATAACTTTAATAAATCAAATAATATTAACATTTTGAATACTAAATATCAGTATATGTATATTAAACTGACAATGCACATTTATTTGTAGTTTTTTAAATTAATTTCTGTTCGTTTTATATTGACATAGTCTTTTCAGGGAAAAAGAAAATAATACTTTAAATCTTTTCGTTTTTTAAGACTTTATAGTTTGGCCTGCTATTTGTATGCTGAGAAAAATTTTCAGCAATTTTAACAACATAAACCCTTTTAAAAATCTGGACACAAATAGTACTGTTTAATTTAGTTTCATACCTCCTCTAGTTGACCTGAAATGGAAAAATTGATACCATTCGCAAAATAATCTGTTTACTTTCTTTGATAGCTTGGATACACTTTACTGATGAAAGCACTGAGGAAATAAATGATGAAAGCAGTCATAAAATTTGACAAACCCACAAATAATAAACGAATTAAAAAGAACAAAAGAATAAACGAAAGAATAAAAGAATAAACGAAAAGAATAAAGAATGTTACGTGAACAAGATCAAAATTTAAAGCAAAATCATAAAATATCGATGTCTCGGTGGAGGGGGGGGGAGTGTTGTCAATCGCTGTCCACAAGCTATGCAAGCTGTCTCTTGTTCATATATAAAGTTTTTATCAAAGAGGTAATCGTATAGACTTTGAAAAAAGCCTCAATTCGATTTAAAGTGAAAATTCTAGATCCGTTTTTTAAAGTCAAGAATAATTGGACAGTAAGCACCCCCCTCCCCATGCCAAAAAAAAACTTGAAACTTTTTGCAATCAAAAACGAACAAAAATTAATTAAAAAAAGCTTTCCGATAAATAAGTTTTTCAAAGAAAAGTAAAGGCCATTTTAAACGTAAGCTCAGGAGATACAAATACCTGTTAAAATTCAAACTCAAACGACCAGAAATTACTATTAAAGAATAAATGAAACCCAAAACGAACAGAAATTAAATAAACAATCATAGCAAAAAACTTACAACAAGTAATAATATAAATGAATAAATATATCTTAAAGCGAGTAATGCTTAGATTGAATATGAAAATCAAGCTTAAAACGAAAACAAATATTTTGCTATTAAAGTATAAATGAAACTTAAAACGAACAGAAATTAAACAAACAATCAATGCGAACAAACATACAATAAATATTAATGTAAATGAATAAATAAATCTTTATTCATTTACAACCAAGCAAATCAACTTTGAATCGAATAAAAATAACTACAAACAAGAGTTTGGGTATCGTGTCACTGCAGAAGCCTAAAACCTACTGCGTCATTGGCGCTTTACTGAAAACGAATTATATTACAAATGTTTTCTTTTGTACTTAATATTGAAAATAAATATTAAAATTACAGTAAAATTTTGACTGATTAGCTTTTAGCAATTAATATCATTATGCATCAAATATTCAGTTTAATTTATTAGTTCTTTTCAAGATTGGTCAAGACAAATATAGTTTCACTACAAGCAAAATTTGGATAGTGCCCCCTTCTTTAACTGTAAAAACCTAAAGCCTTCTGCATCATTGGTGCTTCACCGAAAACGAATTACTCGTATATTACAAATTTATTATTTCCAGTTCTTACAGCATTGAAAATGAAAATAAAAATTACAGTGAAAAAAAAAATCTTGAACTGATTGATCTTTCTACAATTAATATCATTATATATCTAATATTCAATTTGATTTTGTTTATACTTTCCAAGACTGTTCAAGACTCATATAGTTTTGCCATTTTTTTTAACTCTGCCATTTTTTGTAACTAATCGTGTTAGTTTGTTATGAAAACATTCTATGGCTTCTAGGCATTTCTATTTGAGCGGAAAACTGCACCTCAAACTTTGTGGAACATGCATTTTCTTGCATGAAACACCAAAATATAATAAAATGTCAAGTTTTTGAGTGTTCCACCACTCTCAAGCAAGTGCCATTGGTATTTTTGAATCCGCATAGTCAATTTAGGGGGGTGGAGGGTAGGCTAATTCTCGTAGCAGCCCCATTCCGTCGTGGTATGGTTCACATTTTCATTACCTGGCGTCCGGACTATCATATAATCTACCAAGCATACAACTACCCCAAATCAGTATCAATAAATAAATGAAACCCAAAACGAACAAAAATTAAAATAAATATTAAAATATGATAAATCTCCGAGCAAAACTTTTGTTCAGCGACCTTTGCTACTCGATACATCTGAGTAAAATGTCGAAACTTATTTATCATTACAAGAACCAAAGTCGGGTTTGTAAATGTGCAAGAATAATCTCACTCCTCCCCCTCCTTTAAATACTTTGAGCTAATGTATCAACTATTCACTTTTCCGAACATAAGGGTTTTAACGTTAATTAATTAAAATATTTTTCTACAAAATAAGTTTTTCAAAAAAAAAGCAAAGAACTCCATTAAACAAAAAAAGAGCAAAAATAAAATCAAATAATCTACCAAACGTGAAACCACCACAAATCAGCTTCGATAAATAAATGAAACCCAAAACGAACAGAAATTACAATAAATAACCGAGTCAAACTCAAAATGAGCAGAAATTAACATAAGTTGGGCTCAAAACCCCTATGTCTTCCCAAGGCCAGAACATAATTTGCACTTTACTGAAAAAATATAAATGTTTTTGCTTTTATAACTTTAATAAATCAAATAATATTAACATTTTGATTACTAAATATCAGTATATGTATATTAAACTGACAATGTACATTCATTTGTAGTTTTTTAAATTAATTTCTGTTCGTTTTATATTGACATAGTCTTTTCAGGGAAAAAGAAAATAATACTTTAAATCTTTTCGTTTTTTAAGACTTTATAGTTTGGCCTGCTATTTGTATGCTGAGAAAAATTTTCAGCAATTTTTAACAACATACACCCTTTTAAAAATCTGGACACAAATAGTACTGTTTAATTTAGTTTCATACCTCCTCTAGTTGACCTGAAATGGAAAAATTGATACCATTCGCAAAATAATCTGTTTACTTTCTTTGATAGCTTGGATACACTTTACTGATGAAAGCACTGAGGAAATAAATGATGAAAGCAGTCATAAAATTTGACAAACCCACAAAGAATAAACGAATTAAAAAGAACAAAAGAATAAACGAAAGAATAAAAGAATAAACGAAAAGAATAAAGAATATTACGTGAACAAGACAAAAATTTAAAGGAAAATCATAAAATATCGATGTCTCGGTGGAGGGGGGGGGGGGAGTGAGACACTAGCCTAAAGGCTCTCTTCCACGTTGACGTCACTGACGTTGTTTTATTACTCTAAATTTACTAAATCTAAAGTATATAAAAGCAATGCATTATCTTTGAAGTATACTCTTATCTAATAAAATATGATAAATCTCCGAGCAAAACTTTTGTTCAGCGACCTTTGCTACTCGATACATCTGATTAAAATGTCGAAACTTATTTATCATTACAAGCATCAAAGTCGGGTTTGAAATGTGCAAGAGTAATCTCACCCCCCCCCCCCTCCTTTAAATACTTTGAGCTAATGTATCAACTATTCACTTTTCCGAACATTAAGGTTTTATCGTTAATTAATTAAAAAAACTTTTTCTACAAAATAAGTTTTTCAAAGAAAAGTAAAGAACTCCATTAAACAAAAAAAGAGCAAAAATAAAATCAAATAATCTACCAAACGTGAAATTACCACAAATCAGCATCGGTAAATAAATGAAACCCAAAACGAACAGAAATTACAATAAATAACCGAATCAAACTCAAAACGAGCAGAAATTAACATAAGTTGTGCGATAAACCCCTATGCCTTCCCAAGGCCAGAACAAAATTTGCACTTTACTGAAAAAAATATAAATGTTTTTACTATTATAACTTTAATAAATCAAAACTAAATATCAGTATATGTATATTAAACTGACAAGGCACATTCATTTGTATTTTTTCAGTAAAGTGCAAATTTTGTATTAGCCTTGGGAAGGCATAGGGGTTTTGCGCCCAACTTATGTTAATTTTGCGGCCAACTGAGGGCTCTGAGGGGGTTATCATCCTAAAAGACCTAATTTCCAGAACTTTCAACTACGTTGAACAACATGGCTATCTCAAAATTTTGATTGGATGTGTTTGGGAAAATGGTGGGCGTGAGAGGGGCGTTAGTCGCTATCCAATCACTTTCAACTATTAAAAAAGGCACTAGCCCTTTCAATTTCTAATTGAATGAGCCCTTTTGAAGTTTCTACGACAACGCTTTCAAAAAAAAACTTTATATGCCCCCAGGGCATAACTTACGACCCTTGCCCTGAGGGCCATGAGGGGAGGGGTTTTCATCCTTAAAGACCGAATTTCCAAAACTTTCAACTACGTTGAATAAAATGGTTATCTAAAAATTTTGATTAGATGTGTTTGGGGAAAAGGTGGGCGTGAGAGGGGGGGAGGTAGTTGCCCTCAAATCACTTTTGACTATTAAAAAGGGTACTAGGCCCTTTGAATTTCAAATCGAATGAGTCCTTTTTCAAGTTTCTACGACAAAGATTTCAATAAAAACCTTACATGCTCCTAGGGCATAACTTACAATCCTTGCACTGAGGGTTGTGGGGGAGTGTCTGGGGAAAAGGTGGGCGTGAGAGGGGGGTTAGTTGCCCTCGAGTCACTTTTGACTATTAAAAACGGTACTAGCCCTTTGAATTTCAAATCGAATTAGCCCTTTTTCAAGTTTCTATGACAAAGATTTCAGTAAAAACCTTATCTCTATGTGTATCTATGTGTATTATCTCTATGTGTGTCGTCTCTATGTATGTGTCTTCTCTATGTATGTGTCGTCTCTGTGTGTGTGTCGTCTCTGTGTGTGTGTCGTCTCTGTGTGTGTGTCGTCTCTGTGTTTGTGTCGTCTTTGTGTGTTTGTAGTCTCTGTGTGTGTGTCGTCTCTGTGTGTGTGTGTCGTCTCTGTGTGTGTGACGTCTCTGTGTGTGTGTCGTCTCACTGTGTGTGTCGTCTCAGTGTGTGTGTCGTCTCTATGTGTTTGTCGTCTCTGTGTGTGTGTCGTCTCTGTGTGTTTGTCGTCTCTGTGTGTGTGTCGTCTCTATGTGCGTGTCGTCTCTGTTTGTGTGTCGTCTCTGGTTTATGTTAGGTTAGGTTAGGGGGGGGGGGAGGGTAGTTGCCCTCAAATTACTTTCGACTATTAAAAAGGGTACTAGCCCTTTGAATTTCAAATCGAATGAGCCCTTTTTTCAAGTTTCTACGACAAAGATTTCAATAAAAACCATATATGCCCCCAGGACATAACTTATAATCCTTGCCCTGAGGGTTTTGGGGGAGTGTCCTCCTCAAAAATATGTTTTCTATCTGGAAATCAACTACGCGGAACAAAATGGCTATCTCAAAATTTTTATTGGATGTGTTTGGGGGAAGGATGGGTGCGGGAGGGGGGGGGGCTAGTTGCCCTCCAATCACTTTCGACTGTTAAAAAGGGCACTAGCCCTTTGAATTTCCAATCGAATGAACTTTTTTTGAAGTTTCTACGACAACGCCTTCTTTAAAAACTTTATATACTCCCAGGGCATAACTTAAAACCCTTGCCCTGAAGGATGTGGGGGAGTGTCCTCTTCAAAAACATATTTTCTATCTGGAAATCAACGACGCTGAACAAAATGGCTATCTCAAAATTTCGATTGGATGTGTTTGGGGAAATGATGGGCGTGGGGGGGGGGGGCTAATTGCCCTCTAATCACTTTCGACTATTAAAAAGGGCACTAGCTCTTTGAATTTTCAATCGAATGAGCATTTTTTTAAGTTTCTACGACAACGCCTTCTATAAAAACCTTGTATTCCCCCAGGGCATAATTTAAAACCCTTGCCCTGAGGGTTGTGGGGGAGTGTCCTCCTCAAAAACATATTTTCTATCTGGAAATCAACTACGCTGAACAAAATGGCTATTACAAAATTTTGATTGGATGTGTTTGGGGGAATGATGGGCGTGAGAGGGGGGTTAGTTGCCCTCCAATCACTTTCGACTATTAAAAAGGGTACTAGCGGTTTGAATTTTCAATCGAATGAGCCTGTTTTGAAGTTTCTACGACAACGCCTTCTATAAAACCTAATATGCCCCCAGGGCATAACTTAAAACCCTTGCCCTGAGGGTTGTGGGGGAGCGTCCTCCTCAAAAACATATTTTCTTTCTGGAAATCAACTACGCTAAACAAAATGGCTATTACAAAATTTTGATTGGATGTGTTTGGGGGAATGATGGGCGTGGGGGGGGGGCTAGTTGCCCTCCAATCACTTTCGACTATTAAAATATGCACTAGCCACTCCAATTTCCAATCGAATGAGCCCTTTTCGAAGTTTTGACGACAACTCCTTCGATATGAAGTGCCCGGGTATGAAAAAAAAAAAAAAAAAAACACATTGTGCCCACATCGTTCTTTATTTAGGCAGCGCTAGCGCGCTGCCTATGAAAGACAAAATAAAGCAGTAAAAAATTTCCACTCGCAGCAACTTTTCCAATCATTGTAATGCCGACTGTTTTCTGACCTATATCATAGGTCATCAGGTTGTCCAGGTCATCAAATTATCATATCTACCCTATTTTTAGAATGGCTGATGATAGGGACTGGGACTGGCTTAAAAGTCTAAGTTGTTTATAGACGTGGGTAATTTTTGTAGGTGTACTTTGGTTTGTTTTTCTTGTTTTATTAATCTTTTTCTGAGCATTTTATCATGTACAGAAGGTAACAATAAATTTTTAGAGAGTAAATTATGCTCTGGTACATAGTGAGTCAGTGGCTCACTATGTATCACCTTATACTAGCGCAGTATGCACCACCCGCCCTCTAGCCACCAAAACCAAAGTCTGATGAGACTGATGCATTATAGAAAGAAACGATGGCGCTACTTATTATGTCTGATCATCAAGGGTCTCAACAAGCCAATAAAAACATATCTAGGATCAATTGAAATAGTTAAATGAAAAAGTATGGGCACAAAATCTTTTTCTAGGGTGTAGCAAAAACTTTAAAGATAGCTTGAGAAAAACCAAGGTAGCAAATTATCTTCAAAACAGGATAAGGTAGTCAATCAAGTTGTAAGCTATATCACATGGATCAGGCAACTTTTTTCCACCTGAATAGATGGCAGTTAAGGTCAATAGCTCACTACGCACCTATGCCCAGCATGGACCAATATATATATATATATATATATATATATATATATATATATATATATATATATATGTATATATATATATATATATATATATATATATATATATATATATATATATATATATATATATATATATATATATTATATATATATATATATATATATATAATATATATATATATATATATATATATATATATATATATATATATATATATATATATATATATATATATATATATATATATAATAATAATAAAAAAAAAGAACTTTTGTACTACTTGCTATCTGCATAGAATTTATTTTGGGAATCGATAAATTATCAGACTCTTGTCATCTGTTGCTCATATCTACGCACCTTTTATATATTCGTCTTGATGGCACTAAAATATTAAAAAAATCAAATAAAAACACCAATTTTTTCGTTATTTCTTCATTATTTTTTATATGCCATTATATACTACATCGTAGTACCATTTTAAAATGCACTTTATAAAGAGTCAATTTCAGTATATAATTTCGTTTAATTATAAGTAACAACTAAAAAGTGATTCAGTTATCCAAGGCTCTCTATCGTTCAAGAAAAGGGATTGGGTGGCTCACATCAGCTGCAGTTGGTTTGAGGGTGAATTCTAGGGTAATCGGGGGCGCTGATAACGAATATCGGGGTGCATAAGTTCGCACGCGTTTGGAACATGGTCATTTTAGCCTATAAAGTCAAAGTCGGCCTATAACGACGTCATACCGCTCTTGATTTTTTTTTTACACGGTAAAACAAACGGGAAACTTCTAAACTTGACATATTCTGAATCCTAAGAACAATTAATTTCACTTGGTATTTTTTAGTTTTTCCCCACAACTTTTATTTTTTAGTTAACCCCTATTTAATTTTGAAAACAAGGTTTTTTAATATACTTTTTCAGAAATTTTTGCCTAAATAAGTATATTTTTTTATGTTTTATTTGAATTCCACTCGTCATTACGAGTCAAATCATATGCCTCTTTTTCAAAAGATCTTAATTCTTGAGCAGCTATTTATTTTTTTTAAATAACATCATAGCTTTCAGAAATTAGCCTACAATGACCAAGTTTTTTTTTAAATTAATGAATCAAACTGCACATCATTCGAAGTGTCAGAATGTCCTTTACACGTTGTTAATAAAAACAAAGTAGAAACTTGAATCTGCAAGAATATATAAGCGTTTGAACAAGAAAATTTCCCCCCTAAAAGAAAATTTTCTGAATAGTGACGTTTTACTCGAAATATTTTTAACACAACCTATACTTTTTATCTCACCAAACGATAGATCGCTCTTTTCTGAATCAAATCATGTATTTACATTCTATACAACTAATATTTTTAACCCGGGAAAAAACTACAACAGATGCCTCGTTCTGCAATTGCATGCGTGAATTTGGTTTCCACAGCAATACAAAAAAAGCCGAGCATCTTACATATCGGGTTTTAGTTGCATAAAGTACTTAGCCATAAAAGGCTAATTTCTTCTTTATAGGCTAAAATCGTCAATATTTAGATTAGTGCAAGCATGGGCACCCCGATATTCGTTTTAAGCACCTTAGATTATCCTGGAATCCGTAATCAAACCAACTGCGGCTGATGTGAGTCACTCACTCCTTTTTTTTTAACGATAGCGAGCCTTGGATCACTGACTATTGCATAAAGTACTGAAAACTACGACATACAAAGGAAATGATTTAGGTTATTTATCTGATCTAGCTAAAGGTAAGGATTCTTGCAACAACGATTTTAGGAGGTGTCATTTGTCTTGCGTGAGGTACACCATGTTGGTACAACTAGTTCTGAAGCATGTAAACAGATAGGAGATGCGTTGGACAGCATTGCAACGCTTTTCTCGAAGTACAACGAGTCCAGATCTACCATAAGGAATCATAACCTCTGGATCAATTATTTAGATCTTATCCGTACCGGAAACGACTATCTTTATGCTGAAGGAGCTGCGGACTGGGGATCACACTTAAACACCACAAAAGAAATGATTCCGATTTTCTTCGCATCTGGAAATTATAAATACGCCGCAGCTGCGCTTAACTACCTAGAAGAAATGCTAAGTCTGCCTGAAAAAGCGCCAGAAGTTTACAGGGAGTTTGTAAGTGACAATTCTGTTGTTAGGAAAACAACCAAGCCGTTTTGCAGCATTGCATGCGATCTGGCTTTAGAGTCGACCGTGAATCCGGACATCAAAGGTCATCTAGGAGTTTCTGGTATCGTTGGTGCGACAACGAATGAGAATGCCAGGGATCTGGCTACGCTCCCCTTTCTCGCAGCAGTCACCAGAACGCTGAAAGCAAACCTGAACATGGATGACGATGCAACCTACTTTCTTGCATTAATGTCTTGATGCAACCTATATAATTTCGGAGACCACACTGCCTTTCCATGACGATAAATAAAAGTTCAAATAAGGATAAAATCCTTTTAATTGACAGTGATGATGATAACAGTGATAGAAATTCACAAAAATACCCGATATTTCGGTCACATATACAGTGACCGTCATCAGTAGTAAAACTGATGACGTTTTGAAACTGAGCTGCTTAAACGAGCTTTGCGTCTTGCAAATTAAACACAAACTTTGTCCCTCTGTGAGCTGCTGAAGTACGAGCTACAGCCATATCTGGCCTCACTTGCAGTAGTTGCAGTATTATCATCAAGTAGTAGGGAGCCTCAGCTACGTACTGGTACAGAAGCAACAGCCTTGAACTACGGTCTGCAACAGTCTGGCTTGCAGTCATGGCCAAAAATGATTCCACATATGCTTTTTGAAGACTCTCCTCGATCTGATTGTGTAGTTGATGTCATGAGTGTCATAAGGCGTTATCGACCAGAACAAAATGAGACGCTAGCAGATTTTGGAATAAGAGTTTACGATGGGATTCTTAGGAACATACCCAAAGCTTGTCAGTCTACCCATTTGGTTGGTGACAGGTATGACGGTCTTAGTGACGATAAAACCCGTGATGATTACTCTTTCAACCTCAAAGAAGCATCTGGCTGTCGAGAAAGAAGAGGAGATCCTAGAGAAAATATTTTCAGCCCGTTCACTTCCTCCAGCAAAGTTGCAACACTCTGGGACGGGATTCTCAGTAGTCGCTCAGCAAAAGGTCGACTCTTGAAATTTCTTTTCGAGGTCTGGGAGTACAAAATTTCGACCCGTCTGATGGTTCATCTCGCTGGAGGTTCGAAGAGTCGACATAGAACTGATACTGTTTCGCCCCATAGAAGCTCTGTTGATGACGATCTCTTGTCCGGCCATGAGGAAGCAGACACTCGGGTTTTCTACCACACATTAGTTGCCGCAAGACGAAAGAGCACACTTGTGATAATACAAGCCAATTATACTGATATCGTCTTACTAGCTGCATACTACTTTCAGAATCTTGCTAGTCTTGGCCTCAAGCAGCTCTGGCTTAAGTTTCCGTCCTACTGCATACCTATTCATACGGCAGCACAAAAACTAGGAGTAACATTTTGCAACGCCTTGCCGCTTGTCCACAGCTTGAGTGTATGTGGTACCACAAGCTTTTTGTATGGAATTGGAAAGGTCCGCTTTTTCTGAGCTGCGAAGTCATCGTAAAATTTGTTGGGGTCTTTATGTCATGAAGTTAGAGCCTTTGCAGAGAAGCGATCATCTGTTCAAAGTGATGGTTTAGTCAACGCCTGTAAGCAGGTTGTGGTTACAGTCTATGGCAGAAGTGCGACTAACTTCAATAGTCTGAGTGACCTTCGAGCACATTTGTACCCAAGATTGGAGGATTTGCAGCGTTTACCGCCAACTGATATCTCGTTACTGCTTCATTTGAAAAGTTGCATGTTCCAGTCACTGATTTGGATCCAAAGCCACAAGCCCCGTATTGATTTACCTCAGGCTACCGATATGGGCTGGAGAATTGAAGATTGTGAACTGAAACCAGACCTAGTTTCTGCGATGCCGCATCGGCTAACATCTCTTTCTTTTTGCAACTGTGACAAGACGAGGTGTGGCTTGCGCTGCAAATGCTCCAAAATAGGTTTTTGCGCTGAAAATGCAAGTGTGGTGCTGACCTCCAAAAATGCCTACTTTTCGATGTGAATCAGAACGATTCCGAAGACGAAGAAGAAAAAGAGATTTGCGCCACCGTTTCATGTTCAGTTTTAAATATTTGATTTTTTATTTGTTTTGATGTTAAATGCTAATGCAGTCGTCTAAACCTTACTTTCAGCTGATCATGACAATTACCGTCTACTACATCAGTGGCCGTTGACCCGATGTGGATCATTGGCCCTTGTTATACTGGGAATTAAAGAAAATAGTATCTTAAATCAGCCTTAGTCACCTCTGCACCACACATTCACACGGCTTTGCCACCAAGGCTTGCTATCGTTCAATAAAAGAGAGGGGGTGGCTCACATCAGCCGTAGTTGGTTTTAGTAGGGATTCCGGGGTAATTTAAGGTGCTTAAAACGAATATCGGGGTGCACATGCTCGCACTAATGTAGAACTTGACGATTTTAGCCTATAAAGGAGAAATTAGCCTTTTATGGCTAAATACTTTATGCAAGTAAAACCCGATATGTAAGATACTCCGCTTTTTTTTATTGCTGTGGAAACCAAATTTGCGCATGCGATCGCAGAACGAGGCATCTGTTGCTTTTTTCTGGTGAAAAATATTAGTGTAAAATACATGATTTGATTCAGAAAAGAGCAATCTATCGTTTGGTAAAGGTACAAAGGTAAAGAATACGTCACTGGACTTTACAGTCCCTACCGGCTGTTCTGATCTCCGTTTGTTGGCCTTTCAGCCAGGAGGTGCAATCGTTTGGTGAGATAAAAATTATAGGTTGTGTTAAAAATATTTCGAGTAAAACGCCACTATTCAGAAAAATTTTCTTTTTTTGGGAGGACATTTTCTTGATCAACGCTTATATATTCTTGCAGATTCAAGTCTCGACTTTGTTTTTATTAACAACGTGTAAAGGACATTCTGACGGTTCGAATGATGTGCAGTTTGATTCTTTTTCGATTTTTTTAACCGCTAAAAAAATAAAAAAAAGCTTGGTCATTGTAGGCTAATTTCTGAAAGCTATGACATTATTTAGAAAAATAAATATTTGCTCAAGAATTACGATTTTTTGGAAAAGAGCCACATGGTTTGACTCTTAATGACGAGGAAAATTCGAATAAAGCATAGAAAATATACTTATGTAGGGAAACATTTCAGAAAAACCGAAAAAACGAAGAAAAGTATGTTAAAAAATCTTGTTTTCAAAATTAAATAGGAATTAACTAAAAAAAATAAAGGTTGTGGGAAAAACTAAAAATACCGGGTCAAAGTAATCGTTCTTAGGATTCAGACTATGTCAAATTTATAAATTTTTAAGTTTTTTTACTGTGTAAAAAAATCAAGAGGATTATAACGTACTTATGGCCGAATTTGACTTTATAGGCCAAGATGACCATGTTCTACACGCGTTAGAACTTGTGCACCCCGATATTCGTTATCAGAGCACCCGATTTCCCTAGAATCTACCCTCTACCCAACTGCGGTAAATGTGAGCCACCCCTTGAAAGATAACGGTCCTTGGATCACTGACTAAAAGGCTAATTAATTTTTCTTAATTTTTCAGTATGTTGAAGTAGATGAATTAAAAAGCAACACCTTTGCGTATGTTTAAAAAAAAGCCTGAAATTGGTTAAAAAAACTGATTAAAAAAAAGCCTGAAATTGGAGGAACAGTACATATAATAACACTGTTAAAAATCTTTGTTCTCTGGGATTTAAATGACAACAATAAACATTATAACCTATCATTAAATAAAATCTCAACTTATAGCATCATTTCAAAAATAGACATAGTAAATTTTAACAAATTTATTTGATGTTGACTATAAGAGCTAGTTAGGTTCATTTAGACTCACTTAGCGTAGCGCTTAGCGTGGCGCGCCACGCTAAGTGAATGTAAATGAACGTAACTTTTTGCTTGTTCCTCTAAAGGATCTAACATTTGTAAGGATATCAGATACATTTTGACCATAAACTAAAACTAAACTAAAACCCTAAACTTATACTGTAAACTAAAACTCTAAACTAGAACTCTTAACTAAAACTCTTAACTAAAACTAAACTAAAGTTCTAAACTAAAAATATAAACTAAAAACTAAAACTCTAAACTAAAACTAATCTAAAACTCTAAACTAAAACCCTCAACTAAAACTCTAAACTAAATTCTAAACTAAAACTCTAAACTAAAACTCTAAACTAAAACTCTAAACTGAAACTCTAAACTAAAACTCTAAACTAAAACTCTAAACTAAAACTATAATCTAAAACTCTAAACTAATAAGCTATACTAAAATTCTAAACTAAAACTAAATAACAACTCTAAACTAAAAATCTAAACTAAAACTCTAAACTAAAACTCTAAATTAAAACTAAACTAAAACTCTAAACTAATAAGCTAAACTAAAACTCTAAACTAATACTCTAAACATTGTCCAAAGTACGGAAATATAATCATTCAAAAATGGGATGGACTGTTCTTTTCTAGTATCTTCCAGACCGTGGGTATCTTTTCGGCCCTCTTTTTAAAAAAGGGCCGTGATAATAATCACAACTGTCACCTCTATTGCAGTAGCCTTTTTGAAAAAAATGATGGCATTCCCGTTTTGTATATACAGTTTTTCCGCTACATATCCCATGTTCCTCTGCTTTCCTTGCTTTAGGAGGTGGATTGTAGAATTCTTGTCTTTCATATGCAGTTTTTTTGCTAAGAATCGTATGCTCCTCTGCTTTTCTTCTTTTACGAGGTGGACTAACACTTGATCTTCTTTTTAAAGATGGGTTGTGATAATAGTAGCACCTGTTACCATTGCGACAGGTACTATTTTCATAAAACCAACATACTTCACGTCTCTCGTATGAAGGTTTCTTGAAACACATGTTGGATTCCTTTGCTTTTCGCATTGAAATATATCTGTTGAGATCACTTGTGAAATCGTTTTGACTACTGATTTTTCCTGTCTTCTCAGTAGCGTTTTGGGGTTTCTCTTTTCCGTCATTATTCAAACCAAAATGAGACATGGGTTCTTCTTCCCTCTTATCCGGAGCCACTTTTGCTGGAGTCTCTTGGATAGGCACCACACTGGGCTCTTCAATTTCTTCTAACTGCTTTGCTGGCACCACTGACTCATCTGTGGCACCATTTACTACACTTGGCTTTTCTGGAAAAGTGTATTTTTTCTTTTCTTCCACATCTGGTTCAACGTCAGTATTTTGTGGTTTGGTAATTGACGCCTTTGGTGCAGCAATCAATGTTTCAGGAACTAAAGGGGACTCAACAACAATAACAGGCAGATGTACAACAATGGGATCGACGGGCATATCCGGATTAGACAGAACTTCTGAGTCTAAAACTGGGCTACAGTTCTGAATAATTTGATCAGTTCTGAATAATTTCCAAATGGAAATTCCAACGAATGCAACTGAAGTGCCTATGACGACAGTTTTTACAATTGTTGACAACATTATTGTTCAAGTTGTTTTTCAGTAATGATTTTCATTGCATGATCCATCCTTTTTATTTACTGAATGACGTCAGGATCCTTGCCCAGCTGTGACGTTTGCATTGGGTTGCTCTAGATACGTGGCTACGATATTTACTGAATGATGTGGCTAGATACGTGGCCATGGTTTCATAATTCAGATGACGTCACTCTGACGCCACTATCATGATGTATACAAAAGATTCCAAAAGTGTATTTTTAATTATTTTTTTCTATTTTCAAACAGTTCGTGGTAACGAACTGTATAGTAAGAACGACCAGACTCAATAGTAACCGAAACTCTAAAAAACGGAATTTGATACCAATTGATGCATCAAAAGAATTGATTTTTTAATGCTAATTTTAAATATTTAAGTTTCGTCAAGTTTAGTCTTACCCATCAAACTTTACGAGCCTAAGAAAATTTGCCTTATTTCCGAAAAAGGGGGAAACAACCCCTAAAAGTCGTAGAATCTTAATGAAAATCACACCGTCAGATTCAGCGTATCAGAGAACCTTACAGCAGATGTTTCAAGCTCCTATGTGCCAAAAATGTGGAATTTGGTATTTTTTGCCAAAAGAAAGATCACGGATGTGTGTATTTTTTTTGTTTGTTTTTCTTTTCCTCAGGGGTGATCGTATCGACCCGGTGGTCCTAGAATGTCACAAGAGTGCTCAAACGTATCTTACTTTGATTCAACCCCTTTTTACTCTTCAGAAGGAAACTAGAACTTTCAATTTTCAACCAAATGAGCTACTTCCTAATTCTCTACTTTCTAAAAAAGAAATAGCTTTATTTCTTTAAACATCATATTTTTTGCTTAAATATTTTATAATATAGAACGAGCTCTATCCTATACTAACTGAAATGTTTAATATAAATATTATAACAAAATCCGGGTTGCAGCGGTAGCTAGCAACCTAGTAAGAGACGATCACGTCCAATGTTAAGAAATATAAAAACCCATAGTTCCTAACAAAGGAGTCAGATCAAAACAAAAAGTACACCATTAGAACCGCCTTGTCCGAAACCCCTGTATAGGAAACTTTCTGTCCCTTGGCTTGAACAGCAAGGGAAATATATTGGCTTGAAAATCAAGAAAATTGACTTTAACCACGTTATTCTCCCCAAACGGGATATTTTTTTCTCTTTTCTTTTTTTTTCTTTTCCACAGATAGCTTGGCACTGGAACATCGTAGAGGGTTGTTCAATAGCTCATTTTAAAGGACATTAATTGGGTTAAAAATCTATAGTAACTAAAATAAATTATTTCTAAAAGAGAATAAATTTTTCCACCAAAAACTGCATTTTTGATGTCTTTTCACACTGCAGTCTTTCAAACATAATCGTATACCAGCGGTAAGATTTGAACCCACGCCTCCGAAGAGACTGGTGGCTAACACCAGTGTCTTGGACCACTCGGCCAGGCTGCCTCTCATAAATAAATATATATGTGAATTTGGGTTGCAGCAGTAGTACAGTAAAGAACGATCTCTTGCCTATACTAAATCTCATAGGCCACTTTACTATAGTAAAGGTTATCCGGGTTGCAGCGGTAGCTAGCAACCAAGTAAGAGACGATCAAGTCCAATGTTAAGAAATATAAAAAACCATAACTCCTAAAAAAAAGTAGGATCATCCGGGTTTTCCGGATTGCAGCGGTAGCTAGCAACCTAGTAAGAGACGATCACCTCCAATGTAAAGAAATATAAAAGCCCTAACTCCTAAAAAAAGAGTCAGATCAAAACAAAAAGTATACCATTAGAACCACCTTGTCCGAAACCCCTATTAAGGAAACTTACCGCCCTTTGGCTTGAATAACAAAGAAAATATATTGGCTTGAAAATCAAGAAAATTGACTTTTACCACGTTATTCTCCACAAACGGGATATTTTTTTCTTTCCGCTTGATTTTTCTTCTCAGCTAGCTGGGCACTGGAAAATCATAGAGAGCTGTATAATAGCTCATTTTAAAGGAAATTGCAACATCTAGTCACTTTTGTATTTAAAAATAAAACACTTTTTAAAGTAGAATCAATTTTGTCAAAAAAATTGCATTTTTGATGTATTTTCATGCTGCAGTATTTTCAAAGATATTTCAATTTTGAAGCAATCAAACAGTTCATGGTAATGAACTCTATATTAATAATAGCTACTTGTCTCAATAGTAACCGAAACTCCTGGAACCAAAATTTTCTTTTTTGGCTTAATCGCTAAAATTATTATGTAAACTGCAAAAATATCTATGATGCCTAATCAGTAATTACATTAAAAGACGATCACTGAAATAACAAACCATTCCATACATTGGACTTAGTTAGCTACTTGATTGTTTGAGTTTTGTCTCTTACTATTTAAAAGAAGAAAAAGCCGTAGGCTTTTTCCTGTTTGTATTTATAGTTAAAAAACGAACTCAAGTCCAAAGAAACTAAACACTGTGGTTCATTCATATTATATTCATTATTTTAGCTAGAATGTAAATAAATAAGTTTCTTTTTTAAATTTAAAATTGAAAAGATAGTGCTTTTTTTCAACATATTAAAAGTTCTCCCCGACTGGGAATCGAACCCCCTTCTCCCAGGTAACAAGTGGGCATTCTTACCATTAGACTATCGAAGACTTTTAAAATAAAAGTTACATATAAGATATGATAATAGTTTTTTAATCCGGGTTACATAAATCCGGGTTGCAGCGGTAGTTACAATAATGAACGACACCTTGCCCATGTTAACTAAAACATAAATAGGGATTATGTAATTTCCAATAGTATCATGGCTGTAGAGATGGCTGAAACCTAGTTACGATAAAAGACGATCATTGGAATAACAAACAATTGCATACAATGGAATTAGCTAGCTACTATTCTCCCCAAACGGGATATTTTTTTCTCTTTTCTTTTTTTTTCTTTTCCACAGATAGCTTGGCACTGGAACATCGTAGAGGGTTGTTCAATAGCTCATTTTAAAGGAAATTAATTGGGTTAAAAATCTATAGTAACTAAAATAAATTATTTCTAAAAGAGAATAAATTTTTCCACCAAAAACTGCATTTTTGATGTCTTTTCACACTGCAGTCTTTCAAACATAATCGTATACCAGCGGTAAAATTTGAACCCACGCCTCCGAAGAGACTGGTGGCTAACACCAGTGTCTTGGACCACTCGGCCAGGCTGCCTCTCATAAATAAATATATATGTGAATTTGGGTTGCAGCAGTATAGTTACAGTAAAGAACGATCTCTTGCCTATACTAAATCTCATAGGCCACTTTACTATAGTAAAGGTTATCCGGGTTGCAGCGGTAGCTAGCAACCAAGTAAGAGACGATCAAGTCCAATGTTAAGAAATATAAAAAACCATAACTCCTAAAAAAAAAAGTAGGATCATCCGGGTTTTCCGGATTGCAGCGGTAGCTAGCAACCTAGTAAGAGACGATCACCTCCAATGTAAAGAAATATAAAAGCCCTAACTCCTAAAAAAAGAGTCAGATCAAACAAAAAGTATACCATTAGAACCACCTTGTCCGAAACCCCTATTAAGGAAACTTACCGCCCTTTGGCTTGAATAACAAAGAAAATATATTGGCTTGAAAATCAAGAAAATTGACTTTTACCACGTTATTCTCCACAAACGGGATGTTTTTTCTTTCCGCTTGATTTTTCTTCTCAGCTAGCTGGGCACTGGAAAATCATAGAGAGCTGTATAATAGCTCATTTTAAAGGAAATTGCAACATCTAGTCACTTTTGAAATTAAAAATAAAACACTTTTTAAAGTAGAATCAATTTTGTCAAAAAAATTGCATTTTTGATGTATTTTCATGCTGCAGTATTTTCAAAGATATTTCAATTTTGAAGCAATCAAACAGTTCATGGTAATGAACTCTATATTAATAATAGCTACTTGTCTCAATAGTAACCGAAACTCCTGGAACCAAAATTTTCTTTTTTGGCTTAATCGCTAAAATTATTATGTAAACTGCAAAAATATCTATGATGCCTAATCAGTAATTACATTAAAAGACGATCACTGAAATAACAAACCATTCCATACATTGGACTTAGTTAGCTACTTGATTGTTTGAGTTTTGTCTCTTACTATTTAAAAGAAGAAAAAGCCGTAGGCTTTTTCCTGTTTGTATTTATAGTTAAAAACGAACTCAAGTCCAAAGAAACTGAACACTGTGGTTCATTCATATTATATTCATTATTTTAGCTAGAATGTAAATAAATAAGTTTCTTTTTTAAATTTAAAATTGAAAAGATAGTGCTTTTTTTCAACATATTAAAAGTTCTCCCCGACTGGGAATCGAACCCCCTTCACCCAGGTAACAAGTGGGCATACTTACCATTAGACTATCGAAGACTTTTGAAATAAAAGTTACATATAAGATATGATAATAGTTTTTTAATCCGGGTTACGTAAATGCGGGTTGCAGCGGTAGTTACAATAATGAACGACACCTTGCCCATGTTAACTGAAACATAAATAGGGATTATGTAATTTCCATCAGTATCATGGCTGTAGAGATGGCTGAAACCTAGTTACGATAAAAGACGATCATTGGAATAACAAACAATTGCATACAATGGAATTAGCTAGCTACTATTCTCCCCAAACGGGATATTTTTTTCTCTTTTCTTTTTTTTTCTTTTCCACAGATAGCTTGGCACTGGAACATCGTAGAGGGTTGTTCAATAGCTCATTTTAAAGGACATTAATTGGGTTAAAAATCTATAGTAACTAAAATAAATTATTTCTAAAAGAGAATAAATTTTTCCACCAAAAACTGCATTTTTGATGTCTTTTTACACTGCAGTCTTTCAAACATAATCGTATACCAGCGGTAAAATTTGAACCCATGCCTCCGAAGAGACTGGTGGCTAACACCAGTGTCTTGGACCACTCGGCCAGGCTGCCTCTCATAAATAAATATATATGTGAATTTGGGTTGCAGCAGTATAGTACAGTAAAGAACGATCTCTTGCCTATACTAAATCTCATAGGCCACTTTACTATAGTAAAGGTTATCCGGGTTGCAGCGGTAGCTAGCAACCAAGTAAGAGACGATCAAGTCCAATGTTAAGAAATATAAAAAACCATAACTCCTAAAAAAAAGTAGGATCATCTGGGTTTTCCGGATTGCAGCGGTAGCTAGCAACCTAGTAAGAGACGATCACCTCCAATGTAAAGAAATATAAAAGCCCTAACTCCTAAAAAAAGAATCAGATCAAAACAAAAAGTATACCATTAGAACCACCTTGTCCGAAACCCCTATTAAGGAAACTTACCGCCCTTTGGCTTGAATAACAAAGAAAATATATTGGCTTGAAAATCAAGAAAATTGACTTTTACCACGTTATTCTCCACAAACGGGATATTTTTTTCTTTCCGCTTGATTTTTCTTCTCAGCTAGCTGGGCACTGGAAAATCATAGGGAGCTGTATAATAGCTCATTTTAAAGGAAATTGCAACATCTAGTCACTTTTGAAATTAAAAATAAAACACTTTTTAAAGTAGAATCAATTTTGTCAAAAAAATTGCATTTTTGATGTATTTTCATGCTGCAGTATTTTCAAAGATATTTCAATTTTGAAGCAATCAAACAGTTCATGGTAATGAACTCTATATTAATAATAGCTACTTGTCTCAATAGTAACCGAAACTCCTGGAACCAAAATTTTCTTTTTTGGCTTAATCGCTAAAATTATTATGTAAACTGCAAAAATATCTATGATGCCTAATCAGTAATTACATTAAAAGACGATCACTGAAATAACAAACCATTCCATACATTGGACTTAGTTAGCTACTTGATTGTTTGAGTTTCGTCTCTTACTATTTAAAAGAAGTCTTACTATTTCCTGTTTGTATTTATAGTTAAAAAACGAACTCAAGTCCAAAGAAACTGAACACTGTGGTTCATCCGGGTTGCAGCGGTAGCTAGCAACCTAGTAAGAGACGATCACGTCCAATGTTAAGAAATATAAAAACCCATAGTTCCTAAAAAAGGAGTCAGATCAAAACAAAAAGTACACCGTTAGAACCGCCTTGTCTGAAACCCCTGTATAGGAAACTTTCTGTCCCTTGGCTTGAACAGCAAGGGAAATATATTGGCTTGAAAATCAAGAAAAGTGGCAGCTACTACAACATTCTTCCTAAACGGGATATTTTTTTCTTTTTTTCTTTGTTTCCAGAGATAGCTTGGCACTGGAACATCGTAGAGGGTTGTTCAATAGCTCATTTTAAAGGAAATTAATTGGGTTAAAAACCTTTTGTAACTAAAATAAATTATTTCTAAAAGAGAATAAATTTTTCCACCAAAAACTGCATTTTTGATGTCTTTTCACACTGCAGTCTTTCAAACATTATTATCCGGGTTGCAGCGGTAGCTAGCAACCTAGTAAGAGACGATCACGTCCAATGTTAAGAAATATAAAAACCCATAGCTCCTAAAAAAGGAGTCAGATCAAAACAAAAAGTACACCATTAGAACCGCCTTGTCCGAAACCCCTGTATAGGAAACTTTCTGTCCCTTGGCTTGAACAGCAATGGAAATATATTGGCTTGAAAATCAAGAAAATTGACTTTAACCACGTTATTCTCGTCAAAAGGGATATTTTTTTCTTTTTTTCTTTTTTTCTTTTTTTGTATCCAGAGATAGCTTGGCACTGGAACATCGTAGAGGGTTGTTCAATAGCTCATTTTAAAGGAAATTAATTGGGTTAAAAATCTATAGTAACTAAAATAAATTATTTCTAAAAGAGAATAAATTTTTCCAATAAAAACTGTATTTTTGATGCAGTGACGTCATAATTACTATATAAGATCATCATAGTTTTATATTAGAGCTATGACGTGAATAGAGTGACGTCATAATTAGTATATAAGGAAAGTCAAAACTGAAAATTCTCTCATTCTTGATTAGAATAATGGTTAGATCAAAGCAGGCTATACGCAAGTTGAAGAAAGAGTACTACACAAACAACAGAGATAGTAACTTGAAAAGAAAAAAGCAAAGGTATTCAACCGACCAGGTGTATCGAGAAGTATATACAATAAAGAACGACACCTAGCCTATGTTAACTGAAACATAAATAAAAATTATTTAATTTCCATTTATAATTAAGAACGAGCTCTTGCCTATACTAAATTTTATATGCCACTTAATTATAGTATAGGTTTTACATTAAAAGACTATCACTGGAATAAAAAACAATTGCATGCATTGGAATTAGTTAGCTACTTGATTGTTTGAGGTTCGTCTCTTACTATTTCAAAGAAGAAAAAACCGTAGGCTTTTTCCTGTTTGTAATTATACATAAGGATCGATACTTTAAATTGGAATTTTGTAAGTATTGTCGGTATCATGGGTTTTATAATAAAGAAAGACCTTTTGCCTATACTAAATTTTATACGCCACTTAATTATAGTATAGGTTAGTAATTCCAAAGATAGCTTGGCACTGGAACATCGTAGAGAGTTGTTTAATGACTCATTTTAAAGGATTTGTAGAAAAAATCGAAAAATCCTTAAGAAATCATCATAAGTTAAAATTTCCCATATTATAATAAAGAACGAACATTTTACCGATTATCTACTAATCATATATGACGTAATAAGTGACATGACGTAATATCTAAAACCTATTGTGTACTAATAACCATATATGAATTAATTGCCGACGTGACGTAAAAATTGAAAAATTTTATTTTATCCGGGTTGCAGCGGTAGCTAGCAACCTAGTAAGAGACGATCACGTCCAATGTTAAGAAATATAAAAACCCATAGTTCCTAAAAAAGGAGTCAGATCAAAACAAAAAGTACACCATTAGAACCGCCTTGTCCGAAACCCCTGTATAGGAATTATAATAAAGAACGACCTCTTTCCTATACTAATAAATTTTATAGGCCGCTTAACTATAGCATAGGCTAGTACAGTTATTATATTTAAGGCCAATATATTAAAATTTTCCACTAAAAGACGGTCATTGGAATAAAAACCCAATACATACATTTGATTTAGTTAGCTACTTGATTGTTTGAGGCTAGTCTCTTACTATTTCAAAGAAGAAAAAGCCGTAGGCTTTTTCCTGTTTGTAATCAATTAGAAAGAGTTCTACCTTTAATGTAATGTAATAAAGATCAAACTCTTCCCTATACTAACTTGCATACGCAACTTCACTATAGTTAAGATTACAGTATTTATATTTTTACATTAAAAGACGATCACTGAAATAACAAACCATTCCATACATTGGATTTAGTTAGCTACTTGATTGTTTGAGTTTCGTCTCTTACTATTTAAAAGAAGAAAAAGCCGTAGGCTTTTTCCTGCTTGTATTTATAGTTAAAAAACAAACTCAAGTCCAAAGAAACTGAACACTGTGGTTCATTCATATTATCTTCATTATTTTAGCTAGAATGTAAATAAACAAGTTTCTTTTTTAAATTTTAAATTGAAAAGATAGAGCTCTTAATTCAACATATTAAAAGTTCTCCCCGACGGGGAATCGAACCCTCTTCTCCCAGCTAGCAAGTGGGCATACTTACCATTAGACTATCGAAGACTTATAAAAATAAAAGTTACATATAAGATATGATAATAATTTTTTAATCCGGGTTACATAAAGGCTCGATCATTGAATTTTTACGTTAAAGAACGAACTTTAGTCCATAGTTTATATTAAAGGACGATCATTAGAAAAGCACACCATTGTATATATTGGACTGAGTTAGTTTTTCAGTTTAGAATCGCTAAAGCTATTATGTAAACTGCAAAAATATTTATGATATCTGAGCAATAATTTTAATCTTTTCATTCAAACTAACAAAATTCCTGAAAATTTAAAAATTAGTCAAGGAGGCACACTTGTGCCTCTATAAAGAGGCGACCCACCACAATGTTAAGCGATTTCCGGTCCTAGTGGTCGCAGAGAGACAACGGTAATCGCATTTTGTAGCCCAAGCTCAAACTAAGAAACTTGCAAAATTTCATCCTCCTCCGACTTTATCTTCATGGGGTAAACTGGGCCGGAAGTTTGGACCCTCCCACCACAGCCCCCCTTTAACGTTGTCCGATTGGGCTGAAATTTAGAGGTTAAGCTTTCCTAGGGCCCGGGAGCTTATCCTCGAAATTTCAGCTCAATCCGATCACTCCTTCCCTGTTTTCAAAAAACCAAATATAGCCACTTAAAATTCATCATCATTTCTTTTTTTTCTTAGCCACGCCTACAGGCCACAGTTGGCAACGGATCCGGTTGAATGAGGACTCATTCGAAGCAGAATTCGACCTGTTAGGGCCTTTTGATATTTTCAGACCGAAAAAATTATCCCCCGAATTTACATTTACGAAAAACCTTAGTTTTTTTCAAATAATACAGATAAACAGGTTAGACATGCTTTGTTATGAAAATATCTGCGCGTCAATTTTCATAACAAAGCATGTCTAACCTGTTTATGTGTATTATTTGAAAAAAACTACGTTTTCTAAAGAGTTAAAGAGGCTGAGTTACAAGGTCAACCCTTAAAACGTACAGGGATTAGGAGGCACAGTTGGGGGGGCTCTTAAAGAGGCTGAGTCACAAGTTCGAACCTTAAAACGTACAGGGATTAGGAGGCACCCTGTACGACGTGATTTGAGGATTCAGGAATTAAAAGCCTTAACACAAGAATGTTCAAGAGCGGGGGGTTTGGGGGGCGGTAGCCCCCCAACTTCAACTCCTGACACGATCAGCTAACAGTTAGTCAAGCAATAATAAGTAATAAACTGTACAAAAACGTGCAGAAATTATTTGAAAAAAACTACGTTTTCTAAAGAGTTAAAGAGGCTGAGTTACAAGGTCGAACCTTAAAACGTACAGGGATTAGGAGGCACAGTTGGGGGGCTGCCGCCCCCCAAACCCCCCGCTTTCGCAGCCTTTAAATAAAAAAAAAAATTTTAACTGAAAGTAAGGAGCGACATTAAATCTTAAAACGAACAGAAATTATTCCGTATATGAAAGAGGCTGTGCCCTCCTCAACGCCTCGCTCTTTACGCTAAAGTTTTTATTGTTTAAAAAAAGAGTTGTGAGAAAGTCAAACTTTAGCGTAAAGAGCGAAGCGTTGAGGAGGGCACAGCCTCTTTCATATACGGAATAATTTCTGTTCGTTTTAAGATTTAATGTCGCTCCTTACTTTCAGTTTAAATTTTTTTTTTTTTTATTTAAAGGCTGCGAAAGCGGGGGGTTTGGGGGGCGGCAGCCCCCCAACTGTGCCTCCTAATCCCTGTACGTTTTAAGGTTCGACCTTGTAACTCAGCCTCTTTAACTCTTTAGAAAACGTAGTTTTTTTCAAATAATTTACATTAAAAGACGATCATTGGAATAACAAACCAATGTATACATTGGACTTGGTTAGCTATAATAAAGAGAGAGCTCTTGCCCATAGTAACTTAATATGCGGGTTTTATTGGTATTTTGCAACCTAGTAAGAGATCTTCACGTCCAATACTAAGGAATACAGTAGCCAATTACACCCCAAAATACAGTTCAATTGAAATTTACATTAAAGGACGATCATTGGAATTTTACAGTAAAGAACGATTATAATAAAGAACGACCTCTTACCTATACTAAATTTTATACGCCACTAAATTATAGTATAGGTTAGTAATTCATTATAATAAAGAACGAACTCTTGCCTATACTAACTTGTATAGGCAACTTAACTATAGTATAGGCTTGTACATCTTGTTGCTAGCAACTTAGTAAAAGACGATAACGCCACCACAGTTCATATATTATCTGTCTACTGTATATTCTGTCTACTGTGAACGCCACATAGTAAAAACTACTTTAGCCAAAATCTCTTAAAAATAGAGATAGATCAAAACAAAAAATACACTATTAGAACCACCTTGTCCAAAACCCTTATATAGGAAACTTACCGTCTCTTTGCTTGAACAACAAGGAAAATATACTGGCTTGAAAATCAAGAAAAGTGACTGTAACCATTATATGCAACGCAATAGTGCTGCCTAAGTCAAGAACGATGTGGGCACAATGTATTATTTTTTTTTTTTTTGGTTTGGTTTCAGACCAGGACGCTTCGTATCGAAGGAGTTGTCATATAAACTTCGAAAAGGGCTCATTCAATTGGAAATTGGAAGGGTTTGTGCACTTTTTACTAGTCGAAAGTGATTGGAGGGCAGCTAATACCCCTCTCACGCCAACCATTTCCTCAAACACATCCAATGAAAATTTTGAGATGGCAATTTTGTTCAACGTAGTTGAAAGCTCTGAAAAGTAGGTCTTTAAGGATGACACCCCCCCCCCTCCTACAACCCTTAGGGCAAGGTTCTTCAGTAATGTCCTGGGGGCATATAAGGTTTTTATAGAAAACATTGTCTTAGAAACTTCATAAACGGCTCATTCGATTGGATAATTGAAAGGGTTAGTGCCCTTTTTAATAGTCGAAAGTGATTTGAGGGCAATCATAGGAAGCGCACTAGCGCAACCTAAGTAAGGAACGATGTGGGCACAATGTTTTTTTTCTCCATACCCGGGCACTTGGTATCGAAGGAGTTGACGTAGAAACTTTGAAAAGGGCTCATTCGATTGGAAATTGGAGTGGCTAGTGCCTTTTTTAATAGTCGAAAGTGATTGGAGGGTAACTAGCCCCCCCCACGCCCATCATTCCCCCAAACACATCCAATCAAAATTTTGAGATAGCCATTTTGTTCAGCGTAGTTGATTTCCAGATAGAAAATATCTTTTTGAGGAGGTCACTCCCCCACAACCCTCGGGGCAAGGGTTTTAAGTTATGCCCTGAGGGCATATAAGATCAATGTTGACACAATGTACAGTTTATTATTATTTTTTCTTTAAAGCAGTGCACTTCATATAGAAGGGCTCGTCGTAGAGACTTCAAAAGGAGTTCATTTGATTGGAAATCGAGAGTTCTAGTGCCCTTATTAATAATCAAAAGTGATTGGAGGGCAACTAGCCCCCCCCTCACGCCAATCATTCCCCCAAACACATCCAATCGAAATTTTGAGATAGCCATTTTGTTCAGGGTAGTTGATTTCCTGATAGAAAATGGGTTTTTGAAGAGGACACTCCCCCACAACCCTCAGGGCAAGGGTTTTAAGTTATGCCCTGTGGGTATATAAGGTTTTTATAGAAGCCGTTGCCGTAGAAACTTCAAAACAGGCTCATTCGATTGGAAATTCAAAGGGCTAGTGCCCTTTTTAATAGTCGAAAGTGATTGGAGGGCAACTAGCCCCCCCCCCCACGCCCATCATTCCCCCAAACAAATCCAATGAAAATTATGAGATAGCTGTTTTGTTCAGCGTAGCTGATTTCCAGATAAAAATATGTTTTTGAGGAGGACACTCCCCCACAACCCTCAGGGCAAGGGTTTTAAATTATGCCCTTGGGGCATATAAAGTTTTTTATAGAAGGCGTTGTCGTAGAAACTTCAAAACAGGCTCATTCGATTGGAAATTTAAAGGGCTAGTGCCCTTTTTAATAGTCGAAAGTGATTGGAGGGCAACTAGCCCCCCCCCACGCCCATCATTCCCTCAAACGCATCCAATCAAAATTTTGAGATAGCCATTTTGTTCAGCGTAGCTGATTTCCAGATAGAAAATATCTTTTTGAGGAGGACACTCCCCCACAACCCTAGGGGCAAGGGTTTTAAGCTATACCTTGGGGCCATATAAGGTTTTTATAGAAGGCGTTATCATAGAAACTTCAAAACAGGCTCATTCGATTGAAAATTCAAAGGGCTAGTGCCCTTTTAATAGTCGAAAGTGATTGGAGGGCAACTAGCCCCCCCCCACGCCCATCATTCCCTCAAACGCATCCAATCAAAATTTTGAGATAGCCATTTTGTTCAGTGTAGTTGATTTTCAGATAGAAAATATTTTTTTGAGGAAGAAACTTCCCCACAACCCTCAGGGCAAAAATTTTAAGTTATGCCCTGGCGGCATATAAGGTTTTTATATAAGGTGTTGTCGTAGAAACTTCAAAACAGGCTCATTCGATTTGGAATTCAAAGGGCTAGTGCCCTTTTTAATAGTTGAAAGTGACAGGAGGGCAACTAGACCCCCCCACGCTCATCATTAACCCAAACACATCCAATCAAAATTGTGAGATATCCATTTTGTTCAGCGTAGTTGATTTCCAGATAGAAAATATGTTTTTGAGGAGGACACTTCCCCCACAACCCTCAGGGCAAGGGTTTTAAGATATGCCCTGGGGGTATATAAGGTGTTTATAGAAGGCGTTGTCGTAGAAACTTCAAAACAGGCTCATTCGATTGGAAATTCAAAGGGTTAGTGCCCTTCTTGATAGTCGAAAGTGATTGGAGGGGAACTGAGCCCCTCCCCCACGCCCATCATTCCCCCAAACACATCCAATCAACACTTTGAGATATCCATTTTGTTCAGCGTAGTTGATTTTCAGATCGAAAATATGTTTTGAGGAGGACACTCCCCCACAACCCTCGGGGCAAAGGTTTTAAGTTATGCCCTGGGGGCATATAAAGTTTTTATAGAAGGCGTTGTCGTGGAAATTTGTCGTAGAAATCATTCGATTTGGAATTCAAAGGGCTAGTGCCCTCAGGACAAGGGTTTTAAGTTATGCCCTGGGGGCATATTAGGTTTTATAGAAGGTGTTGTCGTAGAAACTTCAGAAAAGGGCTCATTCGATTTGAATTTCAAAGGGCTAGTGCCCTTTTTAATAGTCGAAAGTGATTAGTAATATTTTTTGTTGTTGTTTTTGTTTAGACCAGGGCACTTCGTATCGAAGGAGTTGTCGTGAGAACTTCGAAAGGGGCTCATTCGATTGAAAATAGAAAGGGCTGATGCCCTTTTAATAGTCGAAAGTGGTTGGTGGGCAACTAATCCCCCTTCTACTCCCATCCTCCCATTATGTTTAAAAACTAAATGTCGCCTTTAGATTAAATCAAAATGCACTGTGATAATGCTAATTCCCAATAAGGCATCTCAGCAGTATCCCAAGAACGACTGAGGGTATTATGTTCAAACTTTCGGGGCTACTTCTGCTCTTAAAATTTAACCAAATCAAAATAGTGTAAGTGTATCCAATCTATCAAAGAAAGTAAACAGATTTTTTTGCGTATGGTATCAAGTTTTCCATTTCAGGTCAACTAGAGGAGGTATGAAACCAAGTTAAACAGTACTATTTGTGTCCAGATTTTTAAAAGGGTGCATGTTGTTAAAAATTGCTGAAAATTTTTCTCCAGCATACAAATAGCAGGCCAAACTATATAGTCTTAAAAAACGAAAAGATTTAAAGCGTTATTTACTTTTTCCCTGAAAAGACTATGTCAATATAAAACGAACGGAAATTAATTAAAAAATCTTTTTCCACAAAATAAGTTTTTCAAAGAAAAGTAAAGAACTCCATTAAGCAAAAAATGAGCAAAAATAAAATCAAATAATCTACCAAGCGTGAAACTACCACAAATCAGCGTCGACAAATAAATGAAACCCAAAACGAACATAAATTACAATAAATAACCGAGTCAAACTCAAAACGAGCTGAAATTAACATAAGTTGGCCTTGGGAAGTGCCTTCCCAAGGCCAGAACAAAACTTGCACTTTACTGAAAAAATACAAATGAATGTGCATTGTCAGTTTAATATACAGATACTTATATTTAGTAATCAAAATGTTAAAATTATTTGATTTATTAAAGTTATAAAAGTAAAAACATTTATATTTTTTTAAGTAAAATGCAAATTATGTTCTGGCCTTGGGAAGGCATAGGGGTTTCGCGCCCAACTTATGTTAATTTCTGCTCGATTTGAGTTTGACTTGGTTATTTATTGTAATTTCTGTTCGTTTTGGGTTTCATTTATTTATCGATGCTGATTTGTGGTAGTTTCGAGCTTGGTAGATTATTTGATTTTATTTTTGCTCATTTTTTGTTTAATGGAGTTCTTTACATTTCTTTGAAAAACTTATTTTGTGGAAACATTTTTTTTAATTAATCAAACAGTTCGTGGTAACGAACTGTAAGTAAGGAGCGACCCGGCTCAATGGTAACCGAAACTCTAGAAAACGGGTTTTTGATACCAATAGATATATCAAAAGAATCAGATTTCAATGCTGATTTCAAATATATAACTTTCATCAAGTTTAGAGCTACCCATCAAAAGTTACGCGCCTGAGAAAATTTGGCTGATTTTCAAAAAAAGGGGGAAAGACCCCCTAAAAGTTATAGAACCTTAATGAAAATCACACCATCATATTCAGCGTATCAGAGAACCCTACTGTAGAGGTTTCAAGCTCCTATCTACAAAAATGTGGATTTTTGCATTTTTTGCCAGAAGAAAGATCACGGATGCGTGTTTATTTGTTTGTTTGTTTGTTTGTTTGTTTGTTTTTTTCCCCAGGGGTGATCGTATCGACCCAGTGGTCCTAGAATATCGTGGGAGGGCTCATTGGAACGGAAATTAAAAGTTCTAGTGCCCTTTTTAAGTGACCAAAAAAAATGGAGGGCAACTAGGCCCCCTCCCACGCTCATTTTTTTCCCAAAGTCACCCGATCAAAATTTTGAGATAGCCATTTTGTTCAGCATGGTCGAAAATATGATAAAAATGTCTTTTAGGATGACTTGATCCCCCAAAGTCCCCAGGGAGAGGGCTGAAAGTTATGAACTTTACTCAATGTTAACATATAGTATTGGTTATTGGGAAGTATACAGACTTTTTCAGAGGAGATTTTTTCTGGTAGGTGGGGGAAGGAGAGGGTCGGGGGCTATATGGAAGGATCTTCCCATGAAGGAAGTTTTCATGGGGGAAGGGACATTGCTATGAAGGGGGCGCCGGATTTCCCAGCATTATTAAAGAAAAAGATCAGGAATTAAATATAAAAAAAACAAGTTTTTCAACTGATCAACTGATTGTGATTAAGAGGTCATTTTTAAAGAACTGGAAAAAAAAATTCGAACTATAGTTTAAAGAGCAGGGTATTGACTAGGGGGCGAACCCCCTAATATACGTGTTAAAAATTTATGAATATAGAAGTTCGTTACGTAAGTTAATTCTAAGTTACGTATATTTATTACTAATAAAAACGTTCGTAAATAAAATTAAACAAGTTTCGAGAAAGCCATTTAACCAAATATAATATGCAAATTTTGTTTTAATTATTCACGTACGGTGAGCCAAAATCAAAACCTGCATTAATTCAAAAACGTTCAAAAACTAAATAAAAAAAACAAGTTTTTTTAACTGAAAGTAAGGAACGACGTTAAAACTTAAAACGAACAGAAATTATTCCGTATATGAAGGGGGCTGTCCCCTCCTCAACGCCTCGCTCTTTACGCTAAAGTTTGACTTTCTCACAACTCTATTTTTTTAAACAATAAAAAAACTTTAGCGTAAAGAGCGAGGCGTTGAGGAGGGGACAGCCCCCTTCATATACGGAATAATTTCTGTTCGTTTTAAGTTTTAACGTCGTTCCTTACTTTCAGTTAAAAAAACTTGTTTTTTTTTATTTAATTACTTACAAGAGGCAACAGCTATAGCAATGTTCTTTCAAATGAGCCTTCTCCTAATATTCTGCTACATTATTAGAAATAATGTAGAATAAAGAACCTAAATAAGGCAAGAAATAAGTTAAGATAGTACGTAACAGAAATAACCCAATGGATTTTCATCTGAAACACAAGTATATATATATATATATATATATATATATATATATATATATATATATATATATATATATATATATATATATATATATATATATATATATATATGTATATATTTATATATATATATATATATATATATATATATATATATATATTATATATATATATATATATATATATATATATATATATATATATATATATATATATATATATATATATATATATAATAACTTACTGAATCGGGTTTTTGGTCCTGTTTTGTTTAATAAGGCCCATTAATTGAAATAAATTGTATAAATTGTAGGAAATAAGTTATAGGGTGAAGCCAATGAAAGAGGTTTTTAGAATTTAATGAATAGAATTCAACTTTCAAAACCAGACAAGGTTTTTCCTAGACAACATTTTCATTGATATAGCTTGACTAAGTAAAGCATCACCAGCAAAAGATGAATCTTTGCTGAGATTAAATAAATAAAACATTTTTTTTCACTTCAAAACTTAAAACAAACGGAAACTATTCAAAATATCAATCAGGCTGCTTCCTCATAAAAAGAGAAAGTCCAAAAAAGGTGTTTGAGAGTTATCTTCTATCTCCCTTAAATCCATTCTTCGAACAGCCAATCTGGTCACCCATCAAGAAAAGGAGGATAAAAACATCTTTGCTTTTTACCAACAACTTCATCCAAATCAGTGACCCTTTTTAATCAGCTTCAGAGGGCAATCTTTCTTACGTGACAGTTTGAAAAAAGTGTTTTTAAATTTTTAGAACATCCACTTTCACACAAGAAAACTAGGAACCACTCTGCTTCAAAAAACTTCCCCCTTTCAGGATCACCCTTCCTCATAAGCCCTAGATTGAACTATTTCGAGCAAGAAATACTAAAATAAGAATCATTTCAGTTAATTTTACTGATAAAAGTTCGTTGCAAAAACAAGTTTATGCGAATTTTGAAAAATATCCCGAAACCCCTCAAAAAATGGAGTCGAATCAAAATAAAAAGTACACTATTAGAATCGGTATTGCCGAAAATCCTGTTCAGGAAACTTTATACCTTACAACTACCCTATATACCCTATATAGGGAACCCTAACAGTAACATAAGTACTGATTGAAACGATGCTTATTTCAGCTCAAACTAGTTTCTAGCTCAAATTAGTTCGAGCTAGGACTTATGAGGTGGGGTGATCCAGAAAGGTGGAATTTTTTTTTAAACAAAGAGGGTTTCTAGTTTCTTGCGTGGAAGTGGCTGTTCTAACATTACAAAAAGTTTCATGAAAGCTACTTAATTTACATATCTGTAAATTAACAGCAAGTAACTTGTGTTTCAGATGAAAATCCATTGGCTTATTTCTGTTACGTACTATCTTAACTTATTTCTTTCCTTATTTAGGTTCTTTATTCTACATTATTTCTATTCTTTCGTTTAGTTTTTGAATAATTTATCGATCATGCTTTCATGGTTGCAGCGACAGATGTAACCTAGCAAAGAAAGAACCCTAGACCGTAAGTCAAACTCAAATCGAGCAGAAATTAACATAAGTTGGGCGCGAAACCCCTATGCCTTCCCAAGGCCAGAACATAATTTGCATTTTACTTAAAAAAATATAAATGTTTTTACTTTTATAACTTTAATAAATCAAATAATTTTAACATTTTGATTACTAAATATAAGTATCTGTAAATTAAACTGACAATGCACATTCATTTGTATTTTTTCAGTAAAGTGCAAGTTTTGTTCTGGCCTTGGGAAGGCACTTCCCAAGGCCAACTTATGTTAATTTCAGCTCGTTTTGAGTTTGACTCGGTTATTTATTGTAATTTATGTTCGTTTTGGGTTTCATTTATTTGTCGACGCTGATTTGTGGTAGTTTCACGCTTGGTAGATTATTTGATTTTATTTTTGCTCATTTTTTGCTTAATGGAGTTCTTTACTTTTCTTTGAAAAACTTATTTTGTGGAAAAAGATTTTTTAATTAATTTCCGTTCGTTTTATATTGACATAGTCTTTTCAGGGAAAAAGTAAATAACGCTTTAAATCTTTTCGTTTTTTAAGACTATATAGTTTGGCCTGCTATTTGTATGCTGGAGAAAAATTTTCAGCAATTTTTAACAACATGCACCCTTTTAAAAATCTGGACACAAATAGTACTGTTTAACTTGGTTTCATACCTCCTCTAGTTGACCTGAAATGGAAAACTTGATACCATACGCAAAAAAATCTGTTTACTTTCTTTGATAGATTGGATACACTTACACTATTTTGATTTGGTTAAATTTTAAGAGCAGAAGTAGCTCCGAAAGTTTGAACATAATACCCTCAGTCGTTCTTGGGATACTGCTGAGATGCCTTATTGGGAATTAGCATTATCACAGTGCATTTTGATTTAATCTAAAGGCGACATTTAGTTTTTAAACATAATGGGCAAATGGGAGGATGGGAGTAGAAGGGGGATTAGTTGCCCACCAACCACTTTCGACTATTAAAAGGGCATCAGCCCTTTCTATTTTCAATCGAATGAGCCCCTTTCGAAGTTCTCACGACAACTCCTTCGATACGAAGTGCCCTGGTCTAAACAAAAACAACAACAAAAAATATTACTAATCACTTTCGACTATTAAAAAGGGCACTAGCCCTTTGAAATTCAAATCGAATGAGCCCTTTTCTGAAGTTTCTACGACAACACCTTCTATAAAACCTAATATGCCCCCAGGGCATAACTTAAAACCCTTGTCCTGAGGGCACTAGCCCTTTGAATTCCAAATCGAATGATTTCTACGACAAATTTCCACGACAACGCCTTCTATAAAAACTTTATATGCCCCCAGGGCATAACTTAAAACCTTTGCCCCGAGGGTTGTGGGGGAGTGTCCTCCTCAAAACATATTTTCGATCTGAAAATCAACTACGCTGAACAAAATGGATATCTCAAAATTTTGATTGGATGTGTTTGGGGGAATGATGGGCGTGGGGGAGGGGCTAGTTCCCCTCCAATCACTTTCGACTATCAAGAAGGGCACTAACCCTTTGAATTTCCAATCGAATGAGCCTGTTTTGAAGTTTCTACGACAACGCCTTCTATAAACACCTTATATACCCCCAGGGCATATCTTAAAACCCTTGCCCTGAGGGTTGTGGGGGAGTGTCTTCCTCAAAAACATATTTTCTATCTGAAAATCAACTACACTGAACAAAATGGATATCTCACAATTTTGATTGGATGTGTTTGGGTTAATGATGGGCGTGGGGGGGGTCTAGTTGCCCTCCTGTCACTTTCAACTATTAAAAAGGGCACTAGCCCTTTGAATTCCAAATCGAATGAGCCTGTTTTGAAGTTTCTACGACAACACCTTATATAAAAACCTTATATGCCGCCAGGGCATAACTTAAAATTTTTGCCCTGAGGGTTGTGGGGGAGTTTCTTCCTCAAAAACATATTTTCTATCTGAAAATCAACTACACTGAACAAAATGGCTATCTCAAAATTTTGATTGGATGCGTTTGAGGGAATGATGGGCGTGGGGGGGGGGCTAGTTGCCCTCCAATCACTCGACTATTAAAAGGGCACTAGCCCTTTGAATTTTCAATCGAATGAGCCTGTTTTGAAGTTTCTATGATAACGCCTTCTATAAAAACCTTATATGGCCCCAAGGTATAGCTTAAAACCCTTGCCCCTAGGGTTGTGGGGGAGTGTCCTCCTCAAAAAGATATTTTCTATCTGGAAATCAGCTACGCTGACAAAATGCCTATCTCAATATTTTGATTGGATGTGTTTGGGGGAATGATGGGCGTGGGGAGGGCACCTGTCATTCTTATGCCCACCAATGAAAATTGTATGGTAGTTAACGATTTACTTCTTACAAAAAGCTGCTCAGACTACGTTAAACTTTCTGCAGTTGATCGACTCTCTTCAGTTGTTGACGACAAACGAATCGAACAGAAATATAATAAAGAATGACCTCTTGCCTATACGAAATTTTATACGCCACTTAATTATAGTATAGGTTATCCGGGTTGCAGCGGTAGCTAGCAACCTAGTAAGAGACGATCACGTCCAATGTTAAGAAATTTAAAAACCCCTAACTCCTAAAAAAAGAGTCAGATCAAAACAAAAAGTACACCATTAGAACCGCCTTGTCCAAAATCCCTATAAAGGAAACTTACCGCCCTTTGGCTTGAATAACAAAGAAAATATATTGGCTTGAAAATCAAGAAAATTGACTTCAACCACGTTATTCTCCACAAACGGAATATTTTTTTCTTTCTTTCTTCTTTTCCACAGATAGCTTGGCACTGGAACATCGTAGAGAGTTGTTCAATGGCTCATTTTAAAGGAAATCTCTAGTTCTAGTGCTATTTGTACTTAATTTTTTGTACTTAAATTTTTTATATACAATATTGATCAATGACGTCATAGTCGTTGGATGTAGTTAGTATTACATAAAGGCTCGATCATTTGTTGTTTCTGAAGACGTCATGAAATAATACCATTGCGCCATGACGTCATGAAATAAAATCATTACGTCGTGACGTCATAATTAGTATATAAGAAAAGTCAAAACTGTAAATTCTCTCATTCTTGATTATCCGGGTTGCAGCGGTAGCTAGCAATCCGGGTTGCAGCGGTAGCTAGCAACCTAGTAAGAGACGATCACGTCCAATGTTAAGAAATATAAAAACCCATAGTTCCTAAAAAAGAAGTCAGATCAAAACAAAAAGTACACCATTAGAACCGCCTTGTCCGAAACCCCTGTATAGGAAACTTTCAGTCCCTTGGCTTGAACAGCAAGGGAAATATATTGGTTTGAAAATGAAGAAAAGTGGCAGCTACTACAACATTCTGCCTAAACGGGATATTTTTTTTTCTTTTTTTCTTTTCCACAGATAGCTTGGCACTGGAACATCGTAGAGGGTTGTTCAATGGCTCATTTTAAAGGAAATTAATTGGGTTAAAAATCTATAGTAACTAAAATAAATTATTTCTAAAAGAGAATAAATTTTTCCACCAAAAACTGCATTTTTGATTATAATAAAGAACGACCTCTTGCCTATACTAAATTTTATACGCCACTTAATTATAGTATTGGTTATTACATTAAAAGACGATCATTGGAATAGTACAGTAAATCTGGGTTGCAGCGGTAGCTAGCAACCTAGTAAGATTACATAAAGGCTCGATCATCGAATTTAACCTGAAACTAAGTAAAGGACAATTATGCCTCCATATATTCACAGTGATGTATAAGATTTCCCATTACATCTGTAAACTGTTCCACAGTTGCCGGTCCATACCTTGGAAGCTTTTCACTAAAAATCCATGGTATCCCAGCAATTGTTTGAATATTTCAATACAAGCTAGAAAAATACCTTAAAATGTTAAAATTAATTTTATTTTTGGTTAGGTCCTAACTACCCGATGTGGGATTGACTCTGTATTTTCAGACCAAAAAATTCCATTTTTTATATATTTTATTTTTCAGTTTAGAATCGCTAAAGTTATTATGTAAACTGCAAAAATATTTATGATATCTGAGCAATAATTTTAATCTTTTTATTCAAACTAACAAAATACCTGAAAATTTAAAAATTAGTTTTATTTTTTGTTAGGTTATGGATACTCGATACGAGTTATAAGAAGTGTTAATTAGATGAAAATATTATTTCTTGTTATGTAATAAGATGCTTTCTAAGCGAGTTATACGTAATTTAAAAAAACAGTACTATACAAAAAACAGAGACAACATCTTGAAAAGAGAAAAGCAAAGTTATTCAACTGACAAGGTGTATCGAGATGTGAAAATTTATAGTGACAAACAGCGTTATTATAATGATGTAGTTTATAGACATGTGAAAATTGAGACAGCCAAACAAAAGAGTAAGGAACGGTATGATAATGATGAAGATTACAGAGAAGCAACAATTGAGACAGCCAAACAAAAGAGCAAGGAACGGTATGATAACGATAAAGATTACCGAAACAAACATAAGAAAAAAGTTGCAACCAGAATAATGGGTAGATACTTGGGTGACAAAAGCTATAATGAAAAAATTAAATTCTCTGCGAGGTTGTACCGAAGAACGCTTAAGGACAAAGGGAAAAATTACATTCAGAAATACAAGAAGATGGCAAAAATGCAGGCTGATCTTCGTAAATTGAGAAACATTTTACGCATGTTTAACCAGGATCACAAAAAGTATTCAAAATTACAGATTAAAATTCTCTTTGAAAGAGCGGATGCTGTTGAAAAG
The DNA here is from genome assembly GCA_027921565.1 of Artemia sinica. Lineage (NCBI taxonomy): Eukaryota > Metazoa > Arthropoda > Branchiopoda > Anostraca > Artemiidae > Artemia > Artemia sinica. The sequence goes on along the minus strand of CM051256.1, from coordinate 92,558,992 downwards.
TCGGCTAGAAATGCTTTGGCAAAACTTCATAGTAATATCCAAAAGAAATGTTGTCAGTTTAATGTCACAGTAAAGAACGAACTTCAGCCCATAGTAAATAAAGTAAGATTATAATTTGTGATTCAAACAAGTAATTTGTTTTCTTTGGTCTAAAATACTGTCAGCGATGGGATTCGAACCCATGCCTCCGATGTGACGGGTGGCTAACACCAGCGCCTTAAATCAGTCTTCCACGCTGCGTCGCATAACTATGAATATTTTATAATAAAGAATTATATTAAAAGACGATCATTAGAAAAACAAACCATTATATAACTTGGACTTAGTTAGCTGTCTGATTCTTTGAGAGTCGTCTCTTACTACTTCAAAGAAGAAAAAGCCGTAGGCTTTTTCCTGTTTTTACAGTAAAGAACGAACTTCCAGCCCATAGTAACTAAAATAAGATTATAATTTCATGTCAAAGATTTATCGATGGTGTCATAATCGTAGTTATAATAAGGAACCAACTCTTGCCTATACTAAATTTTATAGTCCGGGTTGCAACGGTAGCTAGTTATAATAAAGAACGACCTCTTGGCTTACTAAATTAGGTATGGCGTTGTAAGAGAATTAGCTCTGTCTGGAGTCGTGGGATTGATCCCCATACCCTACTTAATCTTTATTCATTCTCTTATTCTTGCAAAGGGATTTTTTTAGTAAATATTATAATAAAGAACGACCTCTTGCCTCTACTAAATCCGGGTTGCAGCGGTAGCTAGCAACCTAGTAAGAGACGATCACGTCCAATGTTAAGAAATATAAAAACCCATAGCTCCTAAAAAAGGAGTCAGATCAAAACAAAAAGTACACCATTAGAACCGCCTTGTCCGAAACCCCTGTATAGGAAACTTTCTGTCCCTTGGCTTGAACAGAAAAGGGAAATATATTGGCTTGAAAATCAAGAAAAGTGGCAGCTACTACAACATTCTTCCTAAACGGGATATTTTTTTCTTTTTTTTTTTCTTTGTTTCCAGAGATAGCTTGGCACTGGAACATCGTAGAGGGTTGTTCAATAGCTCATTTTAAAGGAAACTAATTGGGTTAAAAACCTTTTGTAACTAAAATAAATTATTTCTAAAAGAGAATAAATTTTTCCATCAAAAACTGCATTTTCGATGTCTTTTCACACTGCATTATTATAATAAAGAACGACCTTTTGCCTATACTAAATTTTATACGCCACTTAATTATTTAGTATAGGTTAGTAATTCCACTGATAGACTGGCACTGGAACATCGTAGAGAGTTGTTTAATGGCTCATTTAAAAGGAAATCCGGGTTGCAGCGGTAGCTAGCAACCTAGTAAGAGACGATCACGTCCAATGTTAAGAAATATAAAAACCCATAGCTCCTAAAGCAGGAGTCAGATCAAAACAAAAAGTACACCATTAGAATCGCCTTGTCCGAAACCCCTGTATAGGAAACTTTCTGTCCCTTGGCTTGAACAGCAAGGGAAATATATTGGCTTGAAAATCAAGCAAATTGACTTTTACCACGTTATTCTCCCCAAACGAGATATTTTTTTCTTTTTTTTTTCTTTCTTTTCCAGAGATAGCTTGGCACTGGAACATCGTAGAGGGTTGTTCAATAGCTCATTTTAAAGGAAATTAATTGGGTTAAAAACCTTTTGTAACTAAAATAAATTATTTCTAAAAGAGAATAAATTTTTCCAATAAAAACTGTATTTTTGATGCAGTGACGTCATAATTACTATATAAGAAACGTCAAAACTGTAAATGGTCTCATTCATGAATATCACAATAAGTGACGATCACGTCCAATGCTAACATAACAATAAAGAACGAACTCTAATTAAATTTTGTTATTATTATAATAAAGATCGAACTCTTCCCTATACTAACTTGCATACGCAACTTCACTATAGTTAAGATTACAGTATTTATATTATACATCATTATAGATTATAAAAGGTTCAAATGTTCGAAGATTATAGAGTTAAAAATTTTCCCACACCGGGAATCGAACCCGAGCCTGTTAAGTGAAAGTTAACTATCCTAGCCACTAGACCATATGGAACCATAAAGAATTACAAAAAGACGATCATTAGGATATCATACATAAGGCATTATAGTATGGTAAAGATCGACCTCTAGCCTATTTAAATTTTTACTATAGAGTTCATTACCATGAACTGTTTGATTGGTTTTATAATAAAGATCGAACTCTTCCCTATACTAACTTGCATACGCAACTTCACTATAGTTATCATTATATAGATAATGCATTTTCCTTAATGATTAATATTAGACATAAATTAAAATCTTGTTTGGGGTAAAAGAGCAGTGATTAGATTTTAAACCATAATTACTTTCTGAAAAATTAGGGCCCGACCGGATTCGAACCGGTGACCTATCGATCTGCAGTCGATGGCACTACCTCTGAGCTAAGAACCCATTTTGTTAAGAGAGAATTAAAGATGTTTACATGAATATTAGATATAAATTAAATTACAGTAGAGAACAAACTTCCAGCCCATTGTAACTAAAATAAGATTATAATTAATGTTAAAGATTGATAAATGACATTTTTTTGTGAGGAGTTATAATAAAGATCCAACTCCTGCCTATACTAACTGGTATGGGTCGCTTAACTATAGTGTAGGCTTGTAAAGTTGTATTTAAAGTCAACAAATTAAAAATTCCCTACAACGGGGAATCGAACCCCGATCGCCCTCTTGACAAGCGGTTATGTTTACCATTGTACTATTGGATACTCATGATGAATATGTTACATATAAGACATGATAAAAAATGGTTAACTTACTAAGAAAATTAAATAAGGAATCGGTCTGGTTAATTATAAATGGGGATTATGTAAGTTTAATTGATAGCATAGCTCTAGAGATGGCCAAAACCTAGTAAAGAATAAATCTTGGCACATATTGGGTTTAGTTTGATGCCTCATTTTCTGAATCCGGGTTTTAGTGGTAGCTAGACACCTAGTAAGAGACTATCACGCCCCAGAGTAGAAAATAATTATATTAAAAGACGATCATTAGGATAATTAAATTAAAAGACGATCATTGGAATAGCATACCACTGCATACATTGGACTTTGTTAGCTACTTGATTGCTTGAGGTTCGTCTCTTACTATTTCAAAGAAGAAAAAGCCGTAGGCTTTTTCCTGTTTGTAATGATATAGCATAAAACGAAACCTTAGTTGTAACTGACGTCATCCTGGTTGCTATTGGTAATTTATAATTTATAATAAAGAACGAACTCTTGCCTATACTAAATTGCATACTCAACTTAATTATAGTTAATTATATAGTAATGATATGGTTTATTGATAGCTGAATTACATTTTATAATAAAGAACGACCTCTTGCCTATACTAAATTTTATACGCCACTTAATTATAGTGTAGGTTAGCTTACCTGGTCTTACCGGCACTTCCAGTGCTGTATAATTAAATCTCAAGACAAAATATCAAAGGCAGCGCAGCGCTGCCTATGATATTAGCGATGTGGGCATAATATAATGTTTCGTTTATTAGACCAAGGCACTTCTTATAGAAATCAACTAAAAAAAACAAGTTTTTTTTTAACTGAAAGTAAGGAGTGACATTAAAACTTAAAACGAACAGACTTTATTCCGTATATGAATGGGGCTGTCCCCTCCTCAACGCCTCGCTCTTTACGCTAAAGTTTTTTATTCTTTTAAAAAAAAGTTTTGAGACAGAGTCAACCTTTAGCGCAAAGAGCAAGGCGTACTTGGGATACCACCAGATGGCTAATTTGACAGGAAATGGTATTTCCATTTTAAAGGAAATACCATTATAATAAAGAACGAGTATTTTACCGATTATCTACTAATAACCATATGTGACGTAATAAGTGACATGACGTAATATCTAAAACCTATTGTGTACTAATAACCATATATGACTTAATGAGCGACGTGACGTAAAAATGGAAAAAAATAATTTTTATTCTATTTTCGTTTTTAGTTCAGAATCGCTAAAGTTATAAACTGCAAAAATATTTATGGTGTCTGAACAATAGTTTTAATCTTTTAATTTAGACTAGAAAAATACCTGAAAATTTAAAAATTAGTTTAATTTTTTGTTAATTTAATTGATACGTGACTTAAACATTCAACTAATGGTTACATAATGGTTTCAATCAAGCAAGCTACACGCAAGTCAAAAAAACAGTACTACCAAAAAAACAGAGATAGCATCTTGAAAAGAGAAAAAAAAAGGTATTCAACCGACCAGGCGTATCGAGATGCGAAAATTGATAGTGAAAAACAGCGTTATTATAATGATGTAGTTTATAGACATGCGAAAATTGAGACAGCCAAACAAAAGATTAAGGAACGGTATGATAATGATGAAGATTACAGAGAAGCAACAATTGAGACAGCCAAACAAAAGAGCAAGGAACGGTATGATAACGACATAGATTACCGAAACAAACACAAGAAAAAATTTGCTACCAGAATAATGGGTAGATACTAGGGTGACAAAAGCTATAATGAAAAAAATAAATTCTCTGCGAGGTTGTACCGAAGAACGCATAAGGACAAAGGGAAAAATTACATTCAGAAATACAAGAAGATGGCAAAAATGCAGGCTGATCTTTGTAAATTGAGAAACATTTTACGCATGTTTTATCGGGATCACGAAAAGTATTCAAAATTACAGATTAAAATTCTCTTTGAAAGAGCGGATGTTGTTGAAAAGTCGGCTAGGAATGCTTTGGCAAAGCTTCATAGTAATATCCAAAAGAAATGTTGTCAGTTTAATGAAAAGCTTCCAAGGTATTGACTGGCAACTGTGGAACAGTTTATAGATACAATGGAAAATGTTCGACAACACAGTGAATATACAGAGGCGTACTTCTTAGAAAATTCGTATATTAATTTTAGAAAGAGCAATTGCAGTTTATGTAGCAGCAATAAAAATATATATACAAGCATACCTATCAGCAGCGAAGGAAAAGCAATGTTTTTCAATTATGGCGAAAACGAGCCTGCTAGGGTTATTAGTATATGTATTTGTAAAACTAATGATTTAGAATTATAATAAAGAACGACCTTTTACCTATACTAAATTTTATAGGCCACTTAACTATAGTTTAGGTGATTACATTAAAAGACGATCATTGGAATAGCAAACCATAGCATACATTGGACTTTGTTAGCTACTTGATTGTTTGAGGTTCGTCTCTTACTATTTCAAAGAAGAAAAAGCCGTAGGCTTTTTCCTGTTTGTTATTATCATTACCAATAATCTGTTGAGGAAACTTAGACTACCTTAGTGGCTAGAAAAGGAGGAAAAATAATTTCTGAGAAAATTATAATAAAGAACGACCTCTTGCCTATGCTAAATTTATAGACCACTGAACTATAGTATAGGTTAGTAAGGTTTACATAAAGGACTGATCCGGGTTGCAGCGGTAGCTAGCAACCTAGTAAGAGACGATCACGTCCAATGTTAAGAAATATAAAAACCCCTAACTCCTAACAAAGGAATCAGATCAAAACAAAAAGTACACCATTAGAACCGCCTTGTCCGAAACCCCTGTATAGTAAAATTTCTGTCCCTTGACTTGAACAGCAAGGGAAATATATTGGCTTGAAAATCAAGAAAAGTGGCAGCTATTACAACATTCTGCCTAAACGGGATATTTTTTTTCCTCTTTTCTTTGTTTCCAGAGATAGCTTGGCACTGGAACATCATAGAGAGTTGTTCAATGGCTCATTTTAAAGGAAATTAATTGGGTTAAAAACCTTTTGTAACTAAAATAAATTATTTCTAAAAGAGAATAAATTTTTCCACCAAAAACTGCATTTTTGATGTCTTTTCACACTGCAGTCTTTCAAACATAATCGTATACCAGCGGTAAGATTTGAACCCACGCCTCCAAAGAGACTGGAGGCTAACACCAGTGCCTTGGACCACTCGGCCATGCTGCCTCTCATAAATAATTATATATGTGAATCTGGGTTGCAGCAGTAGCTAGCAATCTAGTAAGAGACGATCTGTCCAATGCTAAGAAATATAAAAACCCAAAACTCCTAAAAATAGAGTCAAATCAAAACAAAAGTACATCATTAGAATTACCTTGTCTGAAACCCTACTAGATAAATATTGAATGTCGTCATAGTTTTATATTAGAGCTATGCCGTGAATAGAAAAACACGACCTTATATTGTTGTTTCTGAAGACGTCATGAAATAATATCATTGCGCTATGACGTCATCATGAAATAAAATCATTACTTCGTGACGTCATAATTACTATATAAGAAGCGTCAGAACTGTAAATCATTCATAATTACATAATGGTTTCAATCAAGCAAGCTGCACGCAAGTTGAAAAAACAGTACTACACAAACAACAGAGATAGTATCTTGAAAAGAAAAAAGCAAAGGTATTCAACCGATCAGTTGTATCGAGAAGTAATCAAACAAAACAGCAAGATGTGTTATCACAATGATGAAGATTATAGACATGCAAAAATTGAGACAGCCAAACAAAAGTTCAAGGAGCGTTATCAAAATGATAAACTTTATAGAGAAGCAACAATTGAACAGGCTAGACAAAAGATCAAGGAGCGTTATCACAATGATGAAGATTACCGAAAAATATATAAGAAAAAAGTTGCTACCAGAATAATGGGTAGATACTGGGGTGACAAAAGCTATAATGAAAAAATTAAATTCTCTGCGAGGTTGTACCGAAGAACGCATAAGGATAAAGGGAAAAATTACATTCAGAAATACAAGAAGATGGCGAAAATGCAGGCTGATCTTTGTGAATTGAGAAACATTTTACGCATGTTTTATCGGGATCACGAAAAGTATTCAAAATTACAGATTAAAATTCCCTTTGAAAGAGCGGATGCTGTTGAAAAGTCGTTTAGAAATTCTTTGGCAAAGCTTCATAGTAATATCCAAAAGAAATGTTGTCAGTTTAACGAAAAGCTTCCAAGGTATGGGTTGGCAACTGCGGAACAGTTTATAGATGCAATGGAAAATGTTCGACAACACAGTGAATATACGGAGGCGTACTTCTTTGAAAATTCGTATATTAATTTTGGAAGGAGCAATTGCAGTTTATGTAGCAGCAATAAAAATATATATACAAGCATACCTATCAACAGCGAAGGAAAAGCAATGTTTTTCAATTATGGCGAAAACGAGCCTGTTAGGGTTATTAGTAAATGTGTTTGTAAGACTAATGATTTAGAACAAATTCCTGGAACACCGACTCAAGAAAAAAGCATTTCTAACTGTGTTTTAAACAGTTCTTTTAGTTCTTCTGAATATTTGGCAAAAAATTCTCTGTGTAGTAGAACAAACTGTCCTGAAAAGTACGAGACAACTATTGAAAAATGCTCTGAATCTAGATCTGACAAGGAAATTATGATGGCTGAAGTCACCTATAACAATTTGAGTAAACATTCAAAACCAAAAATTGGGCAGCAGGTTACTTGGCAATGTCACCCTGATATCTGCAAGCTCTATCCGACGGATATTGAATTATGTCAAATTCTTTTTGATATCCTTGAAATAATATAGCATTAAAATTTTCAACTGACAAAGTGGTTAATTTCTACCTTGGCGGCTTGGATTATTGTGAAATCAATTACAGGGACACAAGAAAGCATGGGCATTCGTTATACTGTAGCCCAAATGAGGGATGTCAGAGCTATTTGCGTTCTCTAAGGGCACTAGCTCCACATTTTCCTGTCTTGAACTGTTTCATTAATAGCGTATATAAGGCAGTATCAAAATGTAAGATTATACAACATATTAATCTACTAAAAGTCGAGGGCTCGTACAAGGAACTAAGTCATTATATAGAAGAAGTGTCAAGTAGACTCTGTCGTAATAATAGTCAAGACTTCATTTACGGTGATAGCAATATTAGAGTTTCTGTGGATGAAAATACAATAATAAAATTATTTGGTGAGAGCCTTGATAAGGTAGCTAACATCAGGGATGTATACCCCACAATGCATTGTGACAGTTTGTCCGGGTTGCAGCGGTAGCTAGTGACCTAGTAAGAGACGATCATGTCCAATGTTAAGAAATATAAAAACCCATAGCTCCTAAAAAAGGAGTCAGATCAAAACAAAAAGTACACCATTAGAACCGCCTTGTCCGAAAACCCTGTATAGGAAACTTTCTGTCCCTTGGCTTGAACAGCAAGGGGAATATATTGGCTTGAAAATCAAGAAAATTGACTTTAACCACGTTATTCTCCCCAAACGGGATATTTTTTTCTTTTTTCTTTTTTTGTATCCAGAGATAGCTTGGCACTGGAACATCGTAGAGGGTTGTTCAATAGCTCATCCTAAAGGAAATTAATTGAGTTAAAAATCTATAGTAACTAAAATAAATTATTTCTAAAAGAGAATAAATTTTTCCAATAAAAACTGTATTTTTGATGCAGTGACGTCATAATTACTATATAAGAAACGTCAAAACTGTAAATGGTCTCATTCATGAACACATAATGGTTAGATCAAAGCAAGCTACACGCAAGTTAAAAAATCAGTACTAAAAAATCAAGAAATTATAATAAATTACAGTAAAGAACGAACTTCAGCCCATAGTATCCGGGTTGCAGCGGTAGCTAGCAACCTAGTAAGAGACGATCACGTCCAATGTTAAGAAATATAAAAACCCATAGTTCCTAAAAAAGGAGTCAGATCAAAACAAAAAGTACACCATTAGAACCGCCTTGTCCGAAACCCCTGTATAGGAAACTTTCTGTCCCTTGGCTTGAACAGCAAGGGAAATATATTGGCTTGAAAATCAAGAAAATTGACTTTAACCACGTTATTCTCCCCAAACGGGATATTTTTTTCTTTTTTTTTTTTTTTTTGTATCCAGAGATAGCTTGGCACCGGAACATCGTAGAGGGTTCTTCAATAGCTCATTTTAATATAATAAAGAACGACCTCTTGCCTATACTAAATTTTATACGCCACTTAATTATAGTATAGGTTAGTAATTCAACAGATAGAATGGCACTGAAACATCGTAGAGAGTTTTTCAATGGCTCATTTTAAATGAAATTAATGGGGTTAAAAATCTTTTGTAATTTACACAAAGGACCGATATAGCTCATTATAAATGGTGTTTGTCAATTATCCGGGTTGCAGCGGCAGCTAGCTTATAATAAAGAACGACCTCTTTGCCTATACTAAATTTTATACGCCACTTAATTATTGTATAGGTTAGTAATTCAACAGATAGCATGGCACTGGAACATCGTATATAAGAACTACAATAGCCCATAACTCCTTAAAATAAAACTTACAGTCTTTTGGCTTTAACAAAATTACATTAAAAGACGATCATAGGAATAACAAACAATTGCATACATTGGAATTAAACAGCTACTTGATTGTTTGATGTTTGTCTCTTACTATATCAAAGAAGAAAAAGCCGTAGGCTTTTTCCTGTTTGTAATCAGTTTATTATCCGGGTTGCAGCGGTAGCTAGCAACCTATAAAAAAAGAAATATAAAACCCCCCAACTCCTAAAAAAAGAGTCAGATCAAAACAAAAAGTACACCATTAGAACCGCCTTGTCCGAATCCTCTATAAAGGAAACTTACCTCCCTTTGGCTTGAATAACAAAGAAAATATATTGGCTTGAAAATCAAGAAAATTGACTTTTACCACGTTATTCTCCACAAACGGGATATTTTTTCTTTCCGCTTTTTCTTTCTGCTCAGCTAGCTGGGCACTGGAAAATCATAGAGAGCTGTATAATAGCTCATTTTAAAGGAAATTGCAACATCTAGTCACTTTTGTATTTAAAAATAAAATACTTTTTAAAGTAGAATCAATTTTGTCAAAAAAATTGCATTTTTGATGTATTTTCATACTGCAGTCTTTTCAAAGATATTTGAATTTTGAAGCAATAAAACAGTCCATGTAATGAACTCTATAGTAATAATAGCTACTTGTCTCAATAGTAACCGAAACTCCTGGAACCAAAATTTTCTTTTTTGGCTTAATCGCTAAAATTATTATGTAAACTGCAAAAATATTTATGATGCCTAATCAGTAATAGTAATTTTTTAATTTAAACAACAAAAATACATGAAAATTCTAAAATTAGTTTTGCTTTTTGTCTCCTGGAAGAAATTTTTTTTTCATCTCAGTTCAAATTTATTATTGTATCCTGTAACCCGTAAAGTACATATCTCCATATTATTGTCTCATAATTGCAATTATTTTAGTTTTCAGTCCAGAATCACTAAACTTATTATTTAAACTGCAAAAATATTTATGGTGTCTAACCAATAATACTAATTTTGTAATTCAAACAAGATAAATACCTGAAAATTTTAAAATTAGTTTTGTTTTATGCTAGGTTTTAGATACTCGACACGGGATTTTGTGTGCTTAATAATTTTAAATCTTGATCCGGGTTGCAGCGGTAGCTAGCAACCTAGTAAGAGACGATCACCTCCAATGTCAAGAAATATAAAACCCCCAACTCCTAAAAAAAGAGTCAGATCAAAACAAAAAGTACACCATTAGAACCGCCTTGTCCGAATCCTCTATAAAGGAAACTTACCTCCCTTTGGCTTGAATAACAAAGAAAATATATTGGCTTGAAAATCAAGAAAATTGACTTTTACCACGTTATTCTCCACAAACGGGATATTTTTTTCTTTCCGCTTTTTCTTTCTGCTCAGCTAGCTGGGCACTGGAAAATCATAGAGAGCTGTATAATAGCTCATTTTAAAGGAAATTGCAACATCTAGTCACTTTTGTATTTAAAAATAAAATACTTTTTAAAGTAGAATCAATTTTGTCAAAAAAATTGCATTTTTGATGTATTTTCATACTGCAGTCTTTTCAAAGATATTTGAATTTTGAAGCAATAAAACAGTCCATGTAATGAACTCTATAGTAATAATAGCTACTTGTCTCAATAGTAACCGAAACTCCTGGAACCAAAATTTTCTTTTTTGGCTTAATCGCTAAAATTATTATGTAAACTGCAAAAATATTTATGATGCCTAATCAGTAATAGTAATTTTTTAATTTAAACAACAAAAATACATGAAAATTCTAAAATTAGTTTTGCTTTTTGTCTCCTGGAAGAAATTTTTTTTTCATCTCAGTTCAAATTTATTATTGTATCCTGTAACCCGTAAAGTACATATCTCCATATCATTGTCTCATAATTGCAATTATTTTAGTTTTCAGTCCAGAATCACTAAACTTATTATTTAAACTGCAAAAATATTTATGGTGTCTAACCAATAATACTAATTTTGTAATTCAAACAAGATAAATACCTGAAAATTTTAAAATTAGTTTTGTTTTATGCTAGGTTTTAGATACTCGACACGGGATTTTGTGTGCTTAATAATTTTAAATCTTGAAAAAATATGGTCTCACGCGAGTGGAAAAAAAGAAAGAATAACCAAAAACAATATCAAAATAGAACAATCCAAATTTCTACTAATAGAAAACTTTACTACACAAAAAATAAAGCTAACATCCTGAAATATAAGAAAAGTTTATTTAAAAGAGATAAAAATGCCACCAAACGCAATAAAGCTCGAGCACGCGTAAGGATTGCTACTAAGATGTCTTGTGATCCAGGATTTAAGAAAATGAAATATGACAGAGCAAAACAGAGGTATCTTACGGATCAGGGGTATCGAGAAGGGAAAATTGAGACAGCGAAACAAAAGAACAAGGAACGGTATGATAACGATATAGATTACCGAAACAAACATAAGAAAAAAGTTGCTACCAGAATAATGGGTAGATACTGGGGTGACAAAAGCTATAATGAAAAAATTAAATTCTCTGCGAGGTTGTACCGAAGAACGCATAAGGACAAAGGGAAAATTACATTCAGAAATACAAGAAGATGGCAAAAATGCAGGCTGATCTTTGTAAATTGAGAAACATTTTACGCATGTTTTATCGGGATCACGAAAAGTATTCGAAATTACAGATTAAAATTCTCTTTGAAAGAGCGGATGCTGTTGAAAAGTCGGCTAGAAATGCTTTGGCAAAGCTTCATGGCAATATCCAAAAGAAATGTTGTCAGTTTAACGAAAAGCTTCCAAGGTATGGATTGGCAACTGCGGAACAGTTTATAGATGCAATGGAAAATGTTCGACAACACAGTGAATATACGGAGGCGTACTTCTTAGAAAATTCGTATATTAATTTTGGAAGGAGCAATTGCAGTTTATGTAGCAGCAATAAAAATATATATACAAGCATACCTATCAACAGCGAAGGAAAAGCAATGTTTTTCAATTATGGCGAAAACGAGCCTGTTAGGGTTATTAGTAAATGTGTTTGTAAGACTAATGATTTAGAACAAATTCCTGGAACACCGACTCAAGAAAAAAGCATTTCTAACTGTGTTTTAAACAGTTCGTTTAGTTCTACTGAATATTTGGCAAAAAATTCTCTGTGTAGTAGAACACACTGTCCTGAAAAGTACGAGACAACTATTGAAAAATGCTCTAAAACTAGATCTGACAAGGAAATTATGATGGCTGAAGTCACCTATAACAATCTGAGTAAAAATTCAAAACCAAAAATTGGGCAGCAGGTTACTTGGCAATGTCACCCTGATATCTGCAAGCTCTATCCGACGGATATTGAATTATGTCAAATTCTTTTTGATATCCTTGAAAACAATATAGCATTAAAATTTTCAACTGACAAAGTGGTTAATTTCTACCTTGGCGGCTTGGATTATTGTGAAATCAATTACAGGGACACAAGAAAGCATGGGCATTCGTTATACTGTAGCCCAAATGAGGGATGTCAGAGCTATTTGCGTTCTCTAAGGGCACTAGCTCCACATTTTCCTGTCTTGAACTGTTTCATTAATAGCGTATATAAGGCAGTATCAAAATGTAAGATTATACAACATATTAATCTACTAAAAGTCGAGGGCTCGTACAAGGAACTAAGTCATCACATAGAAGAAGTGTCAAGTAGACTCTGTCGTAATAATAGTCAAGACTTCATTTACGGTGACGGCAATATTAGAGTTTCTGTGGATGAAAATACAATAATAAAATTATTTGGTGAGAGCCTTGATAAGGTAGCTAACATTAGGGATGTATACCCCACAATGCATTGTGACAGTTGTGAGCAGATAAAGACAAAATACCAATTGAAGAGTCTAAGATCCCTTTCAAATAAGAAAGGTTTTGATGTAATGATGGCCACGATTTTAGAACACCTACAACAGGACATACCCAAAGATGACAGAGAAGAACTAATTCAATGTACAGGTTGGAAAGAGGATGTCATAGATTCATTCTTTGTCTGTGATTACTGTGCTGGGAAAATGTTGAAAAGTCAGGAGAATGTCCGATCAGTATTAAATAACCTTCATATAGACTGTACACCGGAATGTATAAAGTGTTTAAATAATTTTGAAATGGCAATGATTCGATTTGTAATGCCTTGTCTTACGATCGTCAGATTAGGGCAAGTAACTGCATTGAAGAGACCTAGAACAGAACTTGTTGACGCTCTTAATCCGGGTTGCAGCGGTAGCTAGCAACCTAGTAAGAGACGATCACGTCCAATGTTAAGAAATATAAAAACCCATAGTTCCTAAAAAAGGAGTCAGATCAAAACAAAAAGTACACCATTAGAACCGCCTTGTCCAAATCCTCCATAAAGGAAACTTACCGCCCTTTGGCTTGAATAACAAAGAAAATATATTGGCTTGAAAATCAAGAAAATAGACTTTTACCACGTTATTCTCCCCAAACGGGATATTTTTTTCTTTTTTTTTGTATCCAGAGATAGCTTGGCACTGGAACATCGTAGAGGGTTGTTCAATAGCTCATTTTAAAGGAAATTAATTGGGTTAAAAACCTTTTGTAACTAAAATAAATTATTTCTAAAAGAGAATAAATTTTTCCAATAAAAACTGTATTTTTGATGCAGTGACGTCATAATTACTATATAAGAAACGTCAAAACTGTAAATGGTCTCATTCATGAATACATAATGGTTAGATCAAAGCAAGCTACACGCAAGTTAAAAAATCAGTACTAAAATATTATAATATTATAATAAAGAGCGACCTCTTGCCTATGCTAAATTTTATAGACTACTTAACTATACTATAGGTTAGTATTACATAAAGGATCGATCTGAAAATTAGTAAATAACAAACAACAGCATGTAATTGAATAGCTTAGTTGCCTGATTTTCTGTGGTTTTTTAATTTAAAACACGAGACAGAGTATAGTTGAAAACAAAGGTGGTAAAAAATTCCTTCGACCTGGATTTGAACCAGCGACATACGTCCGTTTGCCGTCCGACGACTCTACCAACTGAGCTACCGATGGCTTACACTATTATTTGACTAAATATTATATCATGTATATCCGGTTTGCAGCGGTAGCTAGCAACCTAGTAAGAGACGATCACGTCCAATGTTAAAATATATAAAAACCCATAACTCCTAAGAAAAAGGTCAGATCAAAACAAAAAGTTACAGTAAAGAACGATCTCTCTCCCTTATTATAATAAAGAACGAATATTTTACTGATTATCTACTAATAACCATATATGAAATAATAAGTGACATGACGTAATATCTAAAACCTATTGTGTACTAATAACCATATATGACTTAATGAGCGACGTGACGTAAAATTTGAAAAAAATAATTTTTATTTTATTTTCGTTTTTATAATAAAGAACGAACTCTTCCCTATACTAACTTGCATACGCAACTTCACTATACTTAAGATTACAGTATTTATATTATACATCATTATAAATTATAAAAGGTTCAAATGTTCGAAGATTATAGAGTTAAAAATTTTCCCACACCGGGAATCGAACCCGAGCCTGTTAAGTGAAAGTTAACTATCCTAGCCACTAGACCATATGGAACCATAAAGAATTATGATTTAAGAGCCATATGTATATTATTATTTCACCATACCAATTATAATCCGGGTTGCAGTGGTAGCTAGCAACCTAGTAAGAGACGATCACGTCCAATGTTAAGAAATATATAATTACAATAAAGAACGACACCTAGCCCATGTTAACTGAAACATAAATAAGGACTAGCAAGAGACGATCACGCCCCATAGTATAAAATGAAATAGTTACATTAAAAGTTTATAATAAAGACCGAACTCTTCCCTATACTAACTTGCATACGCAACTTCACTATAGTATAATAAAGATCGAACTCTTCCCTATACTAACTTGCATAGGCAACTTCACTGTAGTGAAGATTACAGTATTTATATTATACATCATTATAAATTATAAAAGGTTCGAATGTTCGAAGATTATAGAGTTAAAAATTTTCCCACACCGGGAATCGAACCCAGTCCTCCTAAGTGAAAGTTAACTATTCTAGCCACTAGACCAAATGGGACCATAAAGAAGTATGATTTAAGAACCATATGCATATTATTATTTCACCATACCAGTTATAATAAGGCCAAAACAAAATCGTCGAATTGCAACCTTACTTTTGACACATCAGTTAAATCTTCATCAGACTTAAAAATTGTTTTGCTAGATTTGCAGTAAAGATCCGGGTTGCAGCGGTAGCTAGCAACCTAGTAAGAGACGATCACGTCCAATGTTAAGAAATATAAAAACCCATAGTTCCTAAAAGAGGAGTCAGATCAAAACAAAAAGTACACCATTAGAACCGCCTTGTCCGAAACCCCTGTATAGGAAACTTTCTGTCCCTTGGCTTGAACAGAAAGGGAAATATATTGGCTTGAAAATCAAGAAAAGTGGCAGCTACTACAACATTCTACCTAAACGGGATATTTTTTTCTTTTTTTTTTCTTTGTTTCCAGAGATAGCTTGGCACTGGAACATCGTAGAGGGTTGTTCAATAGCTCATTTTAAAGGAAATTAATTGGGTTAAAAACCTTTTGTAACTAAAATAAATTATTTCTAAAAGAGAATAAATTTTTCCATCAAAAACTGCATTTTCGATGTCTTTTCACACTGCATTATAATAAAGAACGACCTTTTGCCTATACTAAATTTTATACGCCACTTAATTATTTAGTATAGGTTAGTAATTCCACTGATAGACTGGCACTGGAACATCGTAGAGAGTTGTTTAATGGCTCATTTAAAAGGAAATTACAATAAAGAACGACACCTAGCCCATTTTAACTGAAACATAAATAAGGACTAGCAAGAGACGATCACGCCCCATAGTATAAAATGAAATAGTTACATTAAAAGACGATCATTGGAATAAAAACCATTGCATACATTAGAATTAGTTAGCTACTTGATATTTTGAGGTTCGTCTCTTACTATCTCAAAGAAGAAAAAGCCGTAGGCTTTTTCCTATTTGTTTCCGGGATCCGGGTTGCAGCGGTAGCTAGCAACCTAGTAAGAGACGATCACGTCCAATGTTAAGAAATATAAAAACCCCTAACTCCTAAAAACAGAGTCAGATCAAAACAAAAAGTACACCATTAGAACCGCCTTGTCCGAAAACCCTATAAAGGAAACTTACCGCCCTTCGGCTTGAATAACAAAGAAAATATATTGGCTTGATAATCAAGAAAATTGACTTTAACCACGTTATTCTCCACAAACGGGATATTTTTTTCTTTCTTTCTTTTCCACAGATAGCTTGGCACTGGAACATCGTAGAGAGTTGTTCAATGGCTCATTTTAAAGGAAATCTCTAGATCTAGCGCTATTTGTACTTAATTTTTTTTTTAAATTAATTTTTTTTACGAAAAACTTAATTTTTTATATACAATATTAATCAATGACGTCATATCCGGGTTGCAGCGGTAGCTAGCAACCTAGTAAGAGACGATCACGTCCAATGTTAAGAAATATAAAAACCCATAGTTCCTAACAAAGGAGTCAGATCAAAACAAAAAGTACACTATTAGAACCGCCTTGTCCGAAACCCCTGTATAGGAAACTTTCTGTCCCTTGGCTTGAACAGCAAGGGAAATATATTGGCTTGAAAATCAAGAAAATTGACTTTAACCACGTTATTCTCCCCAAACGGGATATTTTTTTCTTTTCTCTTTTTCTTTTCCACAGATAGCTTGACACTGGAACATCGTAGAGGGTTGTTCAATAGCTCATTTTAAAGGAAATTAATTGGGTTAAAAATCTATAGTAACTAAAATAAATTATTTCTAAAAGAGAATAAATGTTTCCACCAAAAACTGCATTTTTGATGTCTTTTCACACTGCAGTCTTTCAAACATAATCGTATACCAGCGGTAAGATTTGAACCCACGCCTCCGAAGAGACTGGTGGCTAACACTAGTGTCTTGGACCACTCGGCCAGGCTGCCTCTTATAATTTGGGTTGCAGCAGTAGCTAGCAACCTAGTAAGAGACGATCAGTCCTATGCTAAGAAATATAAAAACCCAAAACTCCTAAAAATAGAGTAAGATCAAAACAATATAATAAAGAACGAACTCTTTCCTATACTAAATAAGCCACTATTTTTATTAAGGTTATATGACTTCTAGGGGTTGCTTCCCCCTTTTTTCGGTGTATAATAAAGAACGAACTCTTGCCTATACTAAATTGCATACTCAACTTAATTATTGTTAATGATATAGTAATGATATGGTTTTATTGATAACTGAATTACAAATTAAAAGAAAATGATCCCGGATGGATTTGAACCACCAACCTTTCGGTTAAAGGCCGATCGTGCTTGCCACTTGGACTATGCCGTCGTTCATTAATGTTGTAAGATTATCAATATGAAAAATATGATACTTTTATCACTTGTCTTTTCATATTGCAATCTTCTCAAAGATATTTGATTTCTTAAGCAATTTATCCGGGTTGCAGCGGTAGCTAGCAACCTAGTAACAGATGATCACGTCCAATGTTAAGAAATATAAAAACCCGTAACTCCTGAAAAAACAGATCAAACAAAAATTACACCATTAGAACCGCCATGTCTGAGACCCCTGTATTGGAAACTTTCTTTCATTTGGCTTGAACAGCAAGGGAAATATATTGGCTTGAAAATCAAGAAAAGTGGCAGCTACTACAGCATTCTCCCTAAACGGCATCTTTTTTCTTTCTTCTTTCTTTTCCACAGATAGATTGGCACTGGAACATCGTAGAGAGTTGTTCAATGGCCCATATTAAAGAAAATCTCTGGATCTAGTGCAATTTGTATTTTTTTTTAATAGAATAATTTTTTACGAAAAACTTCATTTTTATGTACAATATTGATCAATGACGTCATATTCGTTGGATCTAGTTAGTATACAAAGGCTCGATAATCAAATAAAGCTGAAACTAAGTAAAGGACAATTATGCCTCCATATATTCACAGTGGTGTCTAATATTTCCCATTACATCTGTAAACTGTTCCACAGTTTCCGGTCCATACCTTGGAAGCGTTTCATTAAACATGCAACATTTCTTTTGGATATTACTATGAAGTTTTGCCAAAGCATTTCTAGCCAACTTTTCAACAAAATCCGCTTTTTCAGAGAGAATTTTAATCTGTAATTTTGAATATTTTTCGTAATCCCGGTAAAACATTCGTAAAATGTTTCTCAATTTACAAGGATCAGCCTGCATTGTTGCCATCTTTTTTTACTTCTGAATGTATTATTTAACTTTGTCCTTATTTGTTCTTTGCAGCTTGTGTAAACTGCAAAAATATGCATGGTATCCGAGGAATAGTTTGAATCTTTCAATTAAAGCTAGAAAAATACCTTAAAATTTTAAAATCAGTTTTATTTTTGGATAGGTTCTAACTACCCGACGTCGGATACAAGCATACCTATCAACAGCGAAGTAAAAGCAATGTTTTTCAATTGTGGCGAATACGAACCTGTTAGGGCTATTAGTATATGTCTTTGTATCCGGGTTGCAGCGGTAGCTAGCAACCTAGTAAGAGGCGATCACGTCCATCTGGGTTGCAACGGTAGCTAGCAACCTAGTAAGAGACGATCACGTCCAATGTTAAGTTAAGAAATATAAAAACCCATAGTTCCTAAAATAGGAGTCAGATCAAAACAAAAAGTACACCATTAGAACCGCCTTGTCCGAAACCCCTGTATAGAAAACTTTCAGTCCCTTGGCTTGAACAGCAAGGGAAATATATTGGCTTGAAAATCAAGAAAAGTGGCAGCTACTACAACATTCTGCCTAAACGGGATATTTTTATTTTCTTTTTTTCTTTCTTTTCCACAGATAGCTTGGCACTGGAACATCGTAGAGAGTTGTTCAATGGCTCATTTTAAAGGAAATTAATTGGGTTAAAAATCTATTACAGTAAAGAAAAAACTTCCAACCCATAGTAACTAAAAAAAGATTATAATTAATATCCGGGTTGCAGCGGTATTACTTTAAAGAACGATCTTCAGTCCATAGTAACTGAAGTGTTATAAGGAACCATTATATAGATGATACTTACAGTAATCAAAGGTTACTGTTTACAATGTGTTGAAGAGATATTAAGACTATCATTGGAATATCACACAATTGCATACATTGGAATTAGTTAGCCACTTCGTTGTTTGAGGTTCGTCTCTTACTATTTCAAAGAAGAAAAAGCCGTAGGCTTTTTCCTGTTTGTAATCAGGTTGTTATTAATGGTTAATGGTTCAGTTTATGTTTAATAGCTCATTTTAAAGAAAATTGCTACATTTAGTGTATTGTGTAATTAATTAACCAAAGTGTCATAAAGAATCATTATATATATGATGATGCAAAACATATTTATTTTTAAAAAATTCAATCCGGGTTGCAGCGGTAGCTAGCAACCTAGTAACAGACGATAACATCTCATAATAAAAATGAAAAGGTCCATAAGAATTGGATTTTTATGCTGATTTTAAATATGTTGGTTTCATCAAGTTTAGTTATACCCATCAAAAGTTACGAGCCTGAGAATATTTACCTATATTTTCGAAAAAAGGGAAAAAAAAAAACTAAAATCATAGAAACTTAATGAAAATCAAACCATCAGATTCTGCGTATTACAGAACCCTACTGTAGAAGTTTCAAGCTCCTATCTGCAAAAACGTGTAATTTTGTATTTTTTTTTGTCAGAAGAAAGATCACGGATTCGTGTTTATTTGCCTTTCTTTATTTTACATTAAAAGACGATCATTGGAATAACAAACCATTGCATACATTGACCTTAGTCAGCTACTTTATTGTTTGAGGTTTGTCTCTTAATATTTCAAAGAAGAAAAAGCCGTTGGCTTTATCCTGTTTGTAATCATATATCAAACAGTTCGTGGTAGCGAGCTGTATAGTAAGAACGACTCGTCTCAATAGTAACCGAAACTCTAAAAAACGGAAATTTAATATCAATAGATACACCAAAAGAATTGGATTTTTATACTTATTTTAAATATGTTACATTAAGGAATGAACTGTAGCCCATAGTAACTGAAGTAATAAAAGGAATTATTATATAGATCGTCTCTTACTAGGTTGCTAGCTACCGCTGCAACCCGGATGATTATAATAAAGAACGACCTCTTGCCTATACTAAATTTTATAGGCCACTAAATTATAGTATAGGTTAGTAATTCAACAGATAGCATGGCACTGGAACATCGTAGAGAGTTGTTCAATGGCTCATTTTAAAGGAAATTAATGGGGATAAAAACCTTTTGTAATTAAAACAAATTATTTTTATTACATTAAGAAATTTTACATAAGGAATCGATATGTTTAAAGTAAAGAATGAATAGAAAAACCCATAAGGAGACTAAAAGTTAGTAATAACATAGTAAAGAACGAACTCAAGCCCAGAGAAACTGAACCCTGTGGCTCATTTATATTTATTACATTAAAGTTATATTTAAGATCAATATAGCGGATAATTTATAATAAAGATCGAACTCTTCCCTATACTAACTTTTATACGCAACTTCACTATAGTTAAGATTACAGTATTTATATTTTTTTACATTAAAAGACGATCACTGAAATAACAAACCATTCCATACATTGGACTTAGTTAGCTACTTGATTGTTTGAGTTTCGTCTCTTACTATTTAAAAGAAGAAAAGCCGTAGGCTTTTTCCTGTTTGTATTTATAGTTAAAAAACGAACTCAAGTCCAAAGAAACTGAACACTGTGGTTCATTCATATTATCTTCATTATTTTAGCTAGAATGTAAATAAACAAGTTTCTTTTTTAAATTTTAAATTGAAAAGATAGTGATTTTAATTCAACATATTAAAAGTTCTCCCCGACAGGGAATCAAACCCCCTTCTCCCAGGTAACAAGTGGGCATACTTTTACAGTAAAGAACGATCTCTCTCCCATAGTAACTGATATGTTACATTATTCTATAATAAAGAACAAACTCTAGCCAATAGCAGCTTAAATATTTTATATAAAGATTTTATAGTAAAGAATGAACTCAAGTCCATAAGAACAGAACCCTGTGGTTCATTCATATATTCTTCAGTAGTTTAGCTAGGAGGTAACTAAACAAGATTCTTTTATAAATTTGATATTTAAAAGACCTTGCTTTAAATTTTTTAATAAAGAACGACCTCTTGCCTATACTAAATTTTATATGCCGCTTAATTATAGTATAGGTTAGTAATTCAACAGATAGCTTGGCACTGGAACATCGTAGTAAGTTGTTCAATGGCTCACTTTAAAGGAAATTAATGGGGTTAAAATAGATAAATGTGTAAAAATTGCCTCTGGCAGGATTTGAAGCTGCAGTTCTATAATAAAGAATCCGGTTGCAGCGGTAGCTAGCAACTTAGTAAGAGACGATCACGTCCAATGTTAAGAAATATAAAAACCCATAGCTCCTAAAAAAGGAGTCAGATCAAAACAAAAAGTACACTATTAGAACCGCCTTGTGCGAAACCCCTGTATAGAAAACATTCTGTTCCTTGGCTTGAACAGCAAGGGAAATATATTGGTCTGAAAATGAAGAATAGTGGCAGCTACTAGAAAATTCTGCCTAAACGGCATATTTTTTTTCTTTTTTCTTTTTTTATTTTCCACGGATAGCTTGGCACTGGAACATCGTAGAGAGTTGTTCAATGGCTCATTTTAAAGGAAATTATTTGAGCTAAAAATCTATTGTGACTAAAATAAATTATTTCTAAAGAGAATAAATTTTTCCAATAAAAACTGCATTTCTGATGTCTTTTCATACTGCAGTTTTTTCAAAGATATTTGATTTTTGTACACAAATCATAATCGTATACCAGCGGTAAGATTTGAACCCACGCCTCCGAAGAGTATTGGTGGTAAATTAAATTAAAATACGATCATTAGAATAAAAAAAACCATCGCATACATTGGACTTAGTTAGCTACTTGATTGTTTGAGGTTCGTTTCTTACTACTTCAAAGGAGAAAAAGCCATAGGCTTTTTCCTGTTTGTAATCATACAGCATAGAATGAACCCCAGTTGCAACTGCCATTATCATATCAGTTGCAGCGGAGGCTAGCAATCTAGTAAGAGATGAAAATCCGGGTTGCAGTGGTAGCTAGCAACCTAGTAAGAGACGAAAACGTCCATTGTTAAGATATATATTTTACATTAAAAGATGATTACTACAAGATCTGGGTTGCAGCGGTAGCTAGCAACCTAGTAAGAGACGATCACGTCCAATGTTAAGAAATATAAAAACCCCTAACTCAAAAAAAAAGTCAGATCAAAACAAAAAGTACACCATTAGAACCGCCTTGTCCGAAACCCCTATAAAGGAAACTTACCGCCCTTTGGCTTGAATAACAAAGAAAATATATTAGCTTGAAAATCAAGAAAATTGACTTTAACCACGTTATTCTCCACAAACGGGATATTTTTTTCTTTCTTCTTCTTCTTTTCCACAGATAGCTTGGAACTGGAACATCGTAGAGAGCTGTTCAATGGCTTATTTTAAAGGAAATTAATTGGGTTATAAACCTTTTGTAACTAAAACAAATTATTTTTAAAACAGGATAAATTTTTCCACTAAAAACTGTATTTTTGATGTCTTTTCGTACTGTCA
This sequence comes from Artemia sinica, assembly GCA_027921565.1. Classification (NCBI taxonomy): domain Eukaryota; kingdom Metazoa; phylum Arthropoda; class Branchiopoda; order Anostraca; family Artemiidae; genus Artemia; species Artemia sinica. Next base: position 92,535,957 of record CM051256.1, on the reverse strand, counting down.
GGATTGCAGCGGTAGCTAGCAACCTAGTAAGAGACGATCACGTCCAATGTTAAGAAATGTAAAAACCCCTAACTCCTAAAAAAAGTACACCATTAGAACCACCTTGTCCGAAACCCCTATAAAGGAAACTTACCGCCCTTTGGCTTGAATAACAAAGAAAATATATTGGCTTGAAAATCAAGAAAATTGACTTTAACCACGTTATTCTCCACAAACGGGATATTTTTTTTCTTTCTTCTTCTTCTTTTCCACAGATAGCTTGGCAGTGGAACATCGTAGAGAACCGTTCAATGGCTTATTTGAAAGAAAATTAATTAGGTTAAAAACCTTTTGTAACTAAAACAAATTATTTTTAAAACAGGATAAATTTTTCCACTAAAAACTGTATTACATTAAAAGACGATCATTGGAATAGCAAACCATAGCATACATTGGACTTAGTTAGCTACTTGATTATTTGAGGTTCGTCTCTTGCAATTTCAAAGAAGAAAAAGCCGTAGGTTTTTTCCTGTTTGTTATAATAAGGGACGAACTCTAGCATATGGTAACTAAAATATTAGAATAAATGATTACATAAGAAATCCATCTAGTTCATTAAAAAAATACATTAAAGATCCTTATAGTTTTGCAATAAGAAACGTACTGTAGCCCATAGTAACTGGGGTAATAAATTTACATATAGAACGAAAACTGGCACATTTACGTATTGAACTGATTACTGATACATTTACACATGTTAACACTGTTAAACTGGTTAACACTTTTTAACATGTTAACACTGTTAAACAAGTTAACACTGATACATAAAAAACTATACACTGGTATATTTACTCATAAAACTGAGCTTACATTTACGTGTGGAACTGAACACTACGGGTTATTTTTGTTTAAGTTATCCAGTTTTTCCAACCAGATTTTTGTTTCTTCGTCGGTTCTTATTGGCTTGATTAGAGAGTTCTTTCGAGTTATTTTTTGTTCTTTTTTGAAAGCATCATCGCAGGGATCCCTTATACATTGGTCGGTTTCACTTTCATTTGTTTGTTCTTTGCCACGCAACGAATCTGCTACAACTTCAAGACCTGTCACTTTTTCTTTTATTGGATCACTTGTGAGACTGGTTGAAATTATTTTCGTTTTAATTGTTTCTAGGAAATCCTCTTTTTTATCATTTTCTGGGACATATTCTACCTTTTCCTTGTTCTTATCTTCAATGACTTTGGAAAATAATCCTCTTATACTGCCAATACACTTTTCAGCAATTATACCAATATCATCCAAAACTTGCACATTCTTTTTCCTTTCTAAGTAATATAATACTCCCAAAGTTGCAACAGTGTAAAACACTGGAGTTACATCAAATATAAATTCCATTCTCTAAAAATTATTAATTCCCATAAAACGACGTGTCAAGTATCAAGACCCTATCAAAAATTAAAACTAATATAAAATTTTTCAGGTGTTTTTCTAGTTTTAACTAAAAAATTGAAATTATTGCTCCGATACCATAAATATTTTTGCAGTTTACATAATGACTTTAGCGATCCATGTTATAAAATTATTTTAATTAAAATTTTCAGCAATTACACTAGTTTCAATTCACCAATCAATTTTTTTTTATCTTTGTTGCAGCGGTAGCTAGCAACCTAGTAAGAGACAATCATGTCCAATAGTAAAAAATAAAATATTCCACAACTCCTAAAACTAGAATCAGATCAAAAAACAAAGCTCACTTTTAGAACCGCATTGTCCAGTACCCCTATCTAGGAACCGTCCATTGGCTTGAAAAACAAGGAAAATATATTGGCTGAAAATAAAGAAAAATGGCTAAAACCACGTTGTTCCACATCGACAACAGGTTTTTTTTTCCATTTTTCTTCTCAGCTAGGTGGGCACTGAAAAATCATAGAAGGCTGTATAATGGCTCTTTTTAAAGGAAACTGATGTATTTAAAGACCTTTCATAATTAACAAAAATAATTAAAAAATAAAATATTTTTTTACGAAGAACTGTGTTTTTATACAGCTCTTTAGTAAAAATGTTATGCTTTCCACCTGGAGTCAAACTTTTTTTGGCTGAACTCCTAAAGTACTTATCTCAATAACTTTGTGTTTTATTTTTGTAGAAAAAAATTAATTTTTTTAAATTAGTATAATAAAAAACGACCCCTTGCCTATACTAAATTTTAAGCGCCACTTAATCCGGGTTGCAGCGGTAGCTAGCAACCTAGTAAGAGACGATCACGTCCAATGTTAAGAAATATAAAAACCCATAGTTCCTAAAAAGGAGTCAGATCAAATTTAAAAGTACACCATTAGAACCGCCTTGTCCGAACCCCCTGTATAGCAAACTTTCAGTCCCTTGGCTTGAACAGCAAGGGATTGGCTTGAAAATCAAGAAAAGTGGCAGCTACTACAACATTCTGCCTAAACGGGATATTTTTTTTTCTTTTTTTCTTTTCCACAGATAGATTGGCGTTGGAACATCGTAGAGAGTTGTTCAATGGCTCATTTCAAAGGAAATTAATTGTTATAATAAAGAACGACCTCTTGCCTATACTAAATTTTATACGCCACTTAATTATAGTATAGGTTAGTAATTCAACAGATAGCTTGGCACTGGAACATCGTAGAGAGTTGTTCAACAGCTCATTTTAAAGAAACTTAATGGGGTTAAAAACTTCTTGTAATTAAAACAAATTATTTTTATTACATTAAGAATTTTAATTATGCTCCTTAAGGTTTACAGTAAAGAACGATCTCTCATCCATAGTAACTGATAAATGGTGGTTCCAGGGGTAGTTACTTGAGGTTCGTCTCTTACTATTTCAAAGAAGAAAAAGCCGTAGGCTTTTTCCTGTTTGTAATGATATAGCATAAAAAGAAACCCAAGTTTTAACTGATCCGGGTTGCAGCGGTAGCTAGCAACCTAGTAAGAGACGATCACGTCCAATGTTTAGAAATATAAAAACCCATAGTTCCTAAAAAAGGAGTCAGATCAAAACAAAAAGTACACCATTAGAACCGCCTTGTCCGAAACCCCTGTATAGGAAACTTTCTGTCCCTTGGCTTGAACAGCAAGGGAAATATATTGGCTTGAAAATCAAGAAAATTGACTTTAACCACGTTATTCTCCCCAAACGGGATATTTTTTTCTCTTTTCTTTTTTTTTGTATCCAGAGATAGCTTGGCACTGGAACATCGTAGAGGGTTGTTCAATTGCTCATTTTAAAGGAAATTAATTGGGTTAAAAACCTTTTGTAACTAAAATAAATTATTTCTAAAAGAGAATAAATTTTTCCACCAAAAACTGCATTTTCGATGTCTTTTCACACTGCATCTTTCAAACATAATCGTATACCAGCGGTAAGATTTGAACCCACGCCTCCGAAGAGACTGGTGGCTAACACCAGTGCCTTGGACCACTCGGCCAGGCTGCCTCTCATAAATAAATATATATGTGAATTTGGGTTGCAGCAGTAGCTAGCAACCTAGTAAGAGACGATCAGTCCAATGCTAAGAAATATAACAAAACTCCTAAAAATAGAGTCAGATCAAAACAAAAGTACATCATTAGAATTACCTTGTCTGAAACCCTACTAGATAAATAATGAATGTCATCATAGTTTTATATTAGAGCTATGACGTGAATAGAAAAACACGAAATTATATTGTTGTTTCTGAAGACGTCATGAAATAATATCATTGCGCTATGACGTCAATAAAATCATTACGCCGTGACGTCATAATTACTATATAAGAAGCGTCAGAACTGTAAATGTTCTCATTCATAATTACATAATGGTTTCAATCAAGCAAGCTGCACGCAAATTGAAAATACAGTACTACACAAACAACAGAGATAGTATCTTGAAAAGAAAAAAAGCAAAGGTATTCAACCGACCAGGCGTATCGAGAAGTAATAATTGAGAGAGCAAAACAAAGGTATTCAACCGACCAGGCGTATCGAGAAGTAATAATTGAGAGAGCAAAACAAAGGTATTCAACCGACCAGGCGTATCGAGAAGTAATAATTGAGAGAGCAAAACAAAACAGCAAGATGTGTTATCACAATGATGAAGATTATAGACATGCAAAAATTGAGACAGCCAAACAAAAGTTCAAGGAGAGTTATCACAATGATGAAGATTACCACATCAAATATAAGAAAAACCAAAAGCAAAGGTATTCAACCGTCCAGGTGTATCGAGAAGTAAAAATTGAGACAGCCAAACAAAAGATCAAGGAGCGTTACTGGGGTGACAAAATCTATAATGAAAAAATTAAATTTTCTGCGAGGTTGTACCGAAGAACGCATAAGGACAAAGGGAAAAATTACATTCAGAAATACAAGAAGATGGCAAAAATGCAGGCTGATCTTTGTAAATTGATTAAATTAAAAAGCAATAATATCGATGCTTAAACAAAAACGTCATTGCTAGCCAATAATTATGACGTTATTTTAAACATATAGCTTGCGATTCCAATGTAATATTATTTATTTGAAAAAAAATATCTAAGAAGCTATGTCATTTTTAAGAGAAATGCCTTCCAAAATGAGCTCGAGTACTCAGGAAAAGAAAAAAGTAAAACTGGCAAAGGAAGCTTTGGAGAACAATAACTTTGAAAAAGCCCTTGCTGAATCTAAGGCTATTTTAGAAATCAATACCGACAATGTTACTGGACATCCTGTGTGCAAGGACCCTGAAGAAACTTGAGAAACCCGAAGAAGCTGTTATTCGGCTGGAACATGCAGTTAAATTACAGCCAGAAAATCAAACTGCTTGGGACGGCCTGGCTTCACTTCTGCAGGGTAAGGAAGAACGCAAAAATTTAGAAAAACTCGAAAACGTTTACATGAATCTACTAAAATCTATTAAGAGACAATAACGTCCCATACTATGAAATACAGTAGCCCATACCTCCTAAAAATAGTGTAAGATCGAATCTGGGTTGCAGCGGTAGCTAATAGCCTCGTGTTCCAAAGAAGAAAAATGTGTTGATTTTTTGCTGCTTTTAATAATCTTCGTTGCAGTAGTAGCTAGCAACCCAGTAAGAGATGATTAAGAAAGTCAAATCAAAGAATAAGCACACTATTAGAGCCACCTTGTATGAAACCACTATATAGGAAACTTACAAAGAGATTATTACAAAGGGATTGATTTTTCTCAATTTTTATCTTTATATCTGAGTAATAATTATATTTTTCAGTTCTCAGAAATAGCACTATATTTTTTCGGGAAAATTAATATCTTAGGATATTCTCGCATGAGAAAACGATCTAGATAGGTGAGAAGTCTGAGAAAATTTATGAAAAACCTTAATTTAGGAAGCAAACAAACTGTCGTAATGAAATATCTTTGAATGGACGGCAGTATGAAAAGACATTAAATTGCCTAAAGAACAAAAAACAGGCAATTTAAAAATATTTGTATATATTTTAACAAGCGATTGCAACAATTCAAAAAGCTTAAAAAATAAAACCAAAAGTTTGAAGCTTAGCAGAAGTCATTGTAAGAAATCGGACTACTGCCTAAAGAACAAAAACTGGTAATTGCAAAAATATTTTTATACATTTTAACAAGGGATTACTACAATTCAAAAACCTTAAAAAATAAAACCAAAAGTTTAAAGCTTAGCAAAAATTGCTGTTCGAAATTTGACTTGCTCAAAAATCAAATATCTTTGAAAAGACACACTATGTATTTTCATAAAATTGATAATTGCAAAAAATTTTGTATATATATTGACCAGGGATTACAACAAACCCAAAATCTTAAAAAAAAAAGTTTGAAGCTTAGTAGAAATTTTTGTTAGAAATTGGACTTGCTTAATAATCAAATATCTTTGAAAAAACAGAGCATGTATTTTCATTCAACGGGTAATAGCACAAATGTTTGTATGTATTTTGACAAGGTATTAAAACAATTCCAAAACCTTAAAAAAAAAGTGAAGCTTAGCAGAAGTCATTATAAGATATCGGAGTATTGCCTAAAGAATAAAAAACTGGTAATTGCAAAAATATCTGTATATATTTCAACAAGGGATTACAACAATTCAAAATTCTTAAAAACTAAAACCAAAAGTTTAAAGTTTAGCAGAAATCGATGTTAGAAATTGGCCTCGCTCAAAAATCAAATATCTTTTAAAAGATACAGGATGTATTTTCGTAAAACTGGTATTTGCGCAAATATTTGTATATATTTTGACAAGAGGCTACAACAATTTGAAAGCATTAAAAAGAAAACCAAAATTTTGAAGCTTAGTAGATATCGTTGTTAGAAATCGGACTTGCTGTAAAAATCGAATGTTTTTGAACAGATTCAGTATGAAACGACATTAAATTGCCCAAATAACAAAAAATTGGTAATTGCAAAAAAAACATTGCAGACTTTTGACTTAGTTAGCTACTTGATTGTTTGAGGTTCGTCTCTTACTATTTCAAAGAAGAAAAAGCCGTAGCTTTTTCCTGTTTGTAATCATATAGCATAGAATCTGGTTTGCAGCGACAGCTAGCATTAGATATTACATAAAGGACCGATATAGTTAATCGTAATCCGGGTTGCAGCGGTGGCTATCAACCTAGTAAGAGACGATCACGTCCAATGTTAAGAATTATAAAAACCCCTAACTCCTTAAAAAAGAAAACTTACCTAACCCCTATAAAGGAAACTTACCGCCCTTTGGCTTGAATAAAAAAGAAAATATATTGGCTTGAAAATCAAGAAAATTGACTTTAACCACGTTATTCTCCACAAACGGGATATTTTTTTCTTTCTTTCTTTTCCACAGATAGCTTGGCACTGGAACATCGTAGAGAGTTGTTCAATGGCTCATTTTAAAGGAAATCTCTAGATCTAGCGCTATTTGTACTTAATTTTTTTTATTAATTATTTTTTACGAAAAACTTAATTTTTTATATACATTATTGATCTTCTGCCAGCAACATGCTTAGCTCGACTTTCAAATCTTTCCTTCTCCTTCAGTTTCTTGTTTCTTACTTGTGAAACCATTAAAATAAATTATTTTCTTATGGAAATAAATATTATCAAACAGTTTTTGTTTAAGTCACGTATTGAGTTCCAAGAACCTAACAAAAAATAAAACTAATTTTAAAATTTTCAGGTATTTTTCTAGTATAAATTAAAATATCAAAATTATTTCTCAGATACCATAAATATTTTTGCAGTTTATAACTTAAGCGATTCTGAACTGAAAACAAAAATAAAATAATTATAATAAAGATAGAACTCTTCCCTATACTAACTTGCATACACAACTTCACTATAGTTAAGATTACAGTATTTATATTATACAAAGGTTCAAATGTTTCGAAGATTATAGAGTTAAAAATTTTCCCACACCAGGAATCGAACCCGAGCCTGTTAAGTGATTATAATAAAGATCGAACTCTTCCCTATACTAACTGGCATAGGCAACTTCACTATAGTTAAGATTACAGTATTTATATTATACATCATTGTAAATTATAAAAGGTTCAAATGTTCGAAGATTATAGAGTTAAAAATTTGTCCACACCGGGAATCGAAACCGGGCCTGTTAAGTGAAAGTTAACTATCCTAGCCACTAGACCATATGGGACCATAAAGTAGTATGATTTAAGAGCCATATGCATATTATTATTTCACCATACCAATTATAATAAGGCCAAAACAAAATCGCCGACTTGCAACCTTACTTTTGACACATTAGTTAAATCTTCATCTGACTTAAAAAATGTTTTGCTAATCCGGGTTACAGCGGTAGCTAGCAACCTAGTAAGAGACGATCACGTCCAATGTTAAGAAATGTAAAAACCCATAGTTCCTAACAAAGGAGTCAGATCAAAACAAAAAGTACACCATTAGAACCGCCTTGTCCGAAACCCCTGTATAGGAAACTTTCTGTCCCTTGGCTTGAACAGCAAGGGAAATATATTGGCTTGAAAATCAAGAAAATTGACTTTAACCACGTTATTCTCCCCAAACGGGATATTTTTTTCTTTTTTTTTTCTTTTTTCTTTTCCACAGATAGCTTGGCACTGGAACATCGTAGAGGGTTGTTCAATAGCTCATTTTAAAGTAAATTAATTGGGTTAAAAACCTTTTGTAACTAAAATAAATTATTTCTAAAAGAGAATAAATTTTTCCACCAAAAACTGCATTTTCGATGTCTTTTCACACTCCAGTCTTTCAAACATAATCGTATACCAGCGGTAAGATTTGAACCCACGCCTCCGAAGAGACTGGTGGCTAACACCAGTGCCTTGGACCACTCGGCCAGGCTGCCTCTCATAAATAAATATATATGTGAATTTGGGTTGCAGCAGTAGCTAGCAACCTAGTAAGAGATGATCAGTCCAATGCTAAGAAATATAACAAAACTCCTAAAAATAGAGTCAGATCAAAACAAAAGTACATCATTAGAATTACCTTGTCTGAAACCCTACTAGATAAATAATGAATGTCATCATAGTTTTATATTAGAGCTATGACGTGAATAGAAAAACATGAAATTATATTGTTGTTTCTGAAGACGTCATGAAATAATATCATTGCTCTATGACGTCAACAAAGTCATTACGCTGTGACGTCATAATTACTACTTAAGAACTACAAAGATGAAAATGTTCTCATTCATAATTACATAATGGTTTCAATCAAGCAAGTCGCACGCAAGTTGAAAAAACAGTACTACACAAACAACAGAGATAGTATCTTGAAAAGAGAAAAGCAAAAATATTCAACCGACCAGGCGCATCGAGAAGTAAAAATTGAGAGAGCAAAACAAAGGTATTCAACCGACCAGGCGTATCGAGAAGTAATAATTGAGAGAGCAAAACAAAGGTATTCAACCGACCAGGCGTATCGAGAAGTAATAATTGAGAGAGCAAAACAAAGGTATTCAACCGACCAGGCGTATCGAGAAGTAATATTTGAGAGAGCAAAACAAAGGTATTCAACCGACCAGGCGTATCGAGAAGTAATAATTGAGAGAGCAAAACAAAACAGCAAGATGTGTTATCACAATGATGAAGATTATAGACATGCAAAAATTGAGACAGCCAAACAAAAGATCAAGGAGAGTTATCACAATGATGAAGATTACCGCATCAAATATAAGAAAAACCAAAAGCAAAGGTATTCAACCGTCCAGGTGTATCGAGAAGCAAAAATTGAGACAGCCAAACAAAAGATCAAGGAGCGTTACTGGGGTGACAAAATCTATAATGAAAAAATTAAATTCTCTGCGAGGTTGTACCGAAGAACGCATAAGGACAGAGGGAAAAATTACATTCAGAAATACAAGAAGATGGCAAAATGCAGGCTGATCTTTGTAAATTGAGAAACATTTTACGCATGTTTTATCGGAATCACGAAAAGTATTCAAAATTACAGATTAAAATTCTCTTTGAAAGAGCGGATGCTGTTGAAAAGTCGGCTAGAAATTCTTTGGCAAAGCTTCATAGTAATATCCAAAAGAAATGTTGTCAGTTTAACGAAAAGCTTCCAAGGTATGGATTGGCAGCTGCGGAACAGGTTATAGATGCAATGGAAAATGTTCGACAACACAGTGAATATACGGAGGCGTACTTCTTAGAAAATTCGTATATTAATTTTGGAAGGAGCAATTGCAGTTTATGTAGCAGCAATAAAAATATATATACAAGCATACCTATCAACAGCGAAGGAAAAGCAATGTTTTTCAATTATGGCGAAAACGAGCCTGTTAGGGTTATTAGTAAATGTGTTTGTAAGACTAATGATTTAGAACAAATTCCTGGAACACCGACTCAAGAAAAAAGCATTTCTAACTGTGTTTTAAACAGTTCGTTTAGTTCTACTGAATATTTGGCAAAAAATTCTCTGTGTAGTAGAACAAACTGTCCTGAAAAGTACGAGACAACTATTGAAAAATGCTCTAGAACTAGATCTGACAAGGAAATTATGATGGCTGAAGTCACCTATAACAATCCGAGTAAACATTCAAAACCAAAAATTGGGCAGCAGGTTACTTGGCAATGTCACCCTGATATCTGCAAGCTCTATCCGATGGATATTGAATTATGTCAAATTCTTTTTGATATCCTTGAAAATAATATAGCATTAAAATTTTCAACTGACAAAGTGGTTAATTTCTACCTTGGCGGCTTGGATTATTGTGAAATCAATTACAGGGACACAAGAAAGCATGGGCATTCGTTATACTGTAGCCCAAATGAGGGATGTCAGAGCTATTTGCGTTCTCTAAGGGCATTACATGTAAGAACGAACCTTATCCCATAGTAGCAGAAATAAGAAATCCGGGTTGCAGCGGTAGCTAGCAACCTAGTAAGAGACGATCACGTCCAATGTTAAGAAATGTAAAAACCCATAGTTCCTAACAAAGGAGTCAGATCAAAACAAAAAGTACACCATTAGAACCGCCTTGTCCGAAACCCCTGTATAGGAAACTTTCTGTCCCTTGGCTTGAACAGCAAGGGAAATATATTGGCTTGAAAATCAAGAAAAGTGGCAGCTACTACAACATTCTGCCTAAACGGGATATTTTTTTCTTTCTTTTTATCCAGAGATAGCTTTGCACTGGAACATCGTAGAAAGTTGTTGAATGGCTCATTTTAAAGGAAATTAATTTGGTTAAAAACCTTTTGTAACTAAAACAAATTAAAACAGGATAAATGTTTCCACTAAAAACTGTATTTTTGATGTCTTTCCATACTGCTGTCTTTTCAAAGACATTTGATTTTTGTTTTTGAAGCAATCAAACAGTTCGTGGTAAGGTTGTATTTTAAACTTTATATTCCATAGATAGCTTAGCACTAGAACATCGTAAAGAGTTGTTCAATGGATCATTTTAAATCCGGGTTGCAGCGGTAGCTAGCAACCTAGTAAGAGACGATCACGTCCAATGTTAAGGAATATAAAAACTCATAGTTCCTAACAAAGGAGCCAGATCAAATTCAAAAGTACACCATTAGAACCGCCTTGTCCGAAACCCCTGTATAGGAAACTTTCTGTCCCTTGGCTTGAACAGTAAGGGAAATATATTGGCTTGAAAATCAAGAAAAGTGGCAGCTACTACAACATTCTGCCTAAACGGGATATTTTTTTTTCTTTTTTTCTTTTTACATAAAAAGACGAACTTCATAAGGAACATATCCAATGTTAAGAAATATAAAAACCCATTAGAACACAAAACCATTCCATTTAGTATGGACTTAGTTAGCTGCCTGATTCTTTGAGGTTCGTCTTATACTATTCCAAAGAAGAAAAAGCCTTAGGATTTTTCCGGTTTGCAACCAGGGTTTGTATAAAAAAGTTCCTGGTAAAGAACAGTATTGTAACAGCAGCTCGTGGCAATAGTAACCAAAACTCTAAAAGACAGAATGTTTACATTATTGTGATGATTTTAAACATGTAATAACCATATATGAAGTAATGAGTGATTACGTTAAAATTGAAAAAATCTACTTATATTTTATTTTAGTTTTAGCTGAGAATCGATAAAGTCAAAAACTGTAAAAAATTTTATGGTATCTGAGTAATAATTTTAATCTTGTAATTTAAACTGGTATTATACCTTAAAATTTTAAAATTAGTTTTGTTTTTCGATAGGTTTTTTATACTTGATACGTTACCTAAACACAAAAGTTTAGAAGGAAATTATTTATTGCAATGGTTTCACAAGTAAGAAAAAGGAAAATTAAGAATAAACACAAAGCCCTCTTAAAACAGATTAAAGGAAACATGAATTTGAATATTTGCCAAAAACTTCTTAGCATTGGAGCCAACCCGAATCTGAAGGATTATGAAGAAAAAACACCTTTACATCATGCTGCTGAAAAAGGTGCACTAGATATTTGTAAGCTACTTGTTTCAAATGGTGCCATGGTAAATGCCCTAGATATTTATAGGATAAGCCCTCTACATTTGGCCCTATCTAAAAATCAAATTGATGTGATTGAATATCTTCTAAAAAATGGAGCTGACCTAAATTTGAAAGTTGGCTTAAGCAACAAAAGACCTCTCCATTATGCTGCTGAAAAAAACAAACTGGATATTTGTCAACTGTTGCTTAGTAATGGAGCTGACCCAAATGCGAAAGGTACCTTGTTATACGAAACAGCTCTCCATATTGCTGCTGCAAATGGTAAACTGGATATTTGTCAACTGCTGCTGAGCAATAGAGCCGATCCAAATGCGACAGACAGCTTTCATAATAGAACAGCTCTCCATTCTGCTGCTGAAAATGGTAAACTGGATATTTGTCAACTGCTGCTGAGTAATGGAACCGACCCAAATGTCAAAAGCACCTTTGACAACGAAACAGCTTTGCATGCTGCTGCTGAAAATAGCAAAATAGATATATGTCAACTGCTGCTGAGCAATGGAGCTGACCCAAATGTAATGCGTACAATTCCCACATTTCACATTACAGAAGATGGGCTAAGAAGGATAACTTACAAATGTGAGACAGCCTTAATCATTGCGTTAGAAAACAGTTCATTTGAAGAACATTTTGCCATAGCCGAACAATTCCTAGAAAATGAGAGAGTTTATCATTCCAAGTTACCATTAGTTGTTAAGAAGAAATACCAGAAAATAATCAAGCAATTAGTGAAAAACAGTAATACTTCAGAACTAACACCAAAGAAAAAATGGTTTTGGAAACTCTATAAACTTGCCTTCAATGACTCTGACGGGTCACTCCAGTCATTGTGCCGGGATGTGATCAGGGAACATTTAGATTACAATGATATGGTCGATAATGTTAAAAGAATAAACATGCCAGAAACTTTAAGACAATATCTAATCTCCACCCATTTACTTTAACCACCTACACAATGCAAACTATATTTCACTCAAGCCCTGCTTAACTCGACCTATATGCAACTCAGCTTCTATTGACTCAACAGCTAATCCAATCAACCCTAATCAGTTTAAAGCTCTTTAGACATACGATATAGCCTAACAAGAAAACATATTTCAGGCCGCTGTCTCAGAATCAATAAAAGTAGCCACAAAATTGATGATGTTTACTCGTAAATCATTATGCTTGTTCTTTGCTGCGTAAATGTTTTGTTTGTTCTTTTCCGGGTTGCAGCGGTAGCTAGCAACCTAGTAAGAGACGATCACGTCCAATGTTAAGAAATATAAAAACCCATAGTTCCTAACAGAGGAGTCAGATCAAAACAAAAAGTACACCATTAGAACCGCCTTGTCCGAAACCCCTGTATAGGAAACTTTCTGTCCCTTGGCTTGAACAGCAAGGGAAATATATTGGCTTGAAAATCAAGAAAAGTGGCAGCTACTACAACATTCTGCCTAAACGAGATATTTTTTTCTTTTTTTCTTTTTTTCTTTTCCACAGATAGCTTGGCACTGGAACATCGTAGAGGGTTGTTCAATAGCTCGTTTTAAAGTAAATTAATTGGGTTAAAAACCTTTTGTAACTAAACTAAATTATTTCTAAAAGAGAATAAATTTTTCCCCCAAAAACTGCATTTTCGATGTCTTTTCACACTCCAGTCTTTCAAACATAATCGTATACCAGCGGTAAGATTTGAACCCACGCCTCCGAAGAGACTGGTGGCTAACACCAGTGCCTTGGACCACTCGGCCAGGCTGCCTCTCATAAATAAATATATATGTGAATTTGAGTTGCAGCAGTAGCTAGCAACCTAGTAAGAGACGATCAGTCCAATGCTAAGAAATATAACAAAACTCCTAAAAATAGAGTCAGATCAAAACAAAAGTACATCATTAGAATTACCTTGTCTGAAACCCTACTAGATAAATAATGAATGTCATCATAGTTTTATTTATATTAGAGCTATGACGTGAATAGAAAAACACGAAATTATATTGTTGTTTCTGAAGACGTCATGAAATAATATCATTGCTCTATGACGTCAACAAAATCATTACGCTGTGACGTCATAATTACTACTTAAGAACTACAAAGATGAAAATGTTCTCATTCATAATTACATAATGGTTTCAATCAAGCAAGTCGCACGCAAGTTGAAAAAACAGTACTACACAAACAACAGAGATAGTATCTTGAAAAGAGAAAAGCAAAGGTATTCAACCGACCAGGCGTATCGAGAAGTAAAAATTGAGAGAGCCAAACAAAAGATCAAGGAGCGTTATCACAATGATAAACTTTATAGAGAAGCAACAATTGAGCAGGCTAGACAAAAGAGCAAGGAACGGTATGGTAATGATGAAGATTACAGAGAAGCAAGAATTGAGCAGGTTAGACAAAAGATCAAGGAGCGTTATCACAATGATAAACTTTATAGAGAAGCAACAATTGATCAGGCTAGACAAAAGAGCAAGGAACGGTATGATAATGATGAAGATTACCGAAACAAACATAAGAAAAAAGTTGCTACCAGAATAATGGGTAGATACTGGGGTGACAAAAGCTATAATGAAAAAATTAAATTCTCTGCGAGGTTGTACCGAAGAACGCATAAGGACAAAGGGAAAAATTACATTCAGAAATACAAGAAGATGGCAAAAATGAAGGCTGATCTTTGTAAATTGAGAAACATTTTACGCATGTTTTATCGGGATCATGAAAAGTATTCAAAATTACAGATTAAAATTCTCTTTGAAAGAGCGGATGCTGTTAAAAAGTCGGCTAGAAATTCTTTGGCAAAGCTTCATAGTAATAACCAAAAGAAATGTTGTCAGTTTAACGAAAAGCTTCCAAGGTATGGATTGGCAACTGCGGAACAGTTTATAGATGCAATGGAAAATGTTCGACAACACAGTGAATATACGGAGGCGTACTTCTTAAAAAATTCGTATATTAATTTTGGAAGGAGCAATTGCAGTTTATGTAGCAGCAATAAAAATATATATACAAGCATACCTATCAACAGCGAAGGAAGAGCAATGTTTTTCAATTATGGCGAAAACGAGCCTGTTAGGGTTATTAGTAAATGTGTTTGTAAGACTAATGATTTAGAACAAATTCCTGGAACACCGACTCAAGAAAAAAGCATTTCTAACTGTGTTTTAAACAGTTCGTTTAGTTCTACTGAATATTTGGCAAAAAATTCTCTGTGTAGTAGAACAAACTGTCCTGAAAAGTACGAGACAACTATTGAAAAATGCTCTAGAACTAGATCTGACAAGGAAATTATGATGGCTGAAGTCACCTATAACAATCTGAGTAAACATTCAAAACCAAAAATTGGGCAGCAGGTTACTTGGCAATGTCACCCTGATATCTGCAAGCTGTATCCGACGGATATTGAATTATGTCAAATTCTTTTTGATATCCTTGAAAATAATATAGCATTAAAATTTTCAACTGACAAAGCGGTTAATTTCTACCTTGGCGGCTTGGATTATTGTGAAATCAATTACAGGGACACAAGAAAGCATGGGCATTCGTTATACTGTAGCCCAAATGAGGGATGTCAGAGCTATTTGCGTTCTCTAAGGGCACTAGCTCCACATTTTCCTGTCTTGAACTGTTTCATTAATAGCGTATATAAGGCAGTATCAAAATGTAAGATTATACAACATATTAATCTACTAAAAGTCGAGGGTTCGTACAAGGAACTAAGTCATTACATAGAAGAAGTGTCAAGTAGACTCTGTCGTAATAATAGTCAAGACTTCATTTACGGTGATAGCAATATCAGAGTTTCTGTGGATCAAAATACAATAATAAAATTATTTGGTGAGAGCCTTGATAAGGTAGCTAACATCAGGGATGTATACCCCACAATGCATTGTGACAGTTGTGAGCAGATAAAGACAAAATACCAATTGAAGAGTCTAAGATCCCTTTCAAATAGGAAAGGTTTTGATGTAATGATGGCCACGATTTTAGAACACCTACAACAGGACATATTTATAATAAAGAACGACCTCTCGCCTATACTAAATTTTATACGCCACTTAATTATAGTATAGGTTAGTAATTCCACGTATAGCTTGGCACTGGTACAGTAAAGACCAAACTTTCAGCCCATAGTAACTAAAATAAGATTATAATTTCAGGTTAAAGATTGATGAATGATGTCATAATCGTAGGTTGTAGCCAGGTCGTCTCTTACTATTCCAATTAAGAAAAAACCATAGGCTTTTTCCTGTTTGTAATTACATTAAAGAACGAACTGTAGCCCATAGTAATTGAAGTATTAAAAGCCATCTATATTATATTCAATGCTATTGTGTCTGAGTTTGCATCTTTGCTGGTAACTTGTAAAAGTTTCTGAATTATTTTGAGGTATTTTCCTGTTGTTGTTTACCCTTTAAAGATAGATTTTTTGTCAAGTAGTGTTTGTATGACCTTCTCGAATTGTTACAATAAGCCCTTTTCCCTGGGTATTTTCACCAGCGCCATCTTTTTTCTTGGGTAGATTGGCACGCCATCTATAGTATCAATTTTCTATAGCGTCATTTTTGATTTATTATCGTTAAGAAGCGTACTGGGAACTAGCAGAAGAGGGGAAGGAACCTCCCGCAAGCGACGTATTGTACCCGCCGGTATTAAGTTACCCGTAAATTGCGGGGAACAGTTGAGGGTTCCGGGTTAAAGCGGTAGCTAGCAACCTAGTAAGAGACGATCACGTCCAATGTTAAGAAATATAAAAACCCATAGTTCCTAACAAAGGAGTCATATCAAAACAAAAAGTACACCATTACAACCGTCTTGTCCGAAACCCCTGTATAGGAAACTTTCTGTCCCTTGGCTTGAACAGCAAGGGAAATATATTGGCTTGAAAATCAAGAAAATTTACTCTAACCACGTTATTCTCCCCAAACGGGATATTTTTTTCTCTTTTCTTTTTTTCTTTTCCACAGATAGCTTGGCACTGGAACATCGTAGAGGGTTGTTCAATAGCTCATTTTAAAGGAAATTAATTGGGTTAAAAACCTTTTGTAATTATATTAAAGAGCGAACTTTAGTCCATATTAACTGAAGTTATATTAAAAGACGATCATTAGGAGATAATCCAGGTTGCAGCAGTAGCTAGCAACCTAGTTAAGAGACGATCACCCGAGACGAATTGAACCCGGGTCTTCCGCATGACAGGCAGGGATAGTGACCACTGTACTATCAGAGACTTATAATATATAAATTTGTTTATACATCTTTGCACAGGTTAATTCGTACATTCGGGTTGAAGCGGTAGCTAGCAACCTAGTAAGAGACGAGAACGCCCCATAGTAAAAATAAAGTAACCCATAACTCCTAAAAATAGAGTCAGATCAAAAAAAGACGTATACTGTTTGAACCGCCTTGTCCAAAACCTTTATATAGAAGATATAGTAAAGTACGATCTGTTGCCCATAATAACTGATATACGGTGGTTCCAGGGGTAGTCCGGGTTGCAGCAGTAGCTAGCAATCTAGTAAGAGACAATCAGGTCAAATGTTAAGAAATATAAAAACCCATAACTCCTAAAAAAATTTACAATAAGGAACGAACTGTAGCCCATAGTAACTAAAGTATTAAATCAAACAGTTCGTGGTCATAATGAAGAGCTGTCGAATGAATCATTTTAAAGGAAATCGCTGTATATAGAAACCTTTTTTAATTAACAAAAATAATTATTCTTATAAAATAAATTGTTACGATTCGGTAAAGAACTAACTCTAGGCCATAGCAACTAATTTAATTTTGGAAAGAAAGAATTACCGCAGAAACCTAATTGGTAGTATAAGTAAGCTACGTTTCGTAAAAACTGTCCACCGAGATTTGAACTCAGGTCGCAGGATTCAAAATCCTAAGTGCTAACCACTACGCCAAGAAATGTTCATATAAGAAAGAATTTTACGTAAAGAACCGATATAGTTGATCATAAATTGTATTTGTCAATTAGGTTTTTACTTAATTGTCAATTAGGTTTTTACTTTTTAATTTTTTACTTAAAACCAGACAAATACCTGAAAATGTTAAAATTAGTTTGGTTTTTATTTTGCTTAGTGACTCATTACTCCATTTTATTGGGTGTATACAACGAATACAAGTATACAACGAATACTTGGAATTGGGAATAGATACTGCAAGATTTTGTGGAGACGTTGATGAAGATATCCTTTGTCCTATTTGCTTGTTTGTTCTGGATGATCCTGTCCATGCTCCAACATGTGATCATGCGTTTTGTGAATGCTGCATTACCCAGTGGTTAAATAGGAACGAGACATGTCCCTTAGATAGGTCATATTTAACTATTAATGCTCTAAAGCCTGGTCTGACCCTGAGAAATACTTGCAAAACAGGATGTGGAGTTACTATACCCTTTGAGGAATATAAAAATCATTACCGTGGGCAAAGTTTGCAACTCGAGCTCGTAGAGCTCGAAAAAACGTGGAAAAAATACAAAAAAACGTGTGAAAACATCGAAAAAATTAGGAAAAACCTCGAAAATGAGGAAAAACCTCGAAAAAACACGGGAAAACCTGGAAAAAATTTGGAAAAAACATCAAAAAAACATTTACATTTTATTAGAGTCTTCGGCAGCTTGACCAAGAATTTACGAGTCATTGTCTCGGCATTTGAAGTTTTTTTGAATTCTCTTTTTTTTAATCAACCTAAATACCTGGCTGATTTTTATGCTCTAAGATCACTGTTGGGGCTATACCCCTTTCAGACACACTGAAAGGAGCACCTTTACATTCTGACACACTTAAATAATGGAATTTCAGGTCGTAAATCGAAATAATAGTTACCATTCCTGATTTAGCTGCAAATCTTAAAAGAGAGCCTGAAAGCTTCTCAAAAAGGCGTCGAATCCCCATGAAAAATACGCTATTAGAATCGTTCAAAACCACTCAAATGAGAATTACAGCTCTCCATCTTCAATAACCGGTAAAATCACTTTTTTATGTGTGAGGCACTGATGTGTGTTTTATTTTCTTATGTTTTTTGTACCACTAGTGGGTCACTGGAAGATCATAAAGAACTGTTTAAGCAATTATTTGAAAGCTAATGATTATAAAAACATGCTTTTTATAAATTGGATTTGAAAACGCCATCATAAAGTGTCATATTGCAGCTAAAAACAACACTCTGGGTGTCAGTCATGGAGTGGAAAGGGTGAGAAGCATTGAAAGAAGTATCCTACTTAACATGGTAAAAACAAAACTTACCTAGAAATATACAGATATTTCCTGTATATCCTTCCTCTAATCCCTTTTTATAAGTTTCACAAATTTTTGGCTGACTAGAAGAACCAAAAAGCTATTATAGCATCGTCGGAGATGTTAAAATGCGATTTAAAGATCTTGGTAATATCGATGCGATTTTGAAAACACCATCACAAAACTTTAAATACTCTGACGCTTTGCATCAAAAAACATAAATTTTTAGCCAAAGAGGGTGAATATACCAGGAAACTTGACTTTTTATTAAAAGTCATTAAAGTATGTTTAAATTAAAGTAAGTAGGTAATCATATTAACGATAATTCTTGGCTACTAAGGCCCCTGCATCGGCCTTGCAGTGTATTGATACAGCAAGGTTTGATCTCTAGAAGTTGTATTTCTATACTAAGGTCAAACCCACTGTGCCACCACAGAACGCACCTTTATATTTAAAAAAATTTCATTAAATGTGCTCCAACACCCTTTTCTACTTTTTTTTAACCCCTCCCCTTGCAGTCACAATATAATAAATATTGGGGTTCCACCCCAGTTTCTTTTCTTTTTCAGACAAATGACCTGTTTTTGTTTCCGTAACTACATTTGCTTAGATTTGCCGATAGTATAATTTTAAATGATAACTCATAGTCTTGTTGATAAGCTAGTGGTTTTGCAATACGTAATATTTCAAGCTAAATTCTATTTTGGTCTTTCTGATCTGAGCCATTGAAAGATAATGCTATTCAAATCGCCTTTGAATTTGTAGCTTTCATTAATAGGATTGGGTAGGGCCAATCCAAGTTCTAACCATACAACAAGTTCTATGTACAAAAGTGGTGGTTTCATTTTAGTCCACATTAAGACTCCGGTTAGGGAGTTCATGTTCAGAGTCTTTGTTGAGAGTTTAGTTCGGAGTGACATATATATATATATATATATATATATATATATATATATATATATATATATATATATATATATTATATATATATATATATATATATATATATATATATATATATATATATATATATATATATATATATATATATATATTATATATATATATATATATATATATATATATATATATGTTTTGTTGAAGACGTCGAAAGAATACAAGTAATCCATTTTCTATAACCGTATTAGATTATTTTCTACGAGCCCAGTCAGGGTAGGAAAAGAGTGCATGAAAAATACCTTCATTAGTATATCGACCGGGGGGGGGGGTCTGTTTACCCTCCAAAGAGATAGCTAGGGATTAAGGGGTAACCCAGGTGGTGGCACTCTTGGCCTTGAAATTAGCCCTTTTGATCGTTCGATTACGTTACCATACCCTGGAACAGGGTATTACCACAAACTATATTTACTTTACAGTGATGGTGGTTGCTAGGCATTTTGTTACAAAAAGTGGTGCCAGCGGCTTGCCATTACAATAATAATATTTTGGCCTTCGAATTAAAAGCTTGGTAAGCAAATAGTTAGAAAATTCATATTTTAGTCTTCCAAGTTGAATTTTCTTCTCACTTTTGCCTAAATAAGGACATATTTTAGGGTTCCATTTTGAGAAGTCTATAATAGAATGGAGCTGAGGCGAGGTTAAGTTCTCGAATGAATTTCGTATCTGTATTTTAACAAAGAGGTCTTTCGTGTCCATATAACAGATTTGGCTTAATGTGAAGATTTTAAATCCGGGTTGCAGTGGTAGCTAGCAACCTAGTAAGAGACGATCACGTCCAATGTTAAGAAATATAAAAACCCATAGTTCCTAACAGAGGAGTCAGATCAAAACAAAAAGTACACCATTAGAACCGCCTTGTCCGAAACCCCTGTATAGGAAACTTTCTGTCCCTTGGCTTGAACAGCAAGGGAAATATATTGGCTTGAAAATCAAGAAAATTGACTTTAACCACTTTATTCTCCCCAAACGGGATATTTTTTTCTTTTTTCTTTTTTTGTATCCAGAGATAGCTTGGCTCTGGAACATCGTAGATAGTTGTTTAATAGCTCATTTTAAAGGAAATTAATTGGGTTAAAAACCTTTTGTAACTAAAATAAATTATTTCTAAAAGAGAATAAATTTTTCCAATAAAAATTGTATTTTTGATGCAGTGACGTCATAATTACTATATAAGAAACGTCAAAACTGTAAATGGTATCATTCATGAATTATAATTATAATTATCCGGGTTGCTACAGTAAAGAACGATCTCTCATCCATAGTAACTGATAAATGGTGGTTCCAGGGGTAGTACACTTGATGTTCGTCTCTTACTATTTAAAAGAAGAAAAGCCGTAGGCTTTTTCCTGTTTGTAATGATTATAATAAAGAATGACTTCTTCCCTATGCTAAATTTTATACGCCACTTAATTATCCGGATTGCAGCGGTAGCTAGCAACCTAGTAAGAGACGATCACGTCCAATGTTTAGAAATATAAAAACCCATAGCTCCTAAAAAAGGAGTCAGATCAAAACAAATTACATTAAAGAACGAATTTTACCCCATAGTAATTTACAGTAACATTAAAAGACGATCATTGGAATCCGGGTTGCAGCGGTAGCTAGCAACCTAGTAAGAGACGATCACGTCCAATGTTAAGAAATGTAAAAACCCATAGTTCCTAAAAAAGGAGTCAGATCAAATTCAAAAGAACACCATTAGAACCGCCTTGTCCGAAAACCCTTGAAAGGAAACTTACCGCCCTTTGGCTTGAACAGCAAGGGAAATATATTGGCTTGAAAATCAAGAAAAGTGGCAGCTACTACAACATTCTGCCTAAACGGGATATTTTTTTCTTTTTTTCGTTTTTTCTTCTTTTCCAGAGATAGCTTGGCATTACATTAAAGAGCGAACTATAGTCTATTGTAACTGGAATCTGGGTTGCAGCGGTAGCTAGCAACCTAGTAAGAGTTACATTAAAAGACGATTTTCCGGGTTGCAGCGGTAGCTAGCATTCGGGTTGCAGCGGTAGCTAGCAACCTAGTAAGAGACGATCACCTCCAATGTTAATCCGGGTTGCAGCGGTAGCTAGCATCCGGGTTGCAGTGGTAGCTAGCAACCTAGTAAGAGACGATCATGTCCAATGTTAAGAAATGTAAAAACCCGTAGTTCCTAAAAAAAGGAGTCAGATCAAAACAAAAAGTACACCATTAGAACCGCCTTGTCCGAAACCCCTTGAAAGAAAACTTACCGCCATTTGGCTTGAACAGCAAGGGAAATATATTGGCTTGAAAATCAAGAAAATTGACTTTAACCACGTTATTTTCCACAAACGGGATATTTTTTTCTTTTTTTTCTTCTTTTCCAGAGATAGCTTTGCACTGGAACATCGTAGAGAGTTGTTCAATGGCTCATTTTAAAGGAAATTAATTGGGTTAAAAACCTTGTGTAAAAACAAATTATTTTAAAACAGGATAAATTTTTCCACTAAAAACTGTATTTTTGATGTCTTTCCATACTGCTGTCTTTTCAAAGACTTTTGATTTTTGAAGCAATCAAACAGTTCGTAGTAATGTTGTATTTTAAACTTTATATTCCATAGATAGCTTAGCACTGGAACATCGTAGAGAGTTGTTCAATGGATCATTTTAAATCCGGGTTGCAGCGGTAGCTAGCGACCTAGTAAGAGACGATCACGTCCAATGTTAAGAAATATAAAAACCCATAGTTCCTAACAAAGGAGTCAGATCAAAACAAAAAGTACACCATTAGAATCGCCTTGTCCGAAACCCCTGTATAGGGAACTTTCAGTCCCTTGGCTTGAACAGCAAGGGAAATATATTGGCTTGAAAATCAAGAAAAGTTGCAGCTACTACAACATTCTGCCTAAACGGGATATTTTTTTCTTTTTTCTTCTTTTCCACAGATAGCTTGGCACTGGAACATCGTAGAGGGTTGTTAAATAGCTCATTTTAAAGGAAATTAATTGGGTTAAAAATCTATAGTAACTAAAATAAATTATTTCTAAAAGAGAATAAATTTTTCCACCAAAAACTGCATTTTTGATGTCTTTTCACACTGCAGTCTTTCAAACATAATCGTATACCAGCGGTAAGATTTGAACCCACGCATTGTCTTGTCTGAAACCTTACTAGATAAATAATGAATGTCGTCATAGTTTTATATTATTTATATTAGAGCTATGACGTGAATAGAAAAACACGATATTATGTTGTGGTTTCTGAAGACGTCATGAAATAATATCATTGCGCCATGACGTCATGAAATAAAATCATTACGCCGTGACGTCATAATTACTACTTAAGAACGACAAAGATGTAAATGGTCTCATTCGTGAATTACATAATGGTTAGATCAAAGCAACCTGCACGCAAGTTAAAAAAACAGTACTACACAGACAACAGAGATAGTATCTTGAAAAGAGAAAAGCAAAGGTATTCAACCGACCAGGCGTATCGAGATGCGAAAATTGATTATAATAAAGATCAAACTCTTCCCTATACTAACTTGCATTCGCAACTTCACTATAGTTAAGATTACAGTATTTATATTTTTACATTAAAAGACGATCACTGAAATGACAAACCATTCCATACATTGGACTTAGTTAGCTACTTGATTGTTTGAGTTTCGTCTCTAACTATTTAAAAGAAGAAAAAGCCGTAGGCTTTTTCCTGTTTGTATTTATTTATAATAAAGAACGACTTCTTGCCTATACTAAATTTTATACACCACTTAATTATAGTATAGGTTTTATAATAAAGAACGACCTCTTGCCTATACTAAATTTTAAGCTATGACGTGAATAGAAAAACACGATATTATGTTGTGGTTTCTGAAGACGTCATGAAATAATATCATTGCGCCATGACGTCATGAAATAAAATCATTACGTCGTGACGTCATAATTACTACTTAAGAACGACAAAGATGTGAATGGTCTCATTCGTGAATTATATAATGGTTAGATCAAAGCAACCTGCACGCAAGTTAAAAAAACAGTACTACACAGACAACAGAGATAGTATCTTGAAAAGAGAAAAGCAAAGGTATTCAACCGACCAGGCGTATCGAGATGCGAAAATTGATTATAATAAAGATCAAACTCTTCCCTATACTAACTTGCATTCGCAACCTCACTATAGTTAAGATTACAGTATTTATATTTTTACATTAAAAGACGATCACTGAAATGACAAACCATTCCATACATTGGACTTAGTTAGCTACTTGATTGTTTGAGTTTCGTCTCTAACTATTTAAAAGAAGAAAAAGCCGTAGGCTTTTTCCTGTTTGTATTTATTTATAATAAAGAACGACTTCTTGCCTATACTAAATTTTATACACCACTTAATTATAGTATAGGTTTTATCCGGGTTTATAATAAAGAACGACCTCTTGCCTATACTAAATTTTATACACCACTTAAGTATAGTATAGGTTAGTAATTCAACAGATAGCTTGGCACTGGAACATCGTAAAGAGTTGTTCAATGGTTTGTTTTAAAGGAAATTAATTGGGTTAAAAACTTTTTGTAATTAAAACAAATTATTCTTATTACATTAAGAAATCTTAATTATGTTCCTTAAGAAATCATCATAAATCATCTCTGTTAACAAAGGCAGCTCTTCACTTACCGCCTCTTATTATGGATGGTTGGATACACTAAAGATCGCCTCTTTGTCCCAATTGTACTTAAAAAAAAAAAATTGTAAAGAGTGGGGCGTTGAAGAGGGGACATTCTTTTTTCATACACAGAAAAATTTGTGCTCGTTTTGAGTTTTAATGTCGCTCCTTACTTTTAAATTTAGAAAAAAACTTGCCTTTTTAATTTAATTTCTGAACGAATAGGCATATCAAAAGAATTGAATGTTTACACTAATTCCAAGTATCTAAAGCTCATAAAGTTTATTCACACCCATCAAAAGTTACAAGCCGGAGAAAATTAGCCCAATTATCAAAAAAGGAAGGGAAAAGCCCAAAAATCCAACCAATCTTAATGAAAATAACACCATCAGTTTCAGCATATCAGAGAACACTACTCAAGGTTTCAAGCTCCTATATACAAATTAAACTTTAAAAAAAGAAAGTTTTTCTAACTGAAAGTAAGGAGCAATGTTAACTTTTGAACAAAAAGTGTGAATAACGCAATATAAACATGATAATACTAAAATCATACTAAAATTCGTTTTTGACATCAGGGCTGGGTCTACATTTGGGTTTAGCAGCTTCATAACTTTTGTGCCCAAAAATTTTATAAGTTAGAGGCAGTTTAGTACCACTGCTCAAGTAGAGCCATAGGCCTTCATCGTAATATTTTTTTTCGTCCTTTTGTCACTTCCTATGGAAGAGATATCGAAGAAAATTTAGAGGGAGATCATTTAATTAAAACGAGAATTATAGTCAGTAGTAACCAAGGTACTATTTCTGACGGAGGTATAGCAATTTCAACTTTATTCTGTAGAAGCTCTTCACCTTTTCAAAGAGATTCAGAGCTCCCTCACATTCCGGGCCAACCAGATATGTTTCTAGGCCAACCAGACATGGTCTTATACTTTGAGGACTTGTCTTTCACTTTGATGAAGGACAAGTTGTTCTGACGCAATGTACATGGACCAGATTTCTAGTTCATGGTATACATATCTTTGTGACATTTTTGCAAAAAGGGATAATGAGATTCGCAAATATTATAATAAAGATCGAACTCTTCCCTATACTAACTTGCATACGCAACTTCACTATAGTTAAGATTTCAGTATTTATATTATACATCATTATAAATTATAAAAGGTTCAAATGTTCGAAGATTATAGAGTTAAAAATTTTCCCACACCGGGAATCGAACCCGAGCCTGTTAAGTGAAAGTTAACTATCCTAGCCACTAGACCATATGGAACCATAAAGAATATGATTTAAGAGCCATATCCGGGTTGCAGCGGTAGCTAGCAACCTAGTAAGAGACGATCACATCCTATGTTAAGAAATATAAAAACCCCTAACTCCTAAGAAAAGAGTCAGATCAAAACAAAAATTACACCATTAGAACCACCTTGTCTGAAACTTCCCTATAGTTAACTTTCTGTCCCTTTGCTTGAATAACAAAGAAAATATATTGGCTTGAAAATCAAGAAAAATGGCAGCTACTACAACATTCTGCCTAAACGGGGTATTTTTTTCTTTCCGCTTGATTTTTCTCCTCAACTAGCTGGGCACTGGAAAATCATAGAGAGCTGTATAATAGCTCATTTTAAAGGAAATTGCAACATTTAGTCACTTTTGTAATTAAAAATTAAATACTTTTTAAAGTAGAATCAATTTTGTCAAAAAAATGCATTTTTGATGTATTTTCATACTGCAGTCTTTTCAAAGATATTTGAATTTTGAAGCAATCAAACAGTTCATGGTAATGAAATCTATAGTAATAATAGCTACTTGTCTCAATAGTAACCGACACTCTAAAGAACAAAATTTTGATTGTCTCAATAGTAACCGAAACTCTAAAGACGAAATTTTGGTACCAATAGATACATCAAAGCAAACAGTTCGTGATAACGAACTATATGTTGTATAGTAAAAGCGACTCGTCTCAATTGTAAAATTTGCTACATCTAGTTCCTTCTGTAATTAAAGATAAAATATTTTTTAATAGTTCCGGTTTGCAGCGGTAGCTAGGAACCTAAAGAAAAGAGATCATTCGAAGAACATACCATTGTATATATTAAACTTAGTTAGCTGCTCGATTCCTTGAAGAAAAAAATCTTATTTGTCAACTGAAACTAGAATAATTCCTGAAAATTTAAAAAAATATAATTTTATTTAGCTGCAAATTACAATAAGGAACGAACTGAACCCATAGTAACTTAAGTATTAAATCAAACAGTTTGTGGTCATAATTAAGAGCTGTGTAGTTGCTCATTTTAAAGGAAACTGCTTTATATAGAAACCTTTTGTGATTACCTAAATTAATTATTCCTATAAAACAAATTGTTACGATATAAAAAACTAACTCTAGGCGATAGTAACTAATTTAATTTTAAAAAGAAAGAATTGCGGCAGAAACCTAAATGTTAGCATAAGTAAGTTTCATTTCATATGAACCGTTCACCGGGATTTGAACTCGGATCCCAGGATTCAAAGTCATAAGTGCTAACCACTGCACTAACAAACGCTCATATAAGAAAGAATTTTAAGAGTATATGATAACTTAAAGACCGAACTCTAACCATCAGTATTGTCAATCAGTTCCGGGTTAAAGCGGTAGCTAGCAACCTAGTAAGAGACGATTACGTCCAATGTTAAGAAATAATCCGGGTTTCAGCGGTAGCTAGCAACCTAGTAAGAGACGATCACCTCCAATGTTAAGAAATATAAAACCCCCCAACTCTTAAAAAAAGAGTCAGATCAAAACAAAAAGTACACCATTAGAACCGCCTTGTCCGAATCCTCTATAAAGGAAACTTACCGCCCTTTGGCTTGAATAACAAAGAAAATATATTGGCTTGATTACAATAAGGAATGAATTGTAACCCATAGTAATTGAATTATTAAATCAATCAGTTCTTGGTCATAATAAAGAGCTGTCTAATGGCTCATTTTAATGGAAATTTCTGTATATAGAAACCTTTTGTAATTAACAAAAATAATTATTATCATAAAATAAATTGTTACAATATCGTAAACAACTAACTCTAGGCCATAGTAATACATTAAAGAACGATCTTCAGTCCATAGAGTATAGTACATTAAAGTAAAGTAAATAATACCAATGCGCCATGACGTCATGAAATAAAATCATTACGCCGTGACGTCATAAATACTATATAAGAAGTGTCAAAACTGTAAATGTTCTCATTTATAGTTAGATAATGGTTACATCAAAGCAAGCTATACGCAAGTTAAAAAAACAGTACTACACAAACAACAGAGATAGTATCTCGAAAAGAAAAAAGCAAAGGTATTCAACCGACCAGGCTTATCGAGAAGTAATAATTGAGAGAGCAAAACAAAACAGCAAGATGTGTTATCACAATGATGATAATAATAGACATGCAAAAATTAAGACAGCCAAGCAAAAGATCAAGGAGCGGTATCGTAATGATGAAGATTACAGAGAAGCAACAATTGAGCAGGCTAGACAAAAGAGCAAGGAGCGTTATCACAATGATGAAAATTACAGAGATGCAAGAATTGAGCAGGCTAGACAAAAGATCAAGGAGTGTTATCACAATGGTAAACTTTATAGAGAAGCAATAATTGAGCAGGCTAGACAAAAGAGCAAGGAGTTTCCGGGTTGCAGTGATGTCTGTATTTTTAGACATCACTGTGGATATATGGAGGTATAATTGTCCTTTACTTAGTTTCAGCTTTATTCGATGATTGAGCCCTTATGTACTAACTACATCCAACGACTAAGACGTCATTGATCAATATTGTACATAAAAAATTAAGTTTTTCGTAAAAAATTAATTTTATTTAAAAAAATAAATTAAGTACAAATATCACTAGATCGAGATTTCCTTTAAAATGAGTCATTGAAAAACTCTCTACGATGTTCCAGTGCCAAGCTATCTGTGGAAAAGAAGAAAAAAAAGATGCCGTTTGTGGAGAATAACGAGGTTAAAGTCAATTTTCTTGATTTTCAAGCCAATAAATTTCCCTTGCTGTTCAAGCCAAATGACAGAAAGTTTCCTATACAGGGATCTCAGACATGGCAGTTCTAATGGTGCAGTTCTAATGGTGTTTTGATCTGACTTTTTTTTTAGGAGTTATGGGTCTTTATATATCTTAACATTGGACATAATCGTCTTTTACTAGGTTGCTAGCTACAGCTGCAACCCGGATGGCTAGCTACCGCTGCAACCCGGATTACATAAGTTTAGGTAACGTACTATAAAGTTCTTTACCACGAACTATTTTATTGCTTCAAAAATCAAATACCTTTGAAAATACTGCAGTACGAAAATACATCAAAAATGCAGTTTTTTGAAAAAATAATTCTGTTTTAAAAACTATTTAATTTTTAATTACAAAAGGCATTAGATGCAGCAATTTAATTTAAAATGAATCATCATACAGCTCTCTATGATTTTTCAGTGCCCAACTAGCTGAGGAGAAAAATTAAACAGAAAGAAAAAACAAAATGTCGTATGTGGAGGATATCGTAGTTAAAGTTAATTTTCTTGATTTTTTCAGTCAACCTTTTGTAACTAAAATAAATTATTTCTAAAAGAGAATAAATTTTTCCACCAAAAACTGCATTTTCGATGTCTTTTCACACTCCAGTCTTTCAAACATAATCGTATACCAGCGGTAAGATTTGAACCCACGCCTCCGAAGAGACTGGTGGCTAACACCAGTGCCTTGGACCACTCGGCCAGGCTGCCTCTCATAAATAAATATATATGTGAATTTGGGTTGCAGCAGTAGCTAGCAACCTAGTAAGAGATGATCAGTCCAATGCTAAGAAATATAACAAAACTCCTAAAAATAGAGTCAGATCAAAACAAAAGTACATCATTAGAATTACCTTGTCTGAAACCCTACTAGATAAATAATGAATGTCATCATAGTTTTATATTAGAGCTATGACGTGAATGGAAAAACATGAAATTATATTGTTGTTTCTGAAGACGTCATGAAATAATATCATTGCTCTATGACGTCAACAAAATCATTACGCTGTGACGTCATAATTACTACTTAAGAACTACAAAGATGAAAATGTTCTCATTCATAATTACATAATGGTTTCAATCAAGCAAGTCGCACGCAAGTTGAAAAAACAGTACTACACAAACAACAGAGATAGTATCTTGAAAAGAGAAAAGCAAAAATATTCAACCGACCAGGCGCATCGAGAAGTAAAAATTGAGAGAGCAAAACAAAGGTATTCAACCGACCAGGCGTATCGAGAAGTAATAATTGAGAGAGCAAAACAAAGGTATTCAACCGACCAGGCGTATCGAGAAGTAATAATTGAGAGAGCAAAACAAAGGTATTCAACCGACCAGGCGTATCGAGAAGTAATAATTGAGAGAGCAAAACAAAGGTATTCAACCGACCAGGCGTATCGAGAAGTAATAATTGAGAGAGCAAAACAAAACAGCAAGATGTGTTATCACAATGATGAAGATTATAGACATGCAAAAATTGAGACAGCCAAACAAAAGATCAAGGAGAGTTATCACAATGATGAAGATTACCGCATCAAATATAAGAAAAACCAAAAGCAAAGGTATTCAACCGTCCAGGTGTATCGAGAAGCAAAAATTGAGACAGCCAAACAAAAGATCAAGGAGCGTTACTGGGGTGACAAAATCTATAATGAAAAAATTAAATTCTCTGCGAGGTTGTACCGAAGAACGCATAAGGACAGAGGGAAAAATTACATTCAGAAATACAAGAAGATGGCAAAAATGCAGGCTGATCTTTGTAAATTGAGAAACATTTTACGCATGTTTTATCGGAATCACGAAAAGTATTCAAAATTACAGATTAAAATTCTCTTTGAAAGAGCGGATGCTGTTGAAAAGTCGGCTAGAAATTCTTTGGCAAAGCTTCATAGTAATATCCAAAAGAAATGTTGTCAGTTTAACGAAAAGCTTCCAAGGTATGGATTGGCAACTGCGGAACAGTTTATAGATGCAATGGAAAATGTTCGACAACACAGTGAATATACGGAGGCGTACTTCTTAGAAAATTCGTATATTAATTTTGGAAGGAGCAATTGCAGTTTATGTAGCAGCAATAAAAATATATATACAAGCATACCTATCAACAGCGAAGGAAAAGCAATGTTTTTCAATTATGGCGAAAACGAGCCTGTTAGGGTTATTAGTAAATGTGTTTATAAGACTAATGATTTAGAACAAATTCCTGGAACACCGACTCAAGAAAAAAGCATTTCTAACTGTGTTTTAAACAGTTCGTTTAGTTCTACTGAATATTTGGCAAAAAATTCTCTGTGTAGTAGAACAAACTGTCCTGAAAAGTACGAGACAACTATTGAAAAATGCTCTAGAACTAGATCTGACAAGGAAATTATGATGGCTGAAGTCACCTATAACAATCCGAGTAAACATTCAAAACCAAAAATTGGGCAGCAGGTTACTTGGCAATGTCACCCTGATATCTGCAAGCTCTATCCGATGGATATTGAATTATGTCAAATTCTTTTTGATATCCTTGAAAATAATATAGCATTAAAATTTTCAACTGACAAAGTGGTTAATTTCTACCTTGGCGGCTTGGATTATTGTGAAATCAATTACAGGGACACAAGAAAGCATGGGCATTCGTTATACTGTAGCCCAAATGAGGGATGTCAGAGCTATTTGCGTTCTCTAAGGGCACTAGCTCCACATTTTCCTGTCTTGAACTGTTTCATTAATAGCGTATATAAGGCAGTATCAAAATGTAAGATTATACAACATATTAATCTACTAAAAGTCGAGGGTTCGTACAAGGAACTAAGTCATTACATAGAAGAAGTGTCAAGTAGACTCTGTCGTAATAATAGTATAATAAAGAACGACCTTTTGCCTACATTAATTTATATTAAAGTTTTTACATTTAGATATTCGGGTTGCAGCGGTAGCTAGCAACCTAGTAGACAATCACGTCCAATGTTAGGAAATATAAAAACCCATAACTCCCAATAAAAAAATCAGATCAAAACAAAAGTACACCATTAGAATCGCCATGTCTGAAACCCCTGTACAGAAAACTTTCTGTCATTTTTACATAAAGGACCGATATAACTTATCATAAATGGTGTTTGTCAATTATTATTAGAGTAATTTACATTAAAACACGATCACTGAAATAACAAACCATTCCATACATTGGACTTAGTTAGCTACTTGATTGTTTGAGTTTCGTCTCTTACTATTTAAAAGAAGAAAAAGCCGTAGGCTTTTTCCTGTTTGTATTTATAGTTAAAAAACGAACTCAAGTCCAAAGAAACTGAACCCTGTGGTTCATTCATATTATCTTCATTACAGTAAAGAACGATCACTCTCCCATACCAACTGAAATATTGTTCTTTTTGCAGTAAAGAATATAGTTATAAAAAGGACGAATATAGCTAATCATAAATGGTGTTTATCAATTATTCTGGTTGCAGCGGTAGCTAGCAACCTAGTCCGGATTGCAGCGGTAGTACAATAAAGAGCGTCACCATGCCCATGTTAACTGACACGTAAAGGGGGATTATGTAATTTCTAATAGTATCATGGCTGTAGAGATGGTTCAAAACTAGTAAAAAACAAATCCGGGTTGCAGCGGTAGCTAGCAACCTAGTAAGAGTTACAGTAAAGGTCATTTCATGTTAAAGATTGATCAACGATATCATAATCATAGTTTGTAGCCAGGTCGTCTCTTACTATTCGAATTAAGAAAAAGCTATAGGCTTTTTCCTGTTTGTAATTTAACATCAAACAAAGAAGGGATCAGATTAGACCTAGAATTACATTAAAAGACGATCACTGGAATAACAAGCAATTGCATATATATTTTTAATTTATCGTGTTTGAATATGGCTAATAACTGTTCCCTTTTGTTGAAATTTTAGTTTTACGGTCTTTCAAGGAATGGGTTCAAAGAGCTGACATGATTTTGACGATAGATTCGGAGCTCAAAGAGGAGGCTCTTGTCTTAGCGTCAACTTATGGACCTTCTGTCTCCATGAAAGAGATACTAAATGTCTTTGAGATACATATAGAGCCAGAAATTTCTCTACTCCTTTGGATTAAGAAGATGATGTCAGAGGATCGGTATAACACGGTAAATAAATCCTTTAATTAAAATAATTTTATCGTCTGCTTTAAATTTTGAATTTAAAATATAAATTATCTTGTAATTTAAAAGAAAACTTCTTCTTTTTAAATTAATGAAAATTATTCTTATATGACTTTTAGCAGTTGTTGAAATATTTCACTAGTAATCTAGAATTTAGGGAGTTCTTTTTTTGCAAAAAAAAAAATAAAATAAAAAAAAGTATCAAAAGTGTGTTTCTAGGCATTTTTATTACGTTACTACGAGTTGGACAAACATTTCGGGGCGGGGGGTTCAAACCTCCTAATTCCTCTGGTTACGGCCTTGATTACCACCATCGATTTTTCAAAAAAGGTTGCCCTCGCCTGATTTAGAAGTTCGCCTGAAACAAGAATTTCTTGAAACCTTTAAATATATCGGTGCCAATTATTTTTTTTTAAAAGGTAAGGAATCAGAAAACAATTTGCAGCTTTTTTATGCGTGGGCTCGTACAGAAAGTAATAAATAAGTTTGTATTTCAATATGTCATAAACCCACGAATAATAACCGTTACTTATCATTTACATTAAACCCTTAAGGAGGGTGGCGGTTAAAGCTTCAAGAAGCGATTTTTAAATCCAGATTATCTAGCTATTCTTTACCCTTACTGAGGGAGGGGGGACAGGAGAATTAGTTAAAAGTATTAGGCAAATAATAAAAATCTGGATAGTAAGACCCATAGATCCCTTGCTTACTAGTCTTAGTAGAAGGTAGAGGGAACCGAAGAAAAAACAGGCATTTATCCACCGGTTTGAGATAAAATGGGGGGGGCAATTGTTTCATCAGTTGATAGTATGTTACTAATTTGTTTTCATAAAATATATCTGAATTGTAAATGGGAATGATGTAAAGATGAATGCTCAATTTATGTAAAAATAAAAAATAATAGAAGCCTACCTTTCGACGGAAGCCTGCCTTTTATAAACCTATTAAGAATAGCAAGATTATATATATATATATATATATATATATATATATATATATATATATATATATTATATATATATATATATATATATATATATATATATATATATATATATATATATATATGGATTTTACGTATGCTATACTTTGTTTGTCTGCTACATTATGAATGTTTCTTATATATTCTATACATGTATGGCATGTATGTTTAGTATTGTAGCGTGTGTATTTAGCATTTCGCCTTGTGAAAGCAAGAGTGTCGTAACTGACACCCCTATTCAAATTGAGTTACGGACCCTACCAGAGTGATTTTTTACGAGCTTTCTAATGGTGTAGTTCGTTTGGTTGTACGATGTCTCCTGGCTGAGTAAATCAAAAATTCAACTTTATCGTAAGTGCATGTTTTTCACTTTTGTGAAAGTGGAAATCGTCGTAACTGACCGAAGGATTAACCTCCGATCAGTTACGACATCAAATGAAGAAATTTTGTTCATCAATGAACAAAGTGCTGGATTTTCAGCAGGCCTCCAAGATCCATAAATACGCTAACGATCCATTTTCCAAAGTTAAACAACTTCAGTTAAAACAAGGCTACTCAAAAAGAGTCGGTTACAAACTGTCATTTTCTGACGAATCAGTCTCTGAAATAAACATTGCTGTGGAGGGTAAACTTAAGGCAAGGGAAGACACTTCTTCCGCAAAAGTGGTTGAGTTTCTTGTTGTCCCAAAGCTGTTGGATTTCAAACCTGTTATTCCTATTGAAAAAATCAAAGATGTGCGATCAGCCTACAGGTTTATGTCTCCTCTAAATGTGGAGTACTGCAAGTGTGTTTTTACAACCATGAATCAAGACAACAACCACCCACTGCAGTACAGAGATCAATCCCAGAAGAAGAAGCTGCAACCCCCCTCCCCCCATTATAAAATTTGAGAAAGGGGAAAGGCAATCAGTAAAGACCCAATAAGTTACTTTGCTTTTTTTTTACCAAATAGTCGAAATTTTTGAAGTTATATTATAATCACTATGTACTAAATTCAGTTTAAACAACCAAAGTAGTACAAAAAGGAAGAAACGCCATCTCTGAGCCTTAAGGTAAGCCTTGGCTATTCCTAAGAGAATATTGATGAAAAGTTGTAACAAAATGGAAAAGGAACCCAAACGCTCTATGCACTTTTGTCGTAACTACTTTAGCAGCAAAAAAGGGCGGACTAAAATGTCGTATCGGTTTTTTGTTTGACTTTTTGACGTAGTATATCTCATCCAACAGGACCAAAATTCTACCAAGAGGTTTCCCTTACTAGCAGCAACAAATTGGCGTTCCATCCGTTTTTCTATCTACCATACATTCAGCTCCACAAAAACTGATTTTTTCAATTGCGTTTTTCTCGGAATTTTAAAAAGTTCGGTTACAACATTCTTGCTTTCACAAGGCGATTTGTTTCCTGAAATAGTGTTTAGTAATATCGTATGTTACTAAACACTAACCATTTTTACAATGTGTTACTAAACACACTAAGTCCATAACCATTTTTAATGCACTAATATTTAGTTTTCTTTCTTATTCATGTGTTGTTTTTGTTATAATATAAAGCAACAAAATGAAATAACTATTGAAAACCAATGGGATGGCAATTGGAATTGTTTTGTTATTAGTAGACGTCTCAAATATTTCTCTTCTATGCATCTTCATGCACAATAAACAAAAGGGGTCAAATCTGATTCCTGTTGGACTCCACAGTTTATCTGGGAGAATGCACTTACAGTACTATTAAACACAACCCTCATTGATCTTCTATGTAACTATGATCACTGAAGATCATTGTCCCTGACACTCAAATCACAAAGTCTGCTGATCAGTTATGCAACATTCGCCATGTAAAACTATTTTCCCTGAAACTCAAATTAAGCATGACGTAGTAGGCCTGAGGTCTGCAGTTACCGTCTCTCATGAATTATTTTGTTCAGCACTTTCGGAAATTGTATAAATAAAACATTGGTTTCAATTACTAATGAGGCCTCGTTATTTTTTAATCCTTTTTTTATCTGTCTCTAACTCCTATCGAGATAATCTCCCTTCACCTCCCAATTGTCTAAAAAAAAAATCAGTCTTGTCTATATCGTTTTTTACAACTTATTGACGGTTGTATGCAGTCTCAAAATTTCAGTCTCACAAGTCCAAACTGACTACTTCCTCTCAATTTATTAAAATTCCAATTCGATATCTTCCTATTTTCTATCTGGCTATATCTTCCCTATTCTTAACAGTTTTATCCATGTTTTCCATTTCGCGTGTCCTTAATTCACGATTTAGTTTATTATCTGCTTTCCGTACTCCCCTCGTTTTCTCGTAAGATCTATCACTCAAAAGCTTCTTGTACAAACCCCTTCTCTCTTTTAGTAAGGTTAGATCAAACAGTTCGTGGTAACGAACTGTAAGTAAGGAGCGACCCGGCTCAATGGTAACCGAAACTCTAAAAAACGGAATTTTGATACCAATAGATACATCAAAAGAATCAGATTTTAATTTTGATTTCAAATATATAAGTTTCATCAAGTTTAATCTTACCCATCAAAAGTTACGTGCCTGAGAAAATTTGGCTGATTTTCGAGAAAAGGGGGAAAGACCCCCTAAAAAATATAGAAACTCAATGAAAATCACACCATCATATTCAGTGTATCAGAGAACCCTACTGTAGAGGTTTCAAGCTCCTATCTACAAAAATGTGGAATTTTGCATTTTTTGCCAGAAGAAAGATCACGGGTGCGTGTTTATTTGTTTGTTTGTTTTTTTTTTCTTTTTCCCAGGGGTGATCGTATTGACCCAGTGGTCCTAGAACATTGTCGGAGGGCTCATTGGAACGGAAATTAATAGTTCTAGTGCCCTTTTTAAATGACCAAAAAAAATGAAGGGCAACTAGGCCCCCTCCCACGCTATTTTTTTTCTCAAAGTCACCCGATCAAAATTTTGAGATGGCCATTTTGTTCAGCATAGTCGACAATCTAATAAATATGTCTTTTACGATGACTTAATCCCCCACAGTTCCCAGGGGAAGGGCTGCAAGTTATGAACTTTGCCCATTGCTTACATATTGTATTGGTTACTGGGAAGTATACAGACATTTTCTGGAAGAATTTTTTTCTGGTAGGGGGGGGGCTGAAAGAGGGGGTTACTCGGGAGAATCTCCGTGGAGGATGTTTCTTTGGGGTAAGGGACATTTCTATGAAGGGGGCGCCGGATTTCCAAGCATTATTTAAAATACGATCAGAAATTAAATTTAAAAAAAAACAAGTTTTTTCAACTGAAAGTAAGAAGCAAAATTAGAACTTAAAATGAACAGAAATTATTACGTATATGAGGGGGTTCTCCCCCAAGTCAATACCTCGTTCTTTAAGCCAAAGATTTTTTTAGTACTTTCATACTACTACTACTACTACTAACAACTCATCGCAGCACCAAGCCGCCTGAGGCCAACACAGCTACGCACGCTCCTCCTCCACCCCAATCTATTCAAAGCCTCCCTTTTTACACCCGCCCACGAAGTTCCCATTTCCTTTAAATCTTTCTTTATGACGTCCTCCCAACCCAGACGGGGACGACCTGCTTTCCGTTTAGCCCTAGATGGTTGGCCGAAAAGAACAATCTTCGGCAATCTGTCATCCTTCATCCGAACAACATGCCCTAACCACCTCAACCTTTCTTTCATTATAGACCTAGAAAGTGGTATTGAACCACATTTTTCGTATAGCCTATTGTTTGAAATACGGTCAGTCAGCCGGGTACCCAGAACAATCCTTAAGCAATTTCTCTGGAAAACATCTAGCAAATCTTCATCCGCTTTTCGG
Organism: Artemia sinica; assembly: GCA_027921565.1. NCBI lineage: Eukaryota > Metazoa > Arthropoda > Branchiopoda > Anostraca > Artemiidae > Artemia > Artemia sinica. The sequence goes on along the minus strand of CM051256.1, from coordinate 92,498,301 downwards.
AGCGTCCATGCTTCAGAGCCATATTTGACCACTGTCATCACTGTAGCTTCTAAGATTCTAATCTTGGTTTGCAGACTTATCTTCCTATTCTTCCAGACTTTTTTTAACTGTGAAAAAACACCCTGAGCTTTGGCTATTCTATTTTTAACATCTTCACTGCTCCCACCATCTTTACTAATAATACTACCAAGGTAAGTGAAACTGCCCACCTGATCAATCTTGTCATTACCCAACGTCACCTTTTCATCTTCACTTATTCCTAGCCTTAGTGACTTGGTCTTCCTAACATTAATTTTCAAACCAATACTAGCACCCTGAACTCGCAAAACCTCTAAAACTTCATTCATTTTGCTCACACTTTCATCTAGGATGCTTAAATCATCAGCATAATCCAAGTCCAGGAGACTTTTTCCTCCCCATTTGATTCCGTGGTCTCCCATTGCCTTTCCTGTGCTCCTTAAAACAAAGTCCATCAAAATAATCCATATAAAGGGGGATAGAACACAACCCTGCTTAACTCCTGATTTAATACAAAACCAGCTGCTAACCTCATTTCCTACCTTAACCGCAGCAGTGTTATTCTCGTACATAGCACTAATCACTTTAATGTATTTGTCTGGTATACCATACAAGGATAAAACCTTTACTAAAGCTCCTCTATCAACAGAATCGAACGCTTGCTCATAATCTATAAAACTAAGGACCAAAGGTGTTTGAAAACTTAGGCACTTCTCAATTATTAACCTAAGAGTGAAAATTTGGTCAACACATCCTCTACCTTTTCTAAAACCGCACTGCTCTTCTCTTAAAACTTTGTCTACGGCATCTCTCAGTCTAAAAAGTATCATATTACTAAGCAATTTGCTACCTACAGAGACCAGACTAATGCCTCGATAATTACCACACTCACTTTTATCACCTTTCTTATAAAGTGGCTTAATTAAGGTTTTCCTAAAATCATTAGGTACTTCCCCTTTTTCAAAAATCATATTCATAATCTCCAATAACTTATTTCTAACCTCAGAGCCACCATATTTAAGAAACTCATTTACTACCCTATCAGCACCTGGAGCCTTATTATTCTTTAATCCTTTTAGTACTGTTTCTAATTCCTCCTCACAAAACAAATCTTCCTTCACATCCAAGGTATCACAAACTTTTTCATTTTCCTCTATATTTTTTCCTGCAACTCTATCTCGGTTAAGCAAATTCTCAAATGTTCGGCCCATCTCGCTTTAGCTTTTGTCTTATCGCTAATTGCCACCCCATTCCTATCTTTAACTGGGACAAGTCCGGATTGACTACTACCTCTCAATTTGTTAACGTGCCAGTACAATATTTTACTATTATGCCGTCTAGCTGCATCTTCTAAATCCTCGGCAATTTTATCCATGGCCTCCACTTCACACCTCCTTAGTTCATATTTCAATGCTTTCTCCACTTTCTTTACATTTCTTTTGTTTTCATGTGATCTATCACTCAGATAATTCTTGTACAAGTCCTTTCTCCTTTCTATTAAACTTAAAGCTTTTTCACTAATATTCTTAGCTGCAGTTCTAGCTTTCTTCCCTAATACACCTTCAGCAACTTCACAAATTATTTTTCTAAAATTATTCCAACCATCTTCCACATTATCAAATTTTAAGCTCTCAAGTTTAGTATTCAACTGTTCCTGGAAAGTTTCTCTCAAATTCTCATCCTGGAGTCTACTAACATCATAACTTCCCGGGAGGTAATTACCCTTCCGATATTTCAGCTTTAAATTAACCCTTGACACTACTAGATGGTGATCTTTACTTTTAACATCAATAACAGCACTCCTATATACCCTAGTATCTTGTATTGATCCTGCCAGTCTTCGATTTACTATAACATAATCAATAAGGTTTGCTGTCTTACCATCACGTGAATACCATGTTAGCTTATGAGCCATTTTATGACCAAACACCGTATTGGTTATAACTAGATTGTTATACCTACAAAATTGCAAAAGTCTGTATCCATTACTGTTTTCTTTTCCTACACCAAATTTACCTAAGCTGGGATACCATCTATCCATATTTCTACCAACCTGGGCGTTAAAATCTCCCAGCAATAACATCATATTTCTACCTGGGACCTTGTCTATTTGCTCCTGTAACTGTAAGTAAAATCCATCTGAGTCACTAGTATCTCCATCAGTCGGTTCTACAGGGGCGTATACTACTATAACTGATACCTTGAACTTTCTAGTCATAAAATGAGCAATTAGTATTCTATTATTAATACCTTCCCAGCCTAAACAAGACTTAGCAGCTTCCTTATTCATCATGAGCCCTACTCCCTGTCTATGTAACCCATCCTTCCTGCCTGAGTAAACAAATTCTGTATCACCTAATTTCATGCTTCCTACCCCTGGGATATGAGTTTCTGAAACTCCTAATAGATCCAGTTCGAATCGTCTGAATTCGTCAGTCAAAATGTCGA